>OY986436.1:50800975-51270975 GCA_963920525.1 Dichetophora obliterata | reverse complement strand
ATTATTATTATTATTATTATTATTATTATTATTATTATTATTATTATTATTATTATTATTATTATTATTATTATTATAATTATTATTATTATTATTATTAATAGTATTATTATTATTATTAATAGTATTATTATTATTATTATTATTATTATTTTTATTATTATTATTATTATTATTATTATTATTATTATTATTATTATTATTATTATTATTATTATTATTATTATTATTATTATTATTATTATTATTATTATTATTATTATTATTATTATTATTATTATTATTATTATTATTATTATTATTATTATTATTATTATTATTATTATTATTATTATTATTATTATTATTATTATTATTATTATTATTATTATTATTATTATTATTATTATTATTATTATTATTATTATTATTATTATTATTATTATTATTATTATTATTATTATTATTATTATTATTATTATTATTATTATTATTATTATTATTATTATTATTATTATTATTATTATTATTATTATTATTATTATTATTAAGTAGACGAACCCTTTAAGTAGACAAAATAGATGACAAAATTGGTATAAATAGTATTAGTAAATAGAAGTAGAAATATAAGCAAAAAAATACTACAAATATATAGTAGTAGAAATAGAAGTAGAAAATCATAGTTAACATATTCATATGCAATAAAATTTGTTAAAAAAATAATGTCATAATACATTAATACAATACAATTTACAAAGTTAAACAAAAATTTCTACTTATTCAAAGTGGCTTGTTCAAACTTACATTTATGTAGGTAATTTCTTAGCAAATCTAGTATCAGCAAGAGGCTTTAAGCAGATTTGTTAAAGAATGCTTAACAGAGTTTTTTTTTATATTTATACAGATACACATTTTTTAAGGCTCAATTTGAACAGAAGAAAAAACGACCAGCTTTGGCTTTCTCGAAGGTTATATAATAAAAATCTTAATTTATTGCATATTGTTAAAATTTTTAAAGATAAAACAGCACTGAGTAAACTCATTAATTTTACAGACACAGCGCAGAACAGAAGTTCTGAATTAATAAAAAACAAGTACTATAAAATTTATTTTTATAAATGTGAGTAAGGAGTTGTTAAGAAAATAAAAAGAAAATTTCAATTAAAATTTTACTGCATTCTTTAAGAACTTATGCTTTAAGTGATGGACAAGTGTTGTGTGCTCCTGGCTTCTTCAATCTCTTATCATCTTGGGTAACATGTAAATTGGCGGACGGATGCAAGCTCATATCTTTCAATGAATTGCCATGAAAAGCGCAGATAAGTTTATAGCCTTTTTTGGGAATATTTGAAAAATTATGTCGGATATACATACGCAGCACTTTCAACTTTGTATCAGATGGCCAGCGCAGTTGAACTACTTCTTCAAGATCTTTTTTATTTATAAGACGCAATTTAAGCATTGTTTTCTCATTTTTAGCCTGACTCAAATGCATTTCTTAGGAAGTTTTCGCAGCTGTCTTTTGCATCATTTTCACCGAATTCTTCTGCACTTGGCAGATCACTGCTTACATCTACCTCATCATCATTAACGTCATAGTCATCATCGCTTAGCGACTCTTTAATGCCATTCTCGCGTATTGAGTTGCGTAAAATACCTTCAAACTATACCATTAAAAATACTTCACATGACTCTACCTATCATCCCATACTTTTATACCTAACCATCATTTCACACTATCATACCGTACCTTAAATAAAAAGATAGTATAAAATAGTTGCGTTAATAGTAATAATACAAAACAATAGTAAGAAATATTAGACGAATTAGAAGAAACGTTAATATTAACTAGTAACCATACCTACGTACATCATATTTTGTCTGTTCGCTGTTGCTATTGCGTCTTTATAGTTACTTTCACTAGTGCTTATTTGCTTTTTCCTTAAATAGTTTGCTCATTTGCTTTTCCTCTTGATTTTGCTGGTTTGAATTTAGTGTTTTTAGTTCACTTACACGCATAAACTTTAGCTTTTGCTTACTTGCTCTTGCTTTTTTATTGGCTTTTTACTTTTGCTTTCACTTTTGATTTAGCTTAAGCTCTAGCTTTTGCTTGTTTTTTGTTATTATTTTGGTTATAACTTATTTGCTCATTTACTTAGATTTTTCTTTAGCTCGTTTTCTTTTGATGTTTTAATTGTGATTTTTCTCATTTGCTTTTTCATTTGCTATCTTTACGCTTTTGCTTTACCTTTTTCTTTATCTTTTGCTTTTGGTTTTTCTTTTGTGTTTGCATTAATTTTACTCTTGCTTTTTCTTTAACTTATTTGTTTTTGCGAATTTGATTTTGCTTTTGTGTTTGCTTTTGGTTTTATTGTACTTTTGCTTTTGCTTATTTGATTTTATTTTTCGTCATTTGTTTTTTGCTTTTCTTTTGCGGTTGCTTTTTACCTTTACTTTTGCTATTGTTTTATCTCTCACTTCTGCTTTTCCATTGCACTTGCATTGCCTTTTATTTTTCACTTGTTGTTGTTATTATTTGTTTTCATTTCTTGCTTTGATTTTTTTACTCGCTAGGCCTTATCACCAACCTTGAGTGTACTATACTTACAGTTACCTTAGTGCCTTAGGAAATGCATTAATTAAATATTGAAAACTAAACGCGTTGCGCTGAATAATTAATATGGTGACTTCTAGCAGCCCATTTGTAATAGAGAGGACGCAAGTTCAATTCCCGCATTGCATAGCACCTTGTCCAGTGAAAACAAATACAACTTATAATACAAAAACTGAAATCGTTTGTAAAATTATACTTTCACTTAAAAAAAAATAAGTATATTTATTGCAGAAAAATTATTTTTGTAGATAATTTTACTCCTCATGAAAGTCAATAAATTTTTTCCCACTTATTTGTGATGAAGTTTTTGATTTTACTCTTTTACAATTTTAGCACTAGCTATTAAATTTTTTTAATTTAAAAAAAATATTGATTTAAAAAAAGTTTTAATAAGAATTCTAATAAAATTTTAAAATAATTTTTATAAAACTAATGCTTAGATTTCGTGGGGAAAAATAATTCTTTTCAATTGAGAATCTCTACTTATTTTGATATTCTTTTTAAAATATGTAGAGAAATTTCGAAGTTGTAAAGTTATTCTTAGCGACATTAATAAATACACATACAACTAGATTTATTTTTGAATATTTATAGTCATGTAAAATTTCATAATAATCGAATTACACCTTCTATTTATTCGGCACTTTTGTATGAGCACTGCCTATAGGC
The DNA here is from genome assembly GCA_963920525.1 of Dichetophora obliterata. Classification (NCBI taxonomy): domain Eukaryota; kingdom Metazoa; phylum Arthropoda; class Insecta; order Diptera; family Sciomyzidae; genus Dichetophora; species Dichetophora obliterata. The sequence goes on along the minus strand of OY986436.1, from coordinate 51,267,713 downwards.
ATGATTTTTGTTTTATTTGTATTCTTTCTTACAGAAATATAGCTATATATTGGTATATATTTTAAATCAGCATTAAATAGTTTTAAGAAAAAATCGCTTAAAAAAACTATTTGCGTAAGACCAATCTTTGTTAATACTTTTGTAAGTTCATTTCCGAACAAAAACAAGTTTGTTTTAGAGAGGCATTTCAATTCGACAAATGATTTAAAAAAGCTTAATTTTTTAGTGCTATAAATTTACTTTTCAACACGAAAAGGTAAAAAAAGAGATATTTTTCGTACACTGGGTAGTTATCCTTGAATATTCTTGTAATCCGTATGCTTCTTCTGCCTTTATGTTCATGTTCGAAAATGTTTATTTTATCGGCTTATCTCCGCAAATGCAATCATAAATGTTGTTGTTAATTTATTTGTTGTACTTTTCGTATTCAAGTTTATGTTGTTGCTGTTGTTCCTGCTTATTTATTATCGCTGCTGTATATTTGTTGTACTAACGACATCACCCAAGATAGCTACATTAAAAATATGGGCGAGGTTCATAAAAACTTTAACTTTAAACTCGAACTTTAATTTGATGAACCTTTTTAATGCTCCCACAATTTATTCATTGCTGCAATAAAAAGGGAATCAAACAAGTTTGCGTAGTAATAGTAAATGAGTAGGTCCTTGCTGCTAGCATTGCGTTCGTTTTTGGTATTGTTTTTGCTTTTATGTTTTAATTTTAATTTACTTCAAAATATTACTCTAGCAAAGCTGCATTATAACAGTTGAGCTGTGTTCAAAATACTTGAAGGGGAAATTCCAAATTTCACTCTTCCTCTCTCCACTACCCATCGAATCCTGTCGAATTGTCTACGTTGCCTTGGGAGCTGTTGAGACTTGTTCAAAGGCAAAGGTTAAAAATGTCATTTTTAAAAGTTGCGTTGCCGAGCAGAAAGTGGTTTTGACTTAATTAAAAGACAAAATTATTTTATAACTTAACAGCGCTGGTTGCGGTGAGGGTAGTGGTAAAGGTTGATATTTGCCCAAAGCAGATTTATAAATAATATATGCAGTCATGTAAAAATAAAACTGAAGCCAGATGGTGTTAAGCAAAGTTAGTGGATTTTACGTCAACTTAATTTAAATATTCAATTAAAGGTCATGTTTTCCAACAGTTACAAAGTGCGAAAAGCGAAACAAGGAATTAAAGTGGCAATCATACTAACTTACTGTTTTTGTTGTTAGAATGTTATAGTAAAGTCTCACAAAGTATTTAATTGAACCCTAAATTAAATTTTTTAAATTAATAATTGCAATGATTTTTTTAAAGTTGCTTAACTCTAATCCTGCCTATTATAAGAGTAAATACAAAGAATGGTGTGTGATACACATAATAAAAATTTTAAAGTTAAGGGTTAAAAAATAAAAGAATCATATATGTATAGCATATGCAAAAATATGTTTAAAGGCGCTGAACTATAATTTATCAAAAAGTTTTTCTTTATATTAGCAAATATATGCTATTATTAGTAGATTTTCTTTAAACAGTGTATTTTAAATATGCTAGTTTCTGATCACGATTTAGTTGCATAAGCACTTCGCTTACGCAAAAATAATTATATTGAAGCAAGAAATATACAAAAAGGTGCCTGCCAAAGAATTATAAAGAAGCGTGCTTAAATAAAACAAAAAATAGAACAAGTGGCTGCAATCACAAATAAATTTCATGTCAGCCCATAGAGCACTTCAGGGTGAATGGCGTTACTTGTCAAGCACTTGTTTGTCGCTGTTGAAGTGTATTTATTACCAATTGGAAACTAGTGAACTAATTCTGAAGACTTTTATGTCCTGAAAAAATCTTAATATAAGGTGTCCGAAAAATTCATATTTAGTTGTTTTTCTTAGGATTGAAATTTTTTAACATTGTTTATTTTTATAATTTTATGTTAGTAGTATCATTGGGCTTAGAGCCAAATTTCCACTTAATGGGGAAACATGGGCAGATGACGACTATTAACATAAAAAGGAATAATATCTTCCAAAGACAAAAATATTCATATTTCTGTATTATTATTTGTAAAAATGTTTAAAATATTTATTTGAAAATTACTTTAAGAACTCGAAATTATTTCTTGATATTTGTTTTTTCTGACTGCCTAAAAAGTTAGTCTTTGATATTAAATTTTAGAACTATAACACAAATGTTAAAAAAAAAAATTATATTTACAATTAGTTAATTGACTTATTAAGTCAAACATTCCTGCGTAATTTTATTACTCTCTTTTATTTGCAAAAAAAACATTGATTTCAATTCAACAAACGCTGACAACTCCTTTAAGAAAATTAAAAAGTTATTTGAGTGAAAATATATAGTTTGGACAGTTATTAAACGAACAAGTTGTATTTGTTAACGCATTTCTAAAACAATATTTTTCCCCTAATTCTGCTCTTTTCTAAGGAGTCGATCGATCTGCTGTGTAGCGTATTCCGTTTTTTCACAGCTAGTAAAAATTGTATGTGAAACGAGTTAAAAATTTCTATATAAGCCTTTAAATACTTAGCAAACCGAAATTCTAAAAATTGTGTTAGTAACTTTTAATTTATACATTGATATATCTAATAATACTTACGATACCCCAACGTTATTTGTCTGTTTAAAATTATGCAATACGACTACACGTTTTTAATAATTTCAAACTTTGGGTATAATTAATGCCTTCCTTAAATTTTCCAAAACTTCTGGTATTGAGTTTTTTCAATTGAAAAGTATTTCCGAACAGATCTGAAAACCAAAATTTTTAAATATTCAGAAAACATCTGAAATGCTCCATATAGATGAAATATGGACCATTTTAATTTTTCGAAAAAATCACCACAATTTCGGTTTAAGAAACAAAAATGATTTAAATTCAGTTAAAATTTATTCAAATAAACAACTTTCTTCAATTTGAAGTTTTCTCCCGAAAATTGTCATTGCCTGGTGTTTCAAGAGTTTTAAGAAATCGATTTTTTTTAATGTATTTCGAAAGTGAAATAAATAAAACAACTTTTTTTACCGACTTTAAAAAAGTTTAAAAGTTTAGTGAAAAAAAGTAAAAAAAAATTTCCAAAAATTCTATCCAGCCGATTAGGCTAAGATTTCAACAAGTTATTTTGCACGCCAATGGTTCTTTCTGGTACTTAGTAGAATAAATTATTTAAAAAAATTTTTTCCTATTTTTTTGAACCTTGATATTTTTTTAAAAAACAGGCTATTTTTAAAATTTATTTTTAGAAATCCACCATTTTGGTATATTTTAATAAAAACGTTTAAATTAACTGCCGGCTGGAATGTACAATGACTACAGTAGAGGTGTCCTTATTTTTATATTTCACAACTTTGCCCATCGCTGGCCTTATTCTTTTTCCTTAAGAGCTGAAACTAAAATAAATAAAGTTTGGTGCCAATCCAATAATGTTTGATGGACCCGGAAACGACCACAAGTTGTAATTAGGGCTATACAGGGAAAAAACCTATTATGTACAAAATAATAATTTGAATATTTTTTATTGTATATGACCTATAGTAAACTCTAGTTTATCAGTATTATAACTTGTAAGTCTTTTGCAATATTGAAATAATTTGATTTAAAAAAGTAGGTTTAGCTAATATTGCTTAAACATTTTTTTTAAAATTTAAAACACCAGGTGCAATATGTCACGCCCGTTAGATGTCCAAAGCGATATGCTGTCTAAAAATAATTCTGTTTAGAGACAAATTTTTACTCACGAAAACTGAAAAAATGGCTTAAAAAGCTTAGTTTAGACATATAATCAGCTCTGTTTTAAGACCTGAATTTTACTAAAAGTATGATAGAGTATGCAAAAACAGTTTCTGCAATCGCAGATTGTGCTTTTCAAAAATTGAGTAAACACTTATGATATATAGCTGATGAGTAGTTTTGGGATTTTTTGACTCAACAGATTCTTTGCGAAATAATCCAAAGAACCCGCTGTAGATATATATGTTCCCGTAGTTGAACATTCGTACGAATTCAAGCTATTTTCTGCTTTTTCCTGTTCCCGTTCCCAAAAAATTCGCAAAAGAAAGCAAAAATGAGTAATTCAGTCCTTGCCAAATGTTGCCATTTTCTGCTATACAAATTTGGCGAAGCAGAAATTCGTAACAATTCGCAAGATGCCATATATTGACGGCTAATGTCAAATTAGAGAAAAAGCCATTAAAACAACAAAAAAAGATGTCGGGGAAATGGGCAAATTAATGGTTCGCCAGGCAAATTGAGTGGAATGAAGTTAACTAAAACAGGGAAGCAAATTTATTATTTTGATCCGACATTTGTTAAATTTTTACAAAATTGTACAAAGAAATTAAACATATGTTTTTGAAATTTTTTTAAAAAATGCAACTTTATGCGTACTTTTTTATGTATATTTTAAATTTTTCACGCAAAGAGAGCATTTTTTGGCTTACTCTCTCAAACTTTACAACTTGCGAATTTCTGCTACAAAAGTACGGCAACAGACCTAATGTTAATCAAATTCCAAAAATTCACTCTGAGGCAGTGGTGGATTGAGGGAAATTTTCCTTTTTGAGGAAAATTTTGTCGTAATTTTTTGAGAAAAGTGAATATTTTTACTTTGCAGAAGAAATAATTTCGCCCATCACTATTTTGTTTTATTAACAAAAAGTAAGAGTTCAGTGCAGTAAAAACCACTAACATAAAGTCATTGCTAAACATAAATAATCATATAAATAATAAAAAAAATATTTTTAATTTTATTTATTAAGCCAACCGTGGAATAATTTATTTATGTTTTATTATATATTTTTTTTTTCAAACTGATCTCAAAATCCGTGTTTATATAAAACCAAACTATACAATCATTATGAAAAAGTGTTTTCTTGTTGTTGTTGTATATGTTTTTTCAAACATATGTGGGAATTTTCCTGGGAATTTTCGTAATACCCTGACGGAAAAAAATTGAGGGAAATTTTGTCAAAGGTACCTGGCAAAACTGCTCTGAGTGACTTCGTTTAAGAATTTAAGAAAACTAAACACTTTTTCAGGCGTTTCGGATTGTCTGCAGAGTTTATAAAAAGAATTATCCGTCTACTTGGGATATGACATTTGATTTCGAAGAAGACTGGAGCTTCTGCTGAAATCTATTTGTCGTAAACGATACACAGAAAGGGGTGTAAAATTCGTTCAAGATTTTAATAGAATTTTGAGAAATGATGAATATGAAAAGCAATTGGTTCTTCAGGTAGTTGAAGCTTATAGAAAAAATATCCTCCTTTCAATTATTCTATTTTAATAAAATAATATTGACAATTTTAAGAAACCTTAAAAATTTTAAAAAAATCCTTAAAGTCGTTTTTCATACATTTTTTAAGTAAATTAGTATTATTTTTTTTAGAGAATTTATATCAACAAAATGACAGATTTGCTGTAAATATGATCTGTTTAATGTACGTTTTTCTTTAAAAACAACAAATTTACTGCAATTGAACCTTTCTTTCCGGGTCTATTAAACATAATTGGATTGATACAAAATTTTAAATTTTTTTGCTATAACTACACCTAAAGGAATAAGAATCAGGCCAGCGCTTTTGCATTTGTTGATTTTAAAATTAACCCATACAAATAAGGACACTTCTAGCCTACAGTATAATAATCTATTTAAATGTTTTGTTTCAGATGGCTTCAAGTACCGTAATTAACAGTGCCAATAACGCACCTTTTTTTTTACGTGAAAAATATCTTAAAAACATCACAAAAAAATTTAATTTTCTGTTATATTTTTTTTTAAATGTTAGGCAAGACATTTTGAATTGTAATAGTCAATTTTATTTTTAAATATTATTTAAAAATTTACTACCTACGTTAATATTAAACGTAATTTAAATACTTAATATTAAATTTAACTTTTTGTAATGTTTTTGTGGAAAGTGTGGTTTTAAATGGGAGACATTACAATTACAATTTAACTTTATCGGAAAAAACCAAAAAGAATTCTTTCCACGATTCTGCTTTTATTAAGACGATTCAATTGAATGCGAGGCTTAACTTTTAAAATCTAAAAGCTAATTCAAGAATGAATAGAGACAAATAAGTTAAAAGGGGCTTAGGCTCACTTTAAGGCTATGGACACTTATCTTTATAAATGATAACTGTGCTTAAATGTAAATTTTTAAAGACTGTAGCATTTTAGTACAGGTTTAAGGTGAAGACAATTTCAATTTTTATACCCAATTTTAAATAAAAAGTATTCAAATGAAAATGCATGTTTACAATTTTTTGTTTGTATCTATAACAGTTTCTATATTCAAAAAAGATATTTATAATAGAAAAACCAATACAAATGATGTTTTAGTTTTTATAAAAAGATTAAAAATTCTTGACTTACTAAAGATTTACAGCTATACACATTCAAATTATACATTTACACATTACAATTATACACATCAAACTAAAAAAATGTAACAAACATAACTCTTCGTTCTGGTAAATGTTATAAATTTTTTATCTTAAAAAATTTGAAGACTTTAAAAGAGCTACTTTCTAAAGAACCAATTTTTAAATTTCATCAGACTTGCCGGAATAAATTTTTAAGACCTGAGTAGATTTTGAAAAGCTTCCATTTCAAAATTTTATGTAACTTCGGTAATATTAAATCATTTTAAATAGCATTTCAAAAAGGTATATGCGAACGTAGTTAAATTCTGTGTTTTCTTTCTGTCTTTTTTTTTAACAACAAACTTCAAAATTTCCAAAAGTTAGTACAATTAGCTCTGTAGCCAACATAACATTGTTGACAAAAATACGGCACATTGTCTGTTGCCAGACACAATTTAGAGCAAAAAGGTAGTAAAAAAAAACTATATTTTAACGACTACTCACTCATAAGAGCAAAACTCACGAGCACTAAAATAGGTAACTTCGCATTAAACTCGAGCTTAATAACGACATTAAAACAAAACAAAATTCAACTTTTAAACAATTTGTTTATTTATTACTGCAGCTGCTGCTACTATTTAAGCTGTTGTCAAAATTATTTTTGCAGCTTCTGTAGGTTGCTCTGAACGATACGACAGAACACAATACAACAATTTGTGACATTTAAGAGCACTAAATTAAAAGGCAACAAAAAAGGGAGCAGTTAAAATGCAAAGCTGTTGAAGGTTTTCATATAACTCGAAATACAACAGAAATTGTTATGATGCGAAGTTAACGATGAAATTTATGAGCTTTTAAGTAGATTGAAAGTTGATTAAATGAGTCGAGTACAAACAATGATGATTGCAAATTTGAAATTGCACAAAAGAGCCCAGAGTGCTTTAATAAAGACTAAAAAGTTTATTGCTAACGTTATGTTAGATTTTTTTTATGATAAAATAAGAGTCGATTTCAATAGATTTATAATTAAATAGATTCGCAAAAATACGCGATTTTTGATAAAAAGTCGAAAAAAAGGAAGTCAAAATATGAATGACTTTGTTAAAGGATACATAACGCCAGTGTTGCTTCAGAAAGCTTTTTTGTTATACGAATTTTTGTATAGTTTTATTTTTGGCTTCCTCTTCTTTTCTTGTTTTCTTGTATTCCCGACAATGTCAAAGGATTTTATTACAACGCCAAACACTGAAGCAGCACTCAAAGTTGAAGTGAAAGGCATTGGGAATAAAGTAAGAAGGAAACAAGAAGAAAACGTTGCCATTAATGGCAGCAGCTGTGCGTTGAAAAGCAGTAAAAATATGCTTTTCCACCAACAAAGGCAATATCTCGGACGTCGCACAGTGGGACAAATTTTTGTGATGCACCAAAATTGACTTCGTGGTTGTAGAACTTGAGCTTGTTTAACGTTTTGACGTGGTCAACGCTGCGTCTTACCTCGTAGTTTCTAAAAATCGTTGCGTATAATTTTTAATATCTGAATATTGTTGCAAAGTTAAAAAAATATTATACGCCGGTAAAGGTTGCATCTATAGAAAGGCTATCATGATAAAAATAAACAAAAAATGTATGACATCATAACGAAGAAGCAGAGCCACTTCTGGATTGAAGATGTAAAGATCGTGTCACAGCGTGACATTGCATTATTAATTGAGGTACGGTAACAGTAATAAAAGAATAAGAATGGGTACGTCAACTCACGCCAAAAATAAATAAAAGTTATGACGTTATCAAAACGCGAAGGTAACAACCTATGCAACAAAAATACGATATCATTACACAAATTTTTACTCGCTGAGCTTAAGTGCTTAGGTAAAAATTATTCTACGACTGTAAAGGTCCTCTCTTTGTCTTCCTGTTAAAAGCAATAACAAAAATTATGACGTCATAAAATCGCAGTGGTAGCCGCTTAACGGAGTTATTACTAGCGGAGTATAGGTGCTACGGTAAAAATTACTACACGACAGTAGCTGTCGATTTTTCGACTTCCTTATAAAAGTAATTAAGAAATTTATGATATCATTAATTTAATAAAGTAGCTAATTAATGCAAAACCGTAGCATGGAATATTATCTCGGTGACAAAAAGCATTATGACGTAATGCAGCATCTTAAATAACATAAATCTATGCATGGAAAAATTGCATGGCATTAAGATAAGTATTAAATTATCACAATAAAGGTTGGTGATAAGGCCTCGGGTGCAAAAATTAAGAGAACAAAAGGAAAACAAAAACAAACAAAAAAATACAAATAAACAATAAAAGAAAACGTAACGCAAACTCTAAACGAAATGAACAAAATAAAATAAGCAAACACACTAACGAAAACAAATAATTAAAAAGAAAAGCAAATAAGGAAAAGTAACATAAGACACTAACACAAAACTAAAAGCATATGAGCAAAAATTAAACCAAAAGAAATTGCAAAGGGAAAAAAAACATATGGGAAAGAAAAAGCAAATGAGCAAACTCAAAAGCATAAAGGTAAAGCAAAGGCAAATAAAAAAAGCATAAGCAAATCTGTAAAAGCTAAAGCAAATGTTCAAAAGAAAAATAAAAACAGCTAACGAAATAACAAACAAGCAAAACTATAACCGAAAGTGGATTAACAAACTTGATTAAGCAGCAAAATCAAAATTAGCAAAAGTAAAATCAAATAAACAATAGCAACAACAAATGAGCAAAAGTAAATGAGATTTGCTAAAAGCAAATGAGAAATAGCAAAAACAAACAGGCAAAATATAATACCTATAGGTATTTTCCCTAGTTTATATTGAAATTTCGTCTATTCCTACTACTATTTTTATTACTATTTTTATTACTATTTTTATTACTATTTTCTACTACTGTTTTCACTACTATTTTCTATAACTTTTTCTACTATTATTTTTAATAGTAATTAACTAATTTTTACTACTACTTCTAGAACTATTTTCATCTTGTATTGCTCATTTACCAATTTGCACTTCTTTTTAGGCTTTCATTTCCATCTACTACGTACTATTTTGTACTATTATTTTCAGCTACTGTTTCTACTACTATATTCTTCTACATTTTCTAGTACTAATTTCTTCGACTATTTATACAACTGCATTGTCTACCATATATACTTATATTTTCTTTTATTTCTACTACTTTTTCTGCAACGTATGTAATACAAGGACTGTAAAAAGGACTGGGACAAGCGCTTGGATAAGGATTTACACAAGGATGTGGCTTATCATTAGATCAAAGACTAGGATAAGGATTTATAAAAGCATTAGGACAAGGATGAGGACAAATATTTTGATAACGATTATGGGATGTAGACAAGCATTATGAAAAGGACTCGACAAAGGCTATAACAAAGATTTGAACAAGGATTAAAACAGAGATCAAACAAAAACAAAGGCAAGGGTTTGTAAGACTCAAATTCAAGGATTTCTTTAAGCATTAAAAAAAGAATGGCACAGTCATTGCGACAAAGCAAAGTTTTCGTTGCTATATTTTCAATCCTTTTTTGAAAATGTTCGGTTTTGAGGCTAATAAGGCCAAATTTTTAATTTTTGTGAAAAAGTACATTTATACTAAAAACTTAGTCTTTCAAATTAGAAAGAAACGACAAGGATTTAAACAAGGGTTGAGACAAAGACTTGAACAAGGATTGAAACAGAGTTAAAAAAAAGTTTAGACAAGGATTTGGAAAACTAAAATTCAATCATTTCTTTTAGCATTATAATGAAGATTTACACAGTGACTTCGACAAGGATACATTCACGTTGGTATGCTTTCTATCTCCTTTATAAAATGTTTGGTTTTAAGTTGTCCATCAGGCCAAATTTTTTATTTTCATTTACTATAAATGCACAATTTTTATGCCAAAAGTAAATTTGTTGGTAAAAATCTAGTCTTTCAAATTAAAATTTAACGTTAAAGTAAAAAAGTTTCAGCAGCTGAAAATTGGAAGTAATTGGAACAATATATATATTTCATTATTTTCAATCCTCATTTTCCAATAAAAAAATTGTTGTAGTAAAAAAAAATGGGAGGCAAAATTTTTTAAATGATTTTAACTTAAAGGGAAAGTTCAAAACAATTTATAGAAGAAAAAAGTTCACATACAAGACAGTCTTTAAATTGCAGTTAGAATAACATAATAACAACAAGTTATAAATAACTAATTAATATATTACTAAAAGAAACATTTCGTGATTAATGAAAGAGTAAAATATATTATTAAAACAAATCAAAACAAATTGTAGATGATCAAAAAGATAATAATTGTATAAAAAAGTATTGTTATTCTATAAGATAAAGACAAGGATAGTATTAAGAAAAGTGTTGGAAAAGTGCATACCTAAAGTTGCGTTTATTTTACAAAAAAGCTTTGTATTTAGTTGTATAGCCAAAAAAAAAATGATTGCATTACTAAAGTTAGTTAAAAATCGATAAATTTGGCTTGGTTACAGTTTAATATTCATATTTTAAGAAATGTTTGTATAAAACAGTTCGCAAATGAACTTAAGAAAAATTTTAATTTTTATTAAAAAAACTTTGAAGAGATAGTTTCTTGTAAAAAACATACATTTTCAATACGCAAATTTTTTAAAATAAACGAAATGAAAATCATAAATCTGGCTTAACGTATTGAAAAATAATTCAAAAATAAACATTTAAAAATTTTTTTTTAATAACACAAATTTTTGCCACCTTTAAATTTAAATTTTAATGAGAAAAACCTGGTTTTATTAAAATATTGACGTTTTCTATTAAAATTTATAAGAATGGGAAATAAAAATCGACAACGATTAATAAATAATAAAAAGTCAAATACTTTTGAAAAAAGTTTCGATATCGCAAATTCTAAGAACCGGAATTCAATTTTGGTGGTGTAGTAGAGCTAAGTTCCACTGTGCATCGATCTGCGTCATACTAACTCACTCACACTAGTTTGTTTAATTTTTTTTTGCCAACATAAAGCAAGAATCCCTCATTATTATTTTTGCTATATTTTAACGTCTTTTATTTTTGTTTGTTTTTTTTTTCTATTATTGTTATTTAAATGCAGCCCTAAATGTATGCTACACTTTTAATGGCTTCCACACGGGAAAACACTTTGTGTGCAAGAGTGTGTGTACGCGTGGTGTTGCCCAAAATAAGTGTTGAAAGCTGGTGAAATGTAGCAACCTATTACAAAAGTTTGCCAAAGCGGGTGTGTTTTCATAAAGTGTATTCTAGAGTGTTGGCGCGCGGAGAGGCGTGGCAGAGAATGCAGGACTTGCCAGAAGGGGTTTAATTTTTATGACATTTTAACGGCAGCCACAGTTGCTGTTGCCAACAAAACATCTTGATTTAATCATATGTATGCACATGATGTTTGTTGTTGTAACTGTATGCGTATTTGAATTTGTTTGATTATGGGTGCGGCAGTGGGCGTAAGACGTGGTAGTGCTGTTGTTGTTTTATGGTTTTATTGCTGTTGTGTTATATTTTATGATCCATTAACTTGTGAATTTGCGCGCTTTCATAAACGTTATATAAAATTTATTACTTTCTTACAAGCTTGAATACCACAAATTTGTTATATACTATGTAAGTGCATTTTTTTTTTTTTGGTTTTGTGAAGAATTTATTGTTTTTATCCTTTTCTATGTATTAAAGGTCTTTAAATAGAATCTTTATTTGAATTAACCAGCAGAATTTTGTTTATTTTGTTTTGTGATGGATGTTAAACAAAACCGAAAATGTTTTCAGAAACTTGAGCGGATTTTTTTTTTTATTTTATCAAACTCTCTCTCTCTCTCCTCAAGCAAACTTTAATCAGTTTCAAGAATTCTGAGAATTCTGCCTGCACGATTAGAAATCTTGTACTTAAATTTAAACTTTTCTGTTCTACATATAAGTCAACACCAGCTTTGGTTTTAAATCTAGTATTTGCAAAATAGTAATATATGGTTTTAATACAGTTTGATTTAAAAGTTAGTCCAGACTTGGATTAAAATATAGAAAATAAAATATAAAAATAACAACTATCGCGAGATTCGAACGCACGACATTCATTTTGTAAGCTCACTACTCTCACCACTGAGCTATTTGCCTACACATAAACAAACATATGAACCGAGTCGCTTAACATTGAGTCGCAGCATTCCAAGGCTAACTTTTTACGGGTCTTAGCCCAAATTTAGTCTCCAAATGTGCTAGAATTCAGTATCAATTGTATTAAATTACAGACTTGTACTTAAATTACAACCAAAAAGGCTAAAATTGAATCCAGAAAGCTAAAATTTTAACCAAAAAGTTAAAATGGATGCTGTCATATACCTTTTGGTTTAAATTCTCGAACAGAAGAGTTTTAATTATGAGTTACAATTTGCAAAATTTAAATTTTAAACCGTCAGATTAAGGTTTAAATTAAAATTTTTTAATATGAAATAATCTTTATATCAAAATGTCTAGTCTACTTTTATTTCGGCTTATTTATGAATATATCATTGCATCGCAAAAATTAAGGGATTAGCGAACGTTACAGGTTGATTTGTTTGATTTAAGGAGTGTCTACAAATATGGGATACAAAATATTGATCTAAATCAATATATGTATACACTGAAAAAAATCATGATGTTTTAAGATTCAACTTAAAGCCTTTAATAACAATGCATGTTTTTTCATATAAAATTTTAAAAACTTTTTCAAGCAATCTTTTTTTAATTTTCAAAATGAGCTGTTAACGGCAAATACAGAATGGTTTACACTAAAATTAGCGCATTTTAAATGTTTTTATTTACATTACCATATGAAAACTACAGTAATATTGGGGTTAACAAATTTTGTCAAATTAGGAATAAATTGTTTTCAGTATGCCGCCCATTTCACAATGAAGTGAAATACCAGTTGCCTGACCATCTCCGATTTGACTTAAATTTTGTTATTAGATTGGTTTATTGTTTAGAAAACTAAGTTCGGAGTTTGAGAATTTTAGATTTTTTTTTCGTGGGCCAACAGCCATGCGAAAATGTTATGCATCATAGCCCAGTCAATTTATGTGCGGTTTTCATAAATAGGGTAGCATTGGAGAAGTTACTTGGTCTTTTTTTAGGCAAAAATATAAAATTTTTTAAATAATTGCAAATGACTCATTATTAATTTCAAAGTTTAATACCATACCAGCAACAGGCGCTATAATTTTTTTTAATTTTCATTTTTTTTACGTTCCAATATCTTTCCAACGATATAAAATGAAAGTGTGTCCTTCAAGGGTTCAGAAGTTATGGCGTAAAACGTGAGGTGATAATGAATTTTTAATACAAATTGAACTAGCGATGATCCCTCCAGGAAATGGAAACATTCCCGGATATAAACAGGAAACATTCCATGGAATGTAGGAAGCATTCCCTTCCGTTGGACACTTCATTTATTTTTTTACATATCATGGCATTAAAGGGAATCATTCCTCTCCGCTGTATTAAAAATTAATATGGAAACACTCCTCTCCGCTGTCTTAAAAATTAATGTGGAAACATTCCTCTCCCTTGTTATGAAAATGCCCGGCCAGGGTTCGAACCCGGGACCCTTGACCGACAGTCAAGCACGCCACCACTAGACTATCGATTCTATAATAAGCGGCTAGGAAACAATGACATTAATATTTTCTATTATCATTGCTTGACAATAAGTAAAAATTTCCATAAGCATTCTTAAAGAAGCATTTTGGAAACAAAATAAATACAAAACTACCCTTAAGCTTCCGAAAGACACGGTGGGGAATGTTTCTTTATCACTTTTAGATGGAAGCCTTCCATTTTTCCTGCAAGTATATTTATTGTTGTTACAAGACTTTAATACATAGAGACTTAAAATTTATTTTCGTAAATAATAAAGAAAACAATTTTTCAATATACATTTTTTTATTTAAAATTTAACAAACATTTTAAAATAGAAATTTAAAGATTTTGCGAGCCTACAAAACAAAATTTAAAACAAGCGTGTTCAATTTTAAACTATAAACTTATTTTTTTCCATGATTTTTTCGTAATATTTCTTTGAAGAAGCAAAAAATAACTATCTAAGACTGAGCCAAAAAATTGTGTGCAGTAGAATCATTGACTAGACGGTTGAGATCCAGTTAAGAAAAAATCCAATTTTTCATTTGATTGTTTGAAAATATTTTTAAATTGGTTTTACAAATAATGAACATTAAATAAAATAAAAACTTATTTAATATATTAATACTTAAAATATTTCAATATTGGTTCTTAGTTTTTGGTCTCAGAATTGTAAGAAAAAAAAACCAGACCTTTTTCAGTTTTCTTCAACTTCATACCATGTCGAAATAAGCTCTCTTGAAATAGCTAATAGTCTTTAGCTAATTTGTGAAAAAAATTACGAAAAACAAAACTTGGATCAAAAAGTTATAGCTGTTGAAACTTGATGTTTTTCAAAAATCCTCAAAGCGCTTGTGTTTGGGCATTTCAAACACAAATAATAATCAAAAAAAAAAAAAAAAAATTATAAGAAATTAAAAAACTATATTTATCGTTTAAAATGATTTCAAAAATTTTAAAAATTATGTCTGATTTTTGTTTTAAATAGATTCAGTACTAATTAATATAGCAATTTTAAATATTTTAAAATAGAAACTCTAATAACTAACTGTAAAACATTCCAATTGACGTTACTAAACTAGTGATAAATACGCTTATTAAATTTTTCTGTTCTTTTTATTAATTTTTGGGAAAAACAACAAAAAATGTGAATGGACAATCTTGATCACAAATGTATTTAGTTGGAACTGCGACCACATAAATAGCAATTTGAAAATCAAAACTTTTTATTGTTTTTTTAAGTTGAAATGCGAGAGGCGATATTGTGGTACTTCGAAATTCCGCTGCGTTGTCTTATGCTTTAATAACAGCATCCTGTAGCTCTTCTTCTGCTACATACGCTTGTGCTCCTTGTAGTGTACCTTTACACTACAAGTAGTGTACCTGGTGACAGCCGCACTATCGTAACCCTGCCCGAAAATAAAATCGCAATCCACGCCGAAGTCCTTATATTATTTATGATCTGAAAGCTTAAGTCTCAATTCAGTTAAAAATTGAAGTGGTTTGCAACTTTTTACTAATTAATTAGATTTTTATACTTTCTAGACCCTAAGGGGGGGTTAAAACCTCTAAAACCCCCCATTGTCTACTGGCCTGGCACAGACCACGACATAGATGCCGAAAAGGTTTTTATTCTCTTCTCAATGTCCATGTTAAAAATTTTTGCATTTATCTGGCCGCTATCGTATATTGAATCGATTTTCAATTAATTAAGTTTAAAATTAAACTGAATACAATTGTGATGGAAGCAAAAGTCTAGTACTCTTCTAAAATTACAAGGACGAAAAAGTCTTTTAAGCATTTATTTTAATTATATTCATATTGGGTTATATATTAATTAGGTTTTTTTGATTGATTATGATGTGCTGTATTGAAATACATACTCCTGCAAAATTTTACACTCCTAGAATAAAAAATTAAGTTTTTATTAACAATATTCTAAAAGCCCTTAGTGCAAGCGCTTCAAAAATTCATAAAGTTTTTTGCTTCTCCTGTAAAATAATTTAAATATAACTTACGGCTTTTTTGATTTCATATAATAGCTAAAAATAAATGCAGAATTTATTAACTTGACTTTTGGTAAGGCAATTTGTAAACAAAGATGTCACAGCTACCCCAGTTTACCCTTTTCTACAAGAATTCTCTTGGATCCTGACACGATAATAAGAGCAAAAATGCATACTTATAAAAAGACTAATTAAAGTTTTAGCATTTCACCGAAATGCAACAAAAATAAAAAACAAATAAATATCAAACAACATATTTGCTCACAAAACAACAAATTCTGTCGCTAGAAGGGAAAAATATTTTTGTTGAATGAATGAAAAAAAAAAGTTAAACCTAAAAACAAAACAAGTTGTAGACGACGAGACGGTCAGGAATGTAAAGTCATAGGGACAGGATAAGCGCGCTTAAGACTCATTGCTGCATAGCAATGAGGCGCACTCAGATGACTATTTTATAGTTGGCTTAAATATAAAGGCAAAAATTTGCAAAAAACTATTAAAAAACCGTAAAAGATGTATAAGCTACATGGTTTTATGTATATCCAAAAAGCACAGTGCAAGGATAAAAATACAGAACTCGCTAGTTGGAAGGAGTAATGAAAAAAAAAAATTTACAACATAACTGAATAGCAACGACTTAACAAGCCTGTTAAAGTGGCTGCCAGGCCGATGGTGTTTAGCTGTTCTTGGTTGAAAAAAATGTTCACAGAGGGAGAGAGAGAAAGAGAAACAGAAAAAGTCGCTAGTGTAACAGTGAATGCCAGACGTTTAACAATTTCCACAAACAGCATGTTTTTCTCCAGATTTCGCGAAATATTTTGTTTACATCTAGTAGTTTGAGTGACAGCGATAGATAGACAGATAGACAGGGAGACAGACAGATATGATGGAGTTTTGCAAAATTTTTTCCACTGCCACCAAAAGTATTATTTAGAGGCAAATACAGGCGCTATCGAAAGGTTAAAAAATATCTGGAAAGCAAATATTTTAATATATTTTAAAGCATTCCTTATTCTTTAGTAAATTGTTTAATGATTTGGGCAAACTTTTAGGCGCATATTAAAAAATAATGAACGACACATGAAAACAATAAAGTGGTAAGGTATTAAAAATTCTGAATTTTTTTCTTGATAAAAAATTTCTAATTTGCAAACTTTCACTATATTACGATAACAGATTATGACGCATATTTCATTGAAACCATAAAAGTAAGGCAACAATACAAGGCGTTGTCGTTCTACTTATTATAAGACACTTATAAGTAGTTTTTTAAAACTTTAGTACGCCGATTTTTAAAACTTAAATTTAATATAAAAATTGCGTTTTAAAATTGGTAGTGGCAATGGCAATGGCAATGGTAATGGTAATGGTAATGGTAATGATAATGGTAATGGTAATGGTAATGGTAATGGTAATGGTAATGGTAATGGTAATGGTAATGGTAATGGTAATGGTAATGGTAATGGTAATGGTAATGGTAATGGTAATGGTAATGGTAATGGTAATGGTAATGGTAATGGTAATGGTAATGGTAATGGTAATGGTAATGGTAATGGTAATGGTAATGGTAATGGTAATGGTAATGGTAATGGTAATGGTAATGGTAATGGTAATGGTAATGGTAATGGTAATGGTAATAGTGATGATAATGGTAATAGTAAAGGTAATGGTAGTAGTTTTGCTATTGATAATGGTAATGGAAATGATTATGGAATTTTAATATATGAATTGATGTATCTGTTATTCAATTGATCTATTCGAATATGCTATTTCTTCTTTTGATCTATTCGAATATGCTATTTCTTCTTTCAAACTTTTCGAAATATTTTGTAATAAATACATATTTTCATTGGAATTTGTCAAATTTTCCTAACAGCTATACATTTAGAATGCTTTTCAACCATATTCATTATGAAAAGGGGTCAATGGAACTACAGTATTCCCCGTTTATATGCACCCCGCATAAAAGAATTCCCCGCTTAGTAGTACTTAAAGTAGTGCAACTTTATTTTCAGGCTTTAAATGTACACAATTTATTTCTATATATGCGTCCCGCTTATAAACACTCCCCGGTTAAAAGCACTAAAAATCAAAATGCCAATTTGCATTTTCTATACAAAAAATTTCGTTTATAATCACCGACATAATATAACTTTGAATTACTACGAAAATGCAAAACGTCTTTAAACTTTTAATTACAATGGCAACACTTCATTACTATTGACAAACAACCAAGGTTGCACATCTCTATTTTATATTAAAATAAACATGAGTAAGAGAACCGAAAGCACGGGAAAAAATGAGCTATGTATTAAATATAAATGTTCTCGGGCAACAATAAATCGAATAATTCGAGAAAAAGAAAGCTTGACGGAAAGAAGTGTTTCGGAAAACTTTAACAGGAAGCGCAACAGATGCAGCAGTTCATCCGAAATAGATCGTGCCGTAACGATCTGGTTTAACCAAATGAGAGCATCTGGCGCTGTGATTTCAAGCCATATGGTCCTCGAAAAGGCAAGTCAGTTTGCCATTAAATTGAATAAGGACTTCAACCCAAGCGCTGGCTGGTTATGGCGCTGGCAAAACCGTGAAGGTGTACGTTTAAAGAAGCTGCATGGAGAGGACGGATCTTCTAATATTGAAAGTGCTAACCAATTTTTTGAACTGCTTCCTGATTTGATAAAAAATTATAGCGCTAAGGATATTTTTAACGCCGATGAAAGTGGTCTGTTTTTCAGAGCGTTACCAAATTCTACGTTAAGCAGAAGCAATGATAAATCCAAAGGATTCAAGCTAATGAAAGAGCGGTTGACAGTTTGTTTTTTCTGCAATGCTTCTGGCGATTACAAAAAAGTTTTCGCTATCGGAAAGTCAAAAAATCCGCGTTGTTTTAAAAATAAAACGTTGCCAATACAATACTTTTCACAACAAAAAGCTTGGATGACACAAGAAATATGGAAATCAATACTGTATATATTTGACAAAGAAATGCGAAGTCAGAATAGAAAGGTTATTTTATTCATCGATAATGCCGCACCTCACAAGCCAGTGCATTTGCAAAATGTGAAACTTTATTACCTTCCCACAAACACCACATCAATTTCACAGCCTCTAGATCAAGGAATAATCCACGCCTTCAAGGCATATTATCGTCAAAATATAATAAGAAAGCAACTGCTTGCTGTTGAGGTAGGAAAATATTGCAGATTTTAAAAAGTCAATAAATATTTTGACGGCGATTCATATGATTCATCGTGCTGAACTGTTTCAAAAAGGTAGGTTTTGTTACTAAACTATAAACATTTTTTAATGTTTTAATGTATGTATGTATTGTTTACAGTATAAATTTGTTCATGAATTTTGTGAGCTGCAGAACATTCAGCAAGAAGAGAATGATATAATGGAGGTTGTAACACGCGATGAGTTTCTTCAGGGAGAATTTGAAAATTTCACTCAATGTGATGACAATTTGCCTTGCTACGGAGAGTCCACCGATGAAGAAATAATTGCAGAAGTAGTTTCAGAGGCAGAAATAAATATTTCCGATTTGTCTGAAGATGATTCTGAAATGATAAATTTAGAAGACGATATTCCCTCCAAGGGCGAAGTTTTCCATTCCATTAATGTTCTTCGAAAGGTTTTGATTCCCAAAAATAAATTTTTAAAAGAAATTGAAGATATTGAACAATACTATTTCGGGTTGAGTACGATGAACAATATTCAGTCAAAAATAACCGACTTTTTCAAGAATATGTAAAAGCAATTTTTAATATCTTCATTTCATATATGTGTAATAAAAGATGTATGGAGTACGTACATATATATATGTTCATTAATAAAACTGATCTCAATAACCATGAACTAACTTACATTAATGTGTACAATACATACATATATGTGAATGAATTTTTCTTAAATAAATTATTTTTTATTTTTAGCAAAGAAATCAAATTTATTCTTTCAATTTTGTGCCATCAAATTATGAGTAATGAATTCAGATAAAAGCATCGAAAGTGCATATAGCCGAGGTTTGTATATATGCACTCTCAGTGCTTGTAAGCGGGATTTCCTTAAAAGAACTCCCCGCTTATAAGCACTTGGTACTGTGCATTTTTGAATATGCTTATATCCGGGGAATACTGTATTAAAAACTTATAAAAAACGCAGGCACCAATATATTCTAAACGCTCTTTAAAGTTTGTCAATTTTAGATTACAAATAGTTTTATATATTTTTTTTAAAGCTATACTAATATTATCAACATTTTTGAATAATCTTTTTAAATGTAAATATTACCCTTTTTATTGAACTATGTAATTAAAAAAATTTTATGGAAACTAGCATTTCTTTAATAATGTAGATAATTACAAAGTTTAAATATGAGTTGAGACAATTATAAAGGGATACTTAGGTGCATACCATTTTTTTTAAATAACAACTCTTTTTAAATATTTCAATTCACAAGGCCTGTCTTATGTCGTATAACAAAGTTCTACAAAATACAACACATGTGAGCATCCCTTAATCGTTGTATCAATGTATATCATATTTTACTACAAAAATTAACAAATATTTTTATAATTCACATTTTTCCAGCTTAACCGAATAAAGCCGATGATGCCATATGGCATCACTTATTCAGATGTCACAAAACTAACGGTATCATATACAAATTAGGTAAAATAAAATTAGGTCAAAATTAGCCCATGTGTGAAAATATTATCCCGTCTTTATAGAGTTAATCTACCTGAATATCGAAAATTATAAAGAAAAAGTAAACAAACAAGCTGATCGATAGATAGCAGTCTCATTAAGCATAACTTGCAGGGTTGTATTTTTCCTATCTAAGTATTGCATCTGAAACAACAACAGTGTTGATATAACAGTCGTAAGAAAATATAACAGGATAATAGTACACATTACAACACATTGTGAGTTGCCTAATAGTATTTTTGTTTCCCTAAATGCACTATTATATACTTGTAAGCCAAAAAAATTAGTTTAAAATATATACCTACAATATACAAGTAAAAGACTTATTACAACAGTGTTTCTCTTAGTTCCAGATCTAGTGCTAATGATGTTGCAAAAAGTTTTTTTAAAAATGGCACTTAAATAAAAACCACTCAGCTTTGTTATTTCTTATTTTAATTTAAGTGATTTCAGTATTTTTTCATTGTAAGCATTATTGTTGAAAAATTACATTTATAGCTCGTAACTCAATAACTAAAACTAGTTTTGTCACTTATTTAATTAACAATGACAAAGTGATTAAAAAAACATTTTGGCAAAATAGGCGGCTTCTAAAAATTTTGGTTTGGTACTGAGAGGTGAGTAAAAACCTAGTAGCTTGAATATTTTAAATAACAAAAATTATCTTTTTGAGCTTTTGAAGTAATGAAGTAATGATTCAGATCACATAAATATGTTCATATGTTCATATGAGATTTTTTATTACAAAAGTATTAATTACTTTATATTTTCCGTATACACTCAAAATAGTATGCAACTCCAATATAGATTCGTATAGAACTACGAAACAAAGTATTTTTTTTTAAAGGTTTAGCACTCGTATCATAAAAACAGAAATATTTAGTTTTCTTTTCCTTTATTCCATACACACAAAATTCGTTCGGAAGTTTAATTATCAATTTTCGGCTTCAGTACATAGGTAAACTTTAATATTAATTGTAATAGAGATGACAAAATCAAAAATGATAGTATCGAATGCATAAAATGAACCAAAATGTTTTACGTTAGCACGATAAATCAAATTATATACGAATTCATAAAAGTTTTGTACAATGCGTGGTAAGTATTTTTATTAAACCAAACTTATATATTTGAATTAAATGACTGATGCAAGAAATGTTTACCAAAAGCTTCGGCTAGTTTTGGCTATTCATTACATATGGTAATGGATACAATTATTCGGCCTCATTATGGCCGAATAGCCAAAACTAGCCTCAACTGACAAAAACGGCCGAAACTGGCCGCAACTGAAACTAAATATTCGGTCGGACACGACATAATAGTATCAAACCTATATCGCAGAATCCAGTTATTTTGTTGCACAGTGTTATTTTATCAAATCCAATATTGAAAAGGCTCTAATACTTAGGCTGTATGAAAAAGTCTCTTTCCAATTGTATCCATTAACATCCATTACATATGTGATAAGAAATTTTTCCAATTATAAAGGGTGATTTGTTTAGCCTTTTGGTTTTTCAAGCAATTATTTTTGACAGCTCATGCGTGATTTGTGACATGTGTCAAAGTCAAAAATGCTCTAATTGGCCTCATTCAGCGCAGACAACTGTTGTGAACTGTAATGGTAGCGCTACCTTAGTTCACGATGATTTTCTCTGAATGTGTTGCTACTCTACACGTCAGAAGTTAGATTCAATTTAATTTGTATGTAAATTTAATTCAACTGCAAAGGTTTATCACTTAAATTTGCTGCGTTTATTAATTTAGCAGCGTCAGTAACAGCATCTGACAGTTAAGCAAACAGTTGTATTCATGTAGCATAGAATTTGTTCGCTCGATTAAAAGGCGTTCGCTACCTTATCAGTTTTAGTTAGCGTTACAAAATTTGTACCATTCAGCGAATTTTTACACATTAGTTGCCAACTGTTGTCTGCGCTGAATGCGGCCATTGAAATGTAACTATCAAAATTCGTGCTGTGTGAAAAATGTGTTTACAAGTTACGTTAATTTTATTCATTTAATCCACCAATCCGTATCCTTAGAGTGTGTACGGAGGAGAATATTAGCTGTATCAACCAATGTTAATTAAGATCGCGATGTGTCCATCCGTCGCCCAACGCGGAAATTGGTTCTATGTAATTTGAAAATCTGTAAAATTTTACGTAAGGATCTTGGTAAAATTCCAAATTACAGCTGCTGTAAGAGTTGAAGTCGGGCGAATTGCCACAAAGCCAAATTTTCGGTGAATGGACTTTAGAAAATCTGTATGAAAATCTAGTTTTTTATCAAAAAATTGGCTTCATTGACGAGAGGAACAGAATTGCCAAATTTTGTCTGAAGAACAGCTAGAGGAAGTTCAACAGCTGCGAATGCAACCAAAATAATGCACTGTTTGGTGCGGTTTATGGGCCGACGGTATCTATGGACCGTACTTCTTCAGAAGTGATGACGACGATATGGTCAATGAAGCAAAGTAGCGTTCGAAAATTTACGGATTTTTTGTTGCCCAAAGTGAAAGAAATGGTTTTAGTTGGTGGTTTCAATAGAAAAGTGCCACATGTTACACTGCATGCAAAACCATGAACTAATTGAGGGAAGAGTTTGGTAAGAAATTAATATCTCGTTTGGGCGCAGTCAATATCGTGACATTTGACCTCACCAGATTATGCTTTGTGGAGGTCACGTTTTTTGTATACTGAAAAAAAGCCAACCACGATTTTTACTTTAGAAGACAACGTTAAACGTGTCATTAGTGAGATACCAGCCAAAATATTGGAAAAAGTGTGCCAAAATAGGACTTTCAGAATGAACCACCTGAATCGTATCCGCTGGCAACAAGTGTATGAAATAATCTTTAAAAATTAAATAGCAGGCATTGATTAATCGATCTAGTTAAATATTTTATTAACATTTGCAAATTTTCTTTAATTTTTAAAAACCAAACGCATAAAAAATCAACCCTTTATATGTTATATGAAAAGAAGACTAACATGCCAGATATATTCGATAACAATTACTGTATGATTGGACCTAGTTGCATGGAAAAAAAATATGTCATTTAACCTTCATATAAAACCAACCAACACAAATTAAATATTTTACTTAACAGGTTATTATAAAAAACCACAAACTCATATTAAAATTCCTAAGCATCTCACTTCGTCAACGCTAATTTTAAAACTTTATTCGGAAGCATTGCTTGATCCGAATTTCCAGTTTGCTAGAAATACACTCAAACTTCCAACAGTTTGGTAAAAAAAAATTAAAACTGGAAAAAAATTATATTTATTTATTTATTTCTATATTATATGCAGTTCTTAGTGTTACAAGATATAATATCTCTTGACTAGCACTTATCATTAAGAAAAGGAAATAAGGGATGACATATAAGCCTAAATAAGGGATGACAATGACGATAATAGTTTCTTTTTAAAATTGACAGCGAATTCCAAAGACGTGGACCATATATGAAGAATTGCCTTTCGGAGACAAGGCAGGAGTGTCTTTCTAATACAATATTATTATTACGGCGCGATTGTGTAAAGCGAAGGAAAATATTAATTTGTGGACAAACTGTAGGACTTTTATATTAACAAGGTTATCAAAGGTGTGTTGTTCATTTGGTAAGCATATTCTGAGATATGATCAAACTACTCAGACTGTATACATACCGAGCGATATTATTATATGTTACTTTTAAATTTTGCTTATGGACAGAATCAGCGTTTGCAAATACTTCACAGCCATACAAGGGAATTGGTATTAAGTATGTTTTTGCTATAAGCAGTCTATAATATATATTTTTAGTCTATATATTTTGCTATAAGCATATAACATATTCAATAATCAAGTCGCTAATTACTATATCAGGAAGACTATAATAGTTTATAGGTTTTTTGTAGAGCAACAAACACTTAGATATTCTTGGATTAATTTCAAGCTCATTTTCTGCGGCCCAATTACCGATTCGCTGGAGTTCTTGATAAAGGATATTCACACCACTACAAAAATCAGTTTTATCACATATCAACACAAATCAACATACAGCTGTATATCATCAGCGTACACATGTGTGAAACATTAACTCGGGATAAACGGAAAATCATTTAAGTAAATGGAAAACAAAAAGGGTCCCAGAACTGACGCCTGGGGAACACCTTAACTTACTCGAATAAAGTCTGAGTACAAATCACCAGAACAAACACATTGGAAACGATCATACAGATATGACCAAATCAATTTTATTGCTGTTGGAGAAAGACCGTACCAAATTTTGAGCTTATGGCAAAATATTAAATGATTTATAGAATTGAAAGCTTTTGAGCAATTTAAAAGAACCAAGAAAGAAGGTTTGTTTGCTTCAATATTTTGGCGAATAGTTTCAGACACATCTGTAATTGCTGTCGGTCAACTACGTTTTGGTCTAAATCCACTACTCAACAGACTGCGGTCTGTCTGTCCGTAAGTAGATAGAAGCGGTGAGGGTTTGTTATTGGATGGGCAGTTCATGGGGCACGGCCCATGAACTGATCTCATTATGAGTTCATTCTTGAGGCACGGCTCTTGAATGTTCATCTGATAACTGTAAAAGAAAAAGGTTTACCTTGAGCCTTGGTTGTTGGTTGCCAAATTCTTGGAGAAAGCATGGTTTTCATAAAAAGTTATCATAACACCGTCATTGTAATATGCTTTCGATGGACGATCAATCCAACATAACTTGAAGAGCGGGGACAGTCATCCATCAATGATGAGGAGACCTGATCTATCGTTGTTCTGCAGACCTATCTTAGAATAAAGGTTATTATGTAGGAAACATTTAATTTTCAATAGTTTTCCGAAAGAGGCTTTTTATTAAGTCTTAATTAGGTTAACGAAGTTGCATAAGTAGAATTGTGGTTTACCCGGTTTTACTGGGAAACCAATGGTTATTTTAACCTAGTCTTGTACAATTCTATTGGCTGAAGGTGTCACAGTCAAATATAAATGTTCTAAGAACTTTTGGTCTGTAAGACGGGATGTTGAAGAGCCTTGTCAGGTGGAGCCTTGAGCCCAGGTATTTACTGTCGTTGGGTTTGGCCCACGTGGGGTTTTCAAATCGCTCTGGCTGTGGTTAGGCCAGAAAGGCCGGTGTGAGTTACACTTAAGTTGAACTCGGGCTAGTGATTTCCTTAAATTACTAAGAGAATGATGGTAGATTGAATCTCGCTAATTTCAAACAGTAAATGTTAGGAAGGTAAGCAACTACCGGATCAATATACTGTAACCTTTGGAATTTGAGAACAGGCGACGGGGAAACCTAAATAGTCTGAGTTGTGTCCACTGAGATTGAGGAACCTGATGATATGATGATTTCAGGCCTATGAAGTTTCCGCCTTAGTCTTTCATGTCAGAGAGTGATGACCTCTGATATGATGTAGATGATTATTGCGGAGAAAAATAATAATGGGTTATAATACTGGTATTGATACTGAGATGGCCCAAGGTTATTAAAATAACCAAGTCATGTATAAATTCAAGTAGCTGAAAGTGCCATGGTCATGAATTGCGTCAATCTGACGACAAAGGTGCTGTTGCATGTTATTAGGGGAACCTTTCAAAAGTGGTCTTTCTTGAATTCCGAAGGGGCGTTGGCTGACGCTTCATATTTGTCCCAAGCTTTGGAGCACCGTTGAATTAACCTTCGCGGCAGTGGTCAACGTTAAAAACATAGTGGCTTTCTGTCCGTAAGTAGACGATTGGTGGTAAAATGCGAACTCATTTGCTTGTAAACAAGGTTTTTGAATGCTTTTGAAAGAAAGGGTAAGATAGCTTTAGGCCGAAAATCATTGCCTGATTTTGGAATTGGAATTATTTTGGCTAATTTCAACTTTGGAAATACAATTTAGTAAAGATTGTATAGAAAATATGTGTAATAACAGGTACAAGTTTAGGTAAAAACAATTTAAGGAACTTAGCAGTAATACCGTCAATGCTTGTTGAGTTGGGCTTTACATAAATCAGACTAGAGAGCACATCACTTTCAGTAACACACATAAAACTAAAACTAGATGTTGTAGATATTGTACTTTGAAGGGGGTTATCACGGAAAAAATTCATGTTAGACTCATTATATCACAGATGGGTTGCCTTGTTAGCTCTTTATATTCAGGTCAGGATATTCAGGTCAGCATTTACTTTGTCAGTACAAGTTTTATTTATGCCTATTTTTCTAATAGTTCGCCAAGTAGCCTTACTGTTAGCTGCTCCTGAAAATTTTTCGAAGAAGTACTGGGATTTTATTCGTCTTATAGCACTAACAGCTTGTTTGCGCAAATTTGAAAATGCCTCAAAGTGTGCTGACGTCTTATATCTTTTCCATTTAGAGTAGGCCTTATTACGTTTTTCGATTAGGGAACCAACATCGTGTTTAAACCATGGTTGACTTAAATTTTTTATAAGTATCGTTTTTAAAGGTATATGCCTTTCAAAAAGAACCAATACAGTATCGTTTAAGAAATCTTCTTGGTCAACTACTGATGCCATACAAAATATTCTTTGCCAGTTCTGTCAAAATCTGCTTTGAGAAGTTTAAATTATATATTTTTAAAGTCTCGATATGTCATTATACAGCAAACGAAGGAATGTTGAAAAAGATCTAAAGTCAAGTAAATTAAGTCATGATAAGAAAATTGAGGTACGAAAAGTTGATTATAATTTATTTAAAAAAGTTGATTTAAAAAATGATTATATAAAAACATCTAAAAGCATGCTGGAGGTAGATGTAAAACGTATCGCAGCCGACTTATTTACTGCGAAGAGTCCAAGAACGTGTATCTTACTTTTTATGGTTTTATCAGTGAGCAGATCACTATTTAAATCTCCTGCTATTATAACTTTTGCGTAATTGATAGATACAGCTTCGATAAGATCAACAAGTGGGGCCACATCAACCCATTTTTTGATGAGATTTTTGATTATTAATTACTATTTCTAAGAATAAGTATTCCATCGTAGAGTTTTCATAATTTTTTAGGATAACCTTGCAATTAATGTTTGTCTTGAATGATCCATGTTTCGAAAATGCATACGATATCCATATCCGAATTTTCAAATATTTGTCTAAACTCATCTGTATTGCAACAGAGACTTTGCGCATTGAAATGGCAGATATTTAAACCCTGCTTTTGTTTACCGAAGATCTTCAATTTAGTTTGGGTGTTTTCACAGGAATTCCTACGTTTGTTAAAATTAAGAACCATCAATTAAAATATTTAAAAAGGACCTAGCAACGCAATCGAAGGTTTTAATAAACACTAAACAAAAGTTATCGACTTTGCATCCCTGCATTGCATAAATAAACATAATCACTAAATAAGATAAAACTATATGATCATTACAAAAAATAGTTAAGAGCATTCTAATGGACAATATCTGGATCATGAAAAAATCGTTGCACGTTAGCAACAAAATATACAAAAACAACCTAAAAACTGACAAAAATTACCTAAAAAATGCAAACAATTACATAAAAAATTAAAAACAGCGCCTTAAAAATAAAAAAATACTCAACTTATAATTTATTTTTTTATAACTTTTATATAAGCGTTACAGTACCATTACAAGGTATATTTTTATTATTAAAATTGAAAGAACGTCGATTTTCTGGCAAAATGTTTTTGTCAGAAAAACTTCTTTCTACATCTTAACTGGCGAGAGAAGCATATTTAAAAGACGATGCGTCATCGGATGTAAGTTCCTCTTCTAATTTCATAGAGCATAAAAATAGATCTAATAAAAACTAGAATAATCTGAATTTTTATCTAACACTTGTTTCACCTTTTTATAAACTCTTTTGTTAGTTTCACCACTCGTATAGCTTTTTTTCATCTAGGTCTATAATCAAAGCTACTCCTTTTTTCAGATGTAATATTTTTGACTAAAATGACTCTATTGTTATGCTATGTTCACACTGAGAGCTAAATGCGCATTTACGTATTCCACATTTACGAAAGGCCCTTTACTCTTTGTAGGCGTAACGGGGACATATATGTATAGTAAATGCTCTAAAAGCGCATTAAGCTCTCAGTGTGAACGTAGCATTAAAGGGATAAGTTTAAAAATTTTTACTTTTTATATTTTTAGTGTTACAAAAAAAATCCTTTAAAAATTGCAATAAAATTACCAAAACGCGAAAAATTCTCTAAAAATAAAAAGTGTCTAAAAATGAAAATAATATAAACCACAAAACTAGTAAAAATTACCTGAAAATTAAAAACGATAAAAAATGACGAAAAAATTACTTCAAAAGTTTTCATATTTGGAATTTAGGAAACATAAATAAAAATTCTGCATAGCCAGAAAATGTCTTAGAAGTAGCAGAAAAAAGATGAAATCTCTTCGAAATTCTACACCTGATAATAAGCCTTTATTTAAAATTTGAAATATTTAGCTAAAATCACACCCTACACGAGTGACGTCATCATAATCAAAAACTTTGAAAACTACGAATCTTACAAAATAAAACCTTTAGACAATTTTTTTATCAAAAAAATTAAAACTATTCAGTTAAAAAAATCACAAAAAAATATTTCTAATTGTTTTACAAAATTAACTGCTAAAAACTCATATAAACAAAATGTGATTGTTTATTCACTTAAATGTGAAACTTCTCAAATAGAAAATATTGCTAGATGCTTTAATACAAAATCCTTTCATTTTTAAATCATTCTATATCACTTACAGTATATACTTTTAATTCAATGTTTTTTCAGCTAGTAGTTATATAAAAATAAATACTAAATAATATCCCTACATATGTGTTAGTGCATAAAAGTTTGTTCATGATCGCTGAAGAAACTCTTCATGTTTCATACTCTTTAAACTTGTGTGTGTTAAGCATACACGATATAAAAAGCAAAAATTGAAATTACCCTCCAGGAAATGGAGTTATTCCCGGATATAAACAGGAAACATTCCATGGTATGTAGGAAGCATTCCCTTCCATTGGACACTCCATTTCTTTTTTTACATAGCATGTCATTTAAGGGAAACATTCCTCTCCGCTGTCTTAAAAAGTGAATTGGAAGCAGTCCTCTCAGCTGTTCTAAAAATTAATGTGGAAACACTCCTCTCCCTTGTTATGAAAATGCCCGGCCAGGATTCGAACCCGGGACCTTGATAATAAGTAAAAGTTTCCACATGCATTCTTAAAGAAGCAGTTTGGAAACAACATAAAAACAAAACTACCCTTAAGCTTCCGAAAGATACGGTGGGGAATGTTTCTTTATCACTTTTTGATGGAAGCCTTTCGATTTTTCCTGGAGGGATAAAAAAACACACACAAAAAAAACACAACGAATATAGTTCTTTCAACATTTTGATTTTATTGATGCATCAAATTGTTTATGACCAGCATTAGCAAGATAAAGAGTATTAGCTGGAAAATCCGAAGAAGCGGAAGAAGAGAGCTGCTTCTGCAACCGGCTGGCCGGCAGCTAGAAAAAAACGAAGAACAAAAATACAGCAACAACCAAAAACTTACAAAACACACACACACACACTCAAAACAAACACACTCACACAAACACACTCACACAAACACAAAAACAGAAATATAGAAAATTCGCTGAAACAACAAAACCCATTTCAAAGTTAGTGAAGCTGCTGCTGATCCTTCCTGCTGCTTCAGGACAATGTTGTTTATCCTTTCAGCGGACCAAAACCAAACAACTGTTTTGAGTGCTGCACAAATAGAAAAACAATGCAACGCATTTACGGTGCAGCTTTTGTAGTCAATAAAAAGAAGAAATCAACGACCAAAATGAATGTGGAAGGAGCATGTGTGGGCTCCAAGCAGGGGACGGATGTGGTTGCGCAAAAAGCATTCTTTGACCTGATTGGGGAATAGATACATGGTGGATGTCACATTAGAGCATGGTACAGAGTGAGATTGAAGATATTATTACGTGGATTTTGACTATAACAATAGAGATAAGAAATGCTGCACGTTTTAAAGTCAAAGTTTCCGAAAAAAGTTTAAAGTTAAAACTCAGAAGGTTACTTTGATACTTTTTAAATTCTTAAAACCTACATAGCTTTTTTTGAATTACCTTTGTTTTCCCAGTCATATCAATTTCAATTTAGAAAAATGTCTTGAAAAGTTACTGAAACAATCGAATCACAGTTTTGCAAGCACTAGAAAATTAATATATACTTATATTGCACTTCGAGGAACACTGAAAAAATGGCAATTAAAGTTTAAGAAACTATAAGCAGTTGACGATGCCTTGAAGTGAATTTCAACATTCAAATTTTGAGAAGCATTGCAGTTCGGAAATGCAATTTGGAGACGTTTCCTCAGCCAAACGCAAGTTTTTAGGGAAAATCGGTAGTAAAATACGGGTTTGAAATAATTTTAATGATTTAAAGTTTTGAAAATTTAATTATTAGGTATTTTTAATAACGACAACGATGTTGTGTGTTTTCTTTATCAGAATAAAATTAAAATTATTTTACATTAAATAAAAGGTGCGATATCGCTGCAAATTTCTACGGTTCTTTATTGATTATAAAAATTTTACCAAAATTTATTTTATATTACGACCAATTGCTCCCATTTTTGCCATCAGCCGGGATCCCCGGATTTTTGAAAAAATATTTCTATGACAAAAATTCACGGAAATGACACCATTTCAATTTAAGTTAATATAAATATAGAATTAGAAAAACCTTTTGTTGATGCTGAAAAAGATTGTTGGACGATGAGTATGAATCACTGTAGCAAAGACTTTGCAAAGTTTTAGAATAATTTGCAACATCAGGAAGTCAGCTATGTATTTCAAAATTTTCAGATATTCTGACTAAGGAAATAATTTTGTTTTGTGGTGAGGCAATCGTGATCGAAACTTACAACTTGCTTACGATTATCGTACAACTATTGTCATCAGCGCGTTTTACATATTTGTAATAAAATCCGAATAAAACTCTCTCATGAAAAAAAAAAATCGTTGATCAGCTAAATTTATTACTTTAAAAGTAGTTAAAACAAAAACTTTAATTTTGAAAAGTCTTTTCCACCCTTAATTTGACGGTGTCTTAAAAAAATGTTTAACATTTATGTATATAATAATACCTTAAACTGTTCTGTATTTTAACTTTTTATATTTTTTGTTCTTGAAATTAATACAATTTGCTAGTTATTAATATTATTAAAAATTTTGTGGTTATTAAGAATAAGGGTATTCACAATTGTGTGGTATCGTGGTATTGTGGTTTTTTTACCATAGTTGAAAAACACAATTATGAGCATCCTTTAAAATAGAATTTGTGGTTGGGAACATCCCACTATAGCTTTTTGTTACTAAGCAAATAAGTGAACTATCCAATTTTAAATATTTTATTAAAATATTTCATTAAAAAGTTTAACTTGCATTTTGCGCTTTTTTTCATTTTTCCAATTTTATTTCATTTCATTTTTCATTTATTAATCAATGGAATATATTCCTTGCTGACTAGATATTATATACAATTTTAATATTTCTTTTTTTTTTATACAATTTAGAGTTATAGTTATATATGTGCTATAATAATATGTTACAACTTAATAAACTGAAGATAATTGATTGAACAACTTTGTCTTAGATACAGAAAAATCAATGGAGTACATAGTTGATTATTAGAAAATAGAACAATTAGAAAATAACTGGAAACCGAACAGTTGTCTATGGAAATTTAAAAACCACGTTAGCTAAAGATATCATCGGGCAACTTTAAATTACCACACTTTTGGTTTTATGGTATCAATACTACGGGGTTTTTAACCCACACTAAAAACAACGCAATTGTGAATACCCTTAATGTGTTTTGATTTGTTTTGTTTTTGTTGTTTTATAAATGAATTATTAATATTAAAAACGTTTTGAATTTTTTACTCCTTAAAGTTTCCTTAAATTCCGAACTAATTGAGTTTTTCTATTCCGATAATCCCGGGAATGAGAAAAGCTTCCGGGAGTGGACTCTTTACTACTCATTTATTAATAAAACTCGTTGTTTATTTGTTTGTTCTCTTGTCTGTTTGACCTAAACTCAAATCTAAGATGTTAGACGAATTTCGCTTAAAATTGGTACACATATTAGTTACTTGCATCGCAGGTTCGATTGTACCAGAATTTGTTTTGACCACGATTCTTCCGCTTCTTTTCAACTAACGCAAATTTACTTATTGAAACACTTTATTCCATCAAAATTTTTAGCAAATTTAATATAAAAAAAAAATTCTCAAGTGAAACTTTTTTAGCACCGTTGTTA
Source organism: Dichetophora obliterata (assembly GCA_963920525.1). Lineage (NCBI taxonomy): Eukaryota > Metazoa > Arthropoda > Insecta > Diptera > Sciomyzidae > Dichetophora > Dichetophora obliterata. The sequence goes on along the minus strand of OY986436.1, from coordinate 51,234,691 downwards.
TTTGAAACTCAATGAAACGAAAAATAACATTTAAAGGAAAAACATACACATATAAACCCCCGCTTAGTATATACACAAACCAATTTAAAAGACATTTTAACCGCTGCAGTAGGTGTTAAACTGACGAACAAATTTACAGTCAACTCTTATGAAAATTTATAAAAGCTAATCGAAAACATAGACAGAGCTGCAAGCGCACTGAGCGCGTCTCCTCTGCGTGCGGTGCTTCGTAGTCTCCCAATTTCTGTCAATTATTTTTGTAGTTTGAAAGTTTACAATAGTTAAATTTTTTCATTATCATTTTATTAGTAAAACATTTTCAAAGTATGCCGAAAACTAATGCTGAAATGTGCAGTAAGTATCGACAGAAAAAAAATATGTGTATGGCCGCCACGAACAGTAAAAGTGAATTCTTCAGAAAATTAAACTCTTTATTTATTATAATATTGGTACCAAGGTTTAAAATTATTTTATTTAAAATTTTTTTTTCAAACTCCATGTTAGTCCATTTTAACAAATGGCATGAGTGGCTTATGGTAAATAAAATATGAAATAAATGCTTTAGTTTGGATCTGATCAATAAATCTCTTAAAAACAGCGTCAATCACTGTTTTTGATATTGTTATCGATTCAGTGCGACTGCTGCACATTTTTAATTTTATTTGCTGTTGAGGAGCTCCATCAAAGTCAACTGTATACAATGTTAAATTCACATTAAAATCCCCACTTAAAATCATAGGAATTTTATTGTAATTTTTGGAAGTTATTTATTTTATTCTTCAGTACCGTTGTAATTTTAAACTCGATGAAACGAATATACATACGGCGGAGCGATTATATATGAGAAAAAAAGTACTTTTGTATAGAACTGGCTCAGGGGGGATCGATAGGTATAGCATCATACAATAACAATACAAAATTTGGAAAGGATAAGACTTTATCTTCCTGCTCCGGTTTTGAGCCAAGAACAGGACATTTTTTCAAACGATTTTTTAAAAACTTCTAATGAATGAAATTGGTAAATATTGGAGCGATGATTATTAATATACTTTTTCATCAATATATCATCCAGTTCTGGGGCTTTCCATAGTGACTGGTGGAACAGTTTACTCCAGAATCCCTAATGTTTAGACCTGTAACTTTGTATTTTGATGTAATATAATGATCAAATAGATATTTTACAATAGATTTAACTTTTAATCTATAAAACTTAAATAATAAAACTTTTACCGAAACAAATAATTCATATAAATATTTTGGTGAAATTTTATTGGTTAAAAGAGTGTGCCTGGTGGACAGAAAGCCACTATGTTTTTAACGTTCATCCCTGCCGCAAAGGCTTAATTCAACGGTGCTCTAATGCTTGGGACAAATATGAAGCGTCGGCCAACACCCCTTCGGAATTCAAGAAAGACCACTTTGAAAGGTTTCCCTAACAACATGCAACAGAGCCCCATTTATCAATGTCGTCAGATTGACGCAATACATGGCCATGGCACTTTTAGCTACTCGAATTTGTACATGACTTGGTTATTTTAATAACCTTGGGCTATCTCGGTAATCAATACCAATAATATAACCCATTACTTTTTTAGCCGCAATAATCATCCACGTCGTATCAAGGGTCATCACTCCTTGACACGAAGACTAAGGCGGCAACTACATAGGCCCGTCAACATATTATCAAGTTCCTCAATCTCAGTGGACACAACTCAGACTATTTAGGTTTCCCCGTCACCTGTACTCAAATTCCAAAGGTAACAGTATATTGATCCGGTAGTTGCTTACCTTCCTAACATTTACTGTCTGAAATTAGCGAGATTCAATCTACCATCATTCTTTTAGTAATTTAAGGGAATCACCAGCCCGAGTCCAACTAAAGTGTAACTCACACTGGGCTTTCTGGCCTAACCACAAGCCAGAGCGTTTTGAATACCCCACGTGGGCCTAACCCATACGACAGTCAATACCTGGGCTCAAGGCTCCACCTGACAAGGCTCCTCAACATCCCGTCATACAGACCAAAAGTTCTTAGAACATTTATATTTGACTGTGACACCTTCAGCCACTCGAATTGTACACGACTAGGTTAAAAAAAAAATAACCATAGGCTTCCCAGTAAAACCGGGTAACCCTCAATCCTACTTATGCAACGTCGTTATCCTAATTAAGACTTAATTAAAAGTTTTTTTCAGAAAACTAAGAAGCATGAGCCGTTGTATATCAATTGGCTTATACAACGGTCCGAAGTTTAAATGTTTCCTACATAATAACCTTTATTCTAAGATAGGTCTGCAGAACAACGATAGAACAGGTCTCCTCATCATTGATGGATGACTGTCCCCGCTCTTCAAGTTATGTTGGATTGATCGTTCATCGAAAGCATATTACAGATGACGGTGTTATGATAACTTAATATCAAAACAATGCTTTCTCCAAGAATTTGGCAGCAACAACCAAGGCTCAAGGTAAACCTTTTTATTTTACAGTCATCAGACGAACATTCAAGAGCCGTGCCTCAAGAATGAACTCATTATGAGATCAGTTCATGAACTGATGCCCCATGAACTGCCCATCCAATAACAAACCCTCACCCTTTTTTCCTGGCTTGGGACAGGCAGATTCCCCGAAGGTCCTCTGGCGGGTTTTGTGACTGGTGGACAGTCAAAAATACCTCACCTCCGCTTTTTGCAGTGTCAATCGAGATTTTAGCACATATACTATACATGGCCAGATGTCTTTTACTATGCTAGAAAATGATCAAATAGACTTCAACAGAAACTAAAAATTAGCACCAAGTTTAGTTTCTACAAGAAAATATAGAAAGTAAAATTGTGACTGGAGGGACATCATGGGACTGGTGGGAAAAAATCGTACGACTCGTTCATAATAAACAACAACTTGTTATAGTGAAAAAATACTGAATCTTATATTTTCTAAATTATTTTTACAGATCATATAAATGTTACTGTTATACATTGCGATAAAAATAAATTGGTTATTAGGGTGTTATCATTAGGGTGTCCCAAAAAATAATTTTTTTTTGCTCAAGATTTTTTTGAAAGCTTTTGAGGTCAAGTATTTTTGAGATTTTTTTCAGATTTTTTGGAAAAGGTTTATTGGTGGCGCTAATCGTTTTTTCCCTAAAAATAAGGTTTTCCGGAGATTTTTCGAACTCCAAGCATAAGTTGGTCAATAACATACATTTTCTAAGTCTTTGAGTCGTCATTTCGAAAGAAAAATGTAAAAACTTTACTTTAATGTACATAAATCAGAAGTTTTGGCAAATTTTTATGTCATTTGGGTGTCACATATTGCATTTTTTCGTAAAATTTGCGTACATTTTTTAAGAAACGCTTCATAACTTTTAAAAATTCCATCAAAATAAAAAAAATGTAGTGATGCAGTTTGAATAAAGGTAAAATTCTAAGCAATTTAAAAATAAATATTTTTGATATTACTCCAGCCGTTTCAAAGTTAAAGCCTTTAAAACTTTTTCGTTGCCTGAAAATTTTTCGAATTTTAACAAGGCATTTTATTTCATTTAACAAAATATAGTGAAAATTTTTAAGCATCGGTAAGTTAACATTATTATGAACTAGTTCATACAATTATTTGGGACCTTCATTTTACAATAAATTTGCCTTTGTTAAAAATGAGACGTGCATTTTTCAAGTCAAAAACAAACAACTACGCCATTTCAAAGAGCATCCAAAAACCTACTCCTATAATCAGCTAGTCGAGGAAGTCAAAAATAAAAACGTATTCTTTCCGCAGGTTACCATCGAATTCACAAAAAATCAAAAAAAAAAAATTAGAAAAATCTGTACTTTTGGTTAAAAAATCATATATTTTCCTTACGATGCATCGTGATGTAGCTCTTTGCCTTGTAAAAGATTTTGAAAGTCTATTTCAGAAGCTGTGAGATTAATGTAACTGCTTGCCAAGGCAACACCACGTTCTGCGACATCGTTTACTACTTGCAATTGTTGAATAAAGTACTTTGCTTCCTGAAACGGTATGGTGCTTTTCCATTCTTCTGGGTAGGTTTGTGAAAAATCAATTGAAATATTGCAGGCTTCAAAAAAAGAAAGACTGGCCTTAGATATAATATTTTGGATTAACTTACTTTTTAGCATGTTTTGTGGTACATTGGCTTGTACAAGCTCGTTTTCATTATTTGGCGTATTAATATTTTTTACCATTAACCGCAAAGTTTTGGTTTCTATGCGCTCATCAAAAAAGGCTAAGACTAAGGCAGCTAAATTCCCGGATAGGTACCACTGGTGCCCCAAAAAAGTTTTCAGCGTGGCGTTTGAAACTGTTTCATAAAAGCGCTTGTAGCTAGCTAATTGCTTCATTAAATTGAGGTCATTCAGTGGAGCGTATTGAGGGCATTGACCAATTTTTTATGTACACTATTAACATAAATGAACTAAACTTGAATGAACATTTTGTTGAATAAAGTAATATGCCTTGTTAAAATTCGAAAAATTAAATTGTTTAAAATTTTACCGTTATTTAAACTGCATTACTACATTTTTTCATTTTGATGGAATTTTTAAAAGTTATGAACCGTTTTTTTTAAAATGTTCGATAATTTCACGAAAAAATGCAATATGTGTCACCCAAATGACATACAAATTTGCCAAAACTTCTGATTTATGTACATTAAAATTAAGTTTGAACAATTGTCTTTCAAACTGACGACTTTCTTAGAAAATTTCTGTTATTGACCAACTTTTTCTTCGAAATCAAAAAATCTCCGTGAAACCTTATTTTTAGGGAAAAACTGATTAGCGCCACCTCTAAACCTTTTCCAAAAAATCTGAAAAAATCTCAAAAATACTTGACCTCATAAGCCTTCGAAGAAAGGTTGAGCAACTATTAAATTAAAAAAAAAAATATTCTTTTGGGACACCCTAATAGTCATATCAATTTAAGAAAATAACTCATTTTCTCATTTCCAGTGGAATGGTCCTTCTGCAGCTGCAAAAAGTCTTTTAAAATAATCGATTTCCAATAATTATTATTATTATAAATTAAAAAATCTTCTATACAAAATTTGGTCTCGATATGACAACATTTTCCTATTCCAAAACGTCCCTAAATATCAAGGTGTTAAAAAAAATTAATTTTTTGTCAATATTGTAGTCGATTTCAGTAGATTTATAATTCCTATTTTGGTAGCAGATTTTTTTATTTTTGTTCGATCTTAAAATAAGTGTTGAATAAAAAAAAAGCGTTACTTAAAATGTTTGAGTAAGTATTAAAAAAGAAAGGATAATGGCAAGATCATACAATTAGCCTTGAATGTTAAAGTTAGCCCTAGTCTACAACTTCAGATTGTTCAAAAAATATGTTTGTATATAATTTTCAAAAATTTTAAAACAAATTTTGAGAGTACAGCTTTTATAGAAAATTATAGAAAATGCTGACTAAAAACTGTCAGTTAAACTATATATATTACTACAATAATTGCAAAGATCTTTGTCAGTTCATAAAAATGAAAGAACTTGTCAAGTGACTCATTAAGAAAATTTTGCGTTACCTGTAAAAATTCGCAATACCTGTAAATTTTGTTATATTTGCAGTTACATTTATTGCAATCTCAAGATTTGAAGATTTTAAAATAGCTTACAACCCATTGAACCTACATTCCATATTTCATTACACTGTTTTGAAACCTGAAAGACGGACAAACAAACAAACAGGCTTTTCATTTTTTATATTAGTAAAAATTAGCATTTTGTACGTATTTTCATAAAAGCTAGACTCACACAATTTTAATGTTAAATTTTTGGAAATAGCATACGATTCTGCTGTCAAACATTGTAAGATTAGAAACTATAATCTACCCAATTGACTGTTTTGAAGATTTGATTAATCATTAAATTAATCCATTAATTTATAATGATGACCTAATAATGCCTTAAAAACTCGTATTTCATTCATTCAACAGTATATATTCTCAGATCTAATATAGATAAGAAATATGTTGCCAGATTCGGAGTCAGCGATCTTAAATCTATAGAAATTGAGCATAATATTGAAAAAACATATAATTTTATTGGTCACGTAATGTTTAAGGATATTTTGGAAATGGAAGATATTATTGTATCGAGATCAAATTTGGAATGTGCACTTTTCTACCTATAAAAATTTATCCTTATCATGCTTACTGCGTTATAAATAATTTTAAGAAATATGTTATTTTCAAGGATACTCTGAAGTAGGCTTGATTTTGTAGGTCTTTGTTTAATCTATTATCAGCTGATTTGGCCCTAATTTTTAACGATTGTTATGATTTAAAAAAGGCCATTTTTAAGAACTTTCTGGTATAAGAAGATGACGTTGTATCGGAAAAAATTTCATAAAATCAGTATTTGGGTTAGTTCCTATATTTTCATCAAAAAATCTTTGCAATATAATTTTTTTTATAACTTATGTCATTTTTAAGAATATATTAGAGCAGGAAGATAAGATCAGAACGGGACGAAATTTTATGTACCTCCATTTCATGTTTGTACTAACCGAGCCACTTCTTAAAATTTTTTAAACCATTATTTTTTTAAAAAATATCGTAATTTTAAGAACAAATCGAAGCAAGAAGATGCATTCAGATCAAAATGAAATTTTGTTGTTAACATGTTTATTACAATACCTGGCGAATGTGCCTTGAGCCAAATCGATGCTACGCACTTTTAAAATTCGCTCCGGCCTAATATTTATCTATATGGCTTAGCACGCGAGATAAATGAAATAGAATAAGGATATAGAGTCATCCGATATTACGAATGATATATAAAGGATTGCGTCCTCAGTGCGCAAAAAGTGAAATCAACTGCGCAGCCTACAAGGTTAAGAATTTTGGACTAAATTCTAATCCAAACTTTGGTTTAAGGGAATTTTTAATCCAAAAATTACTATTTTTAATCCCTTCTTTAGTTTAATTTAGCTGGGTCTTAAAAGAAAGTTACTTGCATTCGTATTGATGCAAAATAAGCGAAACTTTATTAACAACTGAGTTGACGAGTGGATAAGATGTGGACCCGGAACATCAAAGGATATGTGATCGAATCACGAACTGGTCAGAAAAATTTTTTATTTTAGTTTAACTTAGCTGGGTCTCGAACCCACGTTTCTGCTTGCTTGCTTACTTACTGCAAGCTTACTTGCTTTCGTAATGATACAAAATAAGCGAAACCTTATTAACAACTGAGATGGACGAGTGGATAAGGTGTTGGACCAGCACAGCAGAGGATGTGTGTTCATAACATGAACTGGTCATAAAAGTTTTTAATTTTAAGTTGATATTTATATTGCTTTTTTAAACTTTTTGCGGATTGAAAACTTATCTTTTTTGGACTACAAAATTTTAAACTTTTCCTTGAATTAAAAAGTATTCTTTTTTATGTTGTCCTCTATGTTATCTAAAAAACTTAAAAAATTTAGTTTAAGATTTTTTACCGTGTAAGGCACATGCATGTTGCAAATCGACCAACTTAATACTTTTTTGTATAAAGTGATAAATCGGGAGAAAGCACCCCAAGAAAGAACAAATATAACTTTTGAGTAATTTTTTGAGTTGGACCATTTTTTAAAAAAGGATAAAAAATATATACACTGACCTAACGGTACAGTTCAAACTATTGAACTCCTAAAAAAAATATTTAAATAAAAAACATTAAAAAAACCACCGAGATATTTGCATAGAAAGTCAAAACCTAGATTTTCAAGTTGTTTTATCTCTTTCTTAGATAACGATGTTTTATAAAAACGTCGTTGTACTAATAATTTTCACAGTTTTCTGAAGATTTCACTTCAACCGTGAGTCGAGGTCACACACATACTTTTTTCACCTAACAATGAGATTTTTTTTTATATTTATTTAATTTCAATTTATTTTCTTAAAAAAATTTAAAATTTTATTAATTTTTAATAAAACTATTTTATAAATACATATTTTATTTTTAAATATACACACTTTTATCGTATATTATTTTTATTGTCTTTTTCAAAAAAAAAAAAAATAAAATAAAAAAAATGATTCAAAAGCTGTTTTTATTGTAAAAATAAACTTGCGTGGATTTAGTTGACTACTTTTCATATCACATTAACATTCAATAGTAAAGCCAAGAGGTTGTGGAATCTATCTCGTTGATGGACGCAAAAAAATAATATATTTTTATTCTATTATTCAAACAAGCAATTTGTGGAAAAACTGAAAAATTTATTTGTTTTTTTTTTTAACTGATTGCTTGAATTCAATTTGTGATAAATGCAATTTATTGAAAATAAATTCTTGATGGTTATAACATTATGTAATTATACATATACTAACTTTATATAGAAATATTAATCATATAATTGAAATATCCAATTTTTAATAACAGATTATAAAATTATTTCAGTTTAATACTTAAAAAATAACTTAAAATAGAGCTTTCAAACAACTCGATGAATTATGGTAAATACGGTAAAACTGAACTAACAAAACAGATTTAAACATTGGTAAGGCGTAGCAAAGCGCGCGTGATAATAGCAAATATTTTTTTTGTAGGGAAGATGGAAACACAACCCCACCTAAGCGCAAGGCTGAAACCAATGAGAAAGGGAGGTAGACCTTATCCAAAACCGGCAGCTAAGCTTATGGCGGTAACCAATGCAAGTTCAACGAACAGCACTCTGCAGTGAAACATCGTACTAGTTATGAATTAAACTAGCTAACTCACTAGTTAAAATAAAACTAGCCAAAAAAATACTAGAAGTTAAACTAGTGAAATCATACTAACCAAAAAGTAACTAGATAAGTAACTATCTGTATTCCAGCTAGTTCAAATATACGAGCTTTTTTACTAGTTATAAAGTTGCTTAATTTATAGTAAAAAAAATACCAACTGTTTTCCTAGCTCATAACTAAGTAGTCATTAATGTACAAGCTTCTTTGCTATTTGCAAACTCGCTAGTTCTGCATAAAATTATAAACATTAAATAAATTGAATTTTAGTTATAAAAAAGTAACAATCAGGAATGTGACGGATGTCATTTTGCGGATGCAGTGCCTTCCTTGAGGATGCGGATAGTTAAAATTCGTATCCGCGGATGCGAATGTTTTCAATTAAATTATAAATTTATTTTTTATAACTGCTAATATTTATTTTTTTTAAGTAAAAATCTGTTTTAGGCAGTCTGGTTCTATTTGTTTAAAAAAATCAATTTTCTAAACAACCCTGTTTTAAATATTAGATACCAGTAGGAATGCTATAAAATATCTTATTTAAGTCGTCGAGATGGAGAAACGTTTGTAAGATACTTTTAGAAGTAGGCGCGTCCAAATGGCATACATGGCAACAAAAACTTAACGTAAACACGTTATTTCTCGAAACAACGCTTTTCGACCTCGTTGACGTGATTACGAAAAAACTATTCAACTGATCGGACTAAAATTTTAAATATTATTGTACATATGTGTATGTAGTACAATTTTATATATTCCTTAATATTTAATTTTTTTTTGATGCGACCTAACATAAAAATAAAGTTTAAGCAGTATTGAAAACTTCGCCATTTTGTTTTGTTTTTGCCCAAATGTGGAATAAGTGTTACAATAAAACTTAAATGTTTAAATTAGAGTTAATTTTTTAACCTTTAAAAAAATCCTAAAACTACCTCAAATTTTCGAGCGTTTTAAGGTATAAAATAAATAAAAAACCCATTTATAACAAAAAACATTAAAGCAAATACCATTTCAATTAGTATAACCTAGTGTAAATATAAAATTTCAAAGAATTTAAAAGTATTTAAACTTGACTAAGCAAACGTAAAAGGAGAACTTTCTATTTAAAATTTAAAATTTATATTTAGATGTCCGGCATTTTGTTATTTTTTAATGAAAATTTTTAAATGGACTACCTGTCAGAACAATAATCTATTTAAATTGTTTGTTTTACATTACTTCAAGTGCCGTTATCGCCCGGGCCAGCAAAACACCTTATTTTTTTTTGTCGACTTTGGACGTACAAATAAAAAAAAATGTAAAAAAGCGTTTTTTGTACAGTTCGAGATGTTAATAAAACCATATAAAAATATTTGAACGATTATACGCATCGGACTACATCCTTAATTCAACAAAATTGTTCGAAGTTATTTTCAATTTATTTTGTATAGGAAAAATGTGCAGCTTGTAAAAATAACAATCTGCTTAAAATTAGAAATCTAAATAGTTTCAATAATACAAGTATGAAGCCAGTTTACGTAGTACGAGCATACAACTGATATGAAAACTACTAAAATTGGACTGGTTAAAATAATACACTCTAAATAATAATTACAAACTTATTGTCAATATCATACTGATTTTTTGTTGAAATTCCAACTAATGTGCAATTTTACTATTAATTTTATATTGATATTTGAGTTTTTACCATTAAACACAATTCTTGGCAAAAATAAACAACAAATGTTGAACTTTGCTCCAATATCAATTGCAAAGTTTAATATTACTACATAAATTGAAATAAAATTGAGCAGATATTTTCAACACATGCTCATTCGAGACGGCTTGTCAGTGAGTGAAGATGAGTCTTTAAAAATTATTTGAATTTAATTAAAAAAAGTTTAGTAAGGATACGTTTTTCGGTAAAAGTTTGTTAAGTGTTAAGTTAACATTAAAATGAAAACAACATGTTAATAAATAAATAAAGACAGTTAAAATAAACAAATAATGCCTGGATTTCATTTGTCTATCTCTTTGGGATATTTAATGAGAAGAAATTCTGTATGCAAGTGTCTGTTCTGCGTTTTGGTATTTCAAGTACCAATTTATTTGAGAATTATAATTAAAAAAAATTTAAATATGATATATCTCGGGATGACCGCCAAATGTATTAAGTTATAAGATATATTAAAATATGTTTTAATATGTACATAATGTTTCAAAGAATGCTTAAAAAAAATATATTCACTTGAATAACAGCAGAATTTGTAAATACTACATTAATTGTATTAAAACTAAGTAAAACTTGTTAAATTTTACTAATATAAGGGTAGTAATTTTAAAATAGTACTACATATATTATAGTAACATTAAATAACTGATGTTTAATTTTGCTACAATATCAATATTATTGCTTTAATATTACTATATTTTTTATCAAAATTAAACACTATTTGTTGAATTTCACTACATATCAATAAACAAACAACATGTTGAATTATACAAGGGTGCGTAAGTTTACTGCTGTTATGGTAGCTAACCTGTTGTCTACAACTATTGCAGTAAATTTCAACAAAAACTTTTTACAGTGTAGTAATATGAAATTAGTTAATATAAAAATAGTATTTAACTAGTTAAAAATATTCTAGCACAATGGTGCCTCAAATCTCACCATTAAAAAGCCAAGTTTTGATTATACCAATATTTTACTGGTTTAAAAGTTACTAGTATCACAACTAGTTCAAAATATGCCAGTAAAAATACTACCTCAATTCATTTCGAGAATAAGACAATTGTCTTTTCCTATGACATCATCACAGGAAAATAACCAGTTTGCGCAATGTACAAAGTATTTGACCTGAACTAGTACTGGTATTTTTTGAGCTAGTACATCTACTAGTATTTTAACTAGTTGGCTCCAATGCAGGGCAGAGACTCCTAGTCTCAATCTGCTCAGAGAACACAACAGCCACGGCCACCACCAAAAATGGCGGTAACCAACGCAAGCTCGACGGACATCAGAGGCTCCCAATCTCAATCGGCTCAGAGAGCATAACTGCCACGGTCAACACCAACTACTTCCTGTCAATCCAGCCACCCAGACACTCCAAGTTATTCAGGTGGAAAGGAGCCCAAATGGAAGAGGGCGGGAATCAGACCCGGTCGACCAAAAAAGCTGTTTCCAGGTAAATCTTCAACATGCTAAGGCTGCCTCGGCAGTATGATTCCTTTAACGAAGGAAGACCTAGAGCATGTTTAGCAGTCAGATGTGATATTAATACTCTTCTAATGCTAACGCTCACCACACAATATGGGACAGCTCTGACATCAACAATTACATCAACAATGGAGGTGAGTTTCTTTTAGAATTTATAAATAAGTATAACTTAAATATTCTGAATGTAGGAAACTTTCCCTTTTTTATAAATAGAATAAGAGAAGAAGTGCTTGACCTCACGCTTTCAACCCCATTTATAGAAAAACTTCATCGTAAACTTACAGGTATCATTAAAAACATCCATGTCCGACCACTAACAAATTCGTTTCGATATTGAGATAGCCACCAATTTTAAAAAGACCTACAGGCAACCTAGATCCACAGACTGGGAGTTATATAATGAACTTCTCATGGAAAACTTAAATCGTTGTAATAGGAAGGTAAGAAATATTGATGACCTTGAAATAAAAAGTGACAAATTTATAACAGCCATCCAAACTTCCTACCATCAAGACTGCCCAGAAACCACAAAATCTGGTAATAGGCACACTTCTTGGTGAAACAAGGAATTGGCTAAACTTAGGACCAAAACAAGGACATTATTTAATAGAGCCAAATCAACTGGTGATAAAGAAGCCCTCACTAATTATAATAAAGAGATTAGAAGTGCTAAGAGGAACTCATGGAAAGCCTTCTGTGAAAATCTAAAAGACACGACAAGTAGTATGAAAATCCACAGAGTCCTGTCTTAAACTCACACTAATAACATCGGCCTGCTCAAGAGACCGGATGGCACATTTACAAATGATCGCTGTGAGACTCTAAAGCTCCTTGCCGATACCCATTTCCCGTGGTCTACTACATTGATTGGAACTCCAACGAACCAATTACAGACAAGGTACAGAACACCAAACATTATAGATTTGAGATAATCCAGATCAATCTTTTTCGAGGAAAGGATAAAATGGGCTCTCAGTACATTCCATCTATACAAGGCAGCTGGAGCACACGGTATCTTTCCTGCACTCCTGAAAATCAGCCTAGTACTACTAATTCCTTTCCTAATCGCTATTTTAGGACGAGCTTCGCATGGGTTACTATATCCAATGCCTGGAGAAAGGTAATTGTTAGATTTATTCCAAAAACAGGCCTTCTGATCTACTTAAATCGTATTGACTAAAAAGCCTCACCTCCTTTCTCCAAAAACCTAAGGAGAAAATTGTTGATCGGCATATCAGAGAGGGTTGTCTTATAGACCACCTATAGGGCACGGTACTTTTGATAACACCGAATACGCTCATATAAGCGAATGCATTCAGAGCAAAGGGGTTGATGAAACAACAAGTACTAGGGTGTATTACGTGCTGAAAGTCAGAAATATGAAATAAACTTTGGGCTCGGCAGAACTCAGAGTACTCGCCGCAAAAGGTTGTCCACAAGGAGGATTTTTTCCCAATATTGTGGTCCATTGTAGTTTATGCATTCTTAGAACTTCTTAGCTCAAATGGCTTCGATGTGCAGGATTACGTTGATGACATCGTGATCCTTATCAGAGAAAAATACGAGGATAATTTATCGTATCTCCTCTAGAGAGCACTCAACATAGTAGCTAAATGGTGCTGGGAAACGGGGCACAATATCAATCCTAAAAAACCAACATCATCGCTTTCACCAGGAAAAGAGTCAGAAAAAGTCTAACTGCACCTATTCTTTTTTGTGAAACCTCAAATACTTAAGTGTGACGCTTGAAGATAAACTCACATGGAACCTACACCTAAACAACACCATAAACAGAGCAAGTGCTTGACTATGGGTTAGCAGAAGTTTTACAGGTAGAAACTGGGGCCTAAGCCCCAAAATAGCTATGTGGATGTATACTTCCATCACGAGACCTATCGTCTTATATGCTGCACCAATATGGTGGAGTAAGACGATCCAAAAAACAGCTCAAGCCAAGCTCAGCAAGTTGAAACGACTAGCTTGTGTCTGTATCACTCAAAGTAACACTCACCCAGCGCTATTAGACAAAATAACTAAGGATAAGAATCTTAAGTTATTACCCTGCGATCTCTGCCTCCCAAAATACAACTTCTGCAAACACTTCCAAATATCCTTTCCAAACAAAACCATATGGGAAACAGAAAGGCCACGGTTCACTGGTGACTATCAAGCCTGGTATAATGGCGGCTAAAAGATAAATGAAGTCATGGGAGCTGACGCATTTGGCTCAAGGCAGGGAAAATTTACATATGCCAGCATGGGCACAGGTAACTTAGTCTTCCAAGCTGAGGTCCATTAAATTGAAATCTGCCTAAGAGAGTAAGTAAACAGTCCCACTAGGAACAAAAACATTTCCATTCACTCTGACAGCAAAGCTCCTCTACTTTCACTTAGCGCATATAACATCACGTCCAAACACGTATAGGATCGCCTACAGCTGTTTAACAAAGTGTCTATCCATAACAGAGTCCATCACATTTGGGTACCAGGCCATAGCGTATTTATAAGAAACGAGATTGCGGACGAACTAGCCAGGAAAAGATCTGCAAGTTACTTCATAGGTCCAGAACTATTCTGCGGGCTACCATGGGGCACCATGCGTCATAACATCAAAATGTGGCTAAACAGAAAGTCACTTCATTACTGGAGGGAAACCGAAGGTAACAGACAGGCAAAAACATTCATGCCAACCACTTCGCTCCAAAGAACGAAACAATTCCTTACTTAAGGTGGAATATCTATCAGACTTGTCACAGGTTTCCTAACTAGACATTGCAAGGTAAATAAGCACTTATCAACCATAGGTATAGTCCAGGAAGATCTGTGTAGATTATGAAATGAAGATGAAGAAACAGCAGAGCACATTTTGTGTCACTGTAACGGTCTAATTAGAACCCAACTTCGCTACTTAGTGTACCTAGAACCGCACCAAATAGAGAATAGTTCACCCAAGGATATCGCCCTGTTCCTAACGAACTTAACAATTAAGGAAGAACTAAGACTTATAGAGGTTTGTTATTATAGGCCCTTAAGGCCACTGTAACTAGGTGACTAGCTTTCTTTTTACTAAACTATATATCTAGTATTTTTAGATAGATAGTAAAATATCTTTAACATTTTCATATTTTTGCAATAACTTAAATTTTATTTGGAATTTGTGTATGTTTGTATACCATTATTTGCTTATTAATTTAATTACTCAAGAAATTACAATTGTTACTTTTGGGAAGCCTTAAAAATATTTACCCACAATTTATGTTTTAGATTTAGATTTATTTAATTATAATTTTGAATTAGTACAGTAAGATTATAAGTTCTTTAAACAATTTCCAAAAGTAACAAAATAAATAAAATAAAAACATAGAAATGAATTCTGAATGCAAACAAACTGTGAAACACTCAAAATTGTGTTCACTGCTGTGAGAGTCAATATCATAAAATCAAATAAACAACAACAGCAGCAGCAGCAAGAAAGCTGATACTGTCAATATCCAGGATATGCAGCTGACCAGTGCACAACAGATAACCACCAACAAGCCTGAACCAATGCATCTACATCGATGCAAGAGCATGAAAATAAGTTTGTTGCTTTACTACGGCTAACATGCAACTAAATATGTTGCTACTGCTATTCTGCAAATTTTTATCAACGTTTGCTTGTTGCTTTCTACTGCTTAAGTGTTTTTTTTTTTGTTGCTGTATATTTTTATAATTTTCTCCCAAATACTCCCTTTTTGTACTTTCAAGTTATTTGTTTTGTCATTACATTGATATTTGCTCCAAAAACACAAAAAAAAAAACATAGCCATCATGTCCAATCATCAACACAATTAAATGTCATGCGAGAAAAAAGTTGAAGTTGTTTGCTTATTTTCTACGCTATACTTCCGTTCGTTCTATTCTGTTTATCAGTCTATGTATTTTGTTGATACTTTACATTTTGTGTCGCCATTGCTATTGACATGTGTCACAAGGACTTAAAGAAAATGGCTGCTTCAGTGACAGAACTGTCATTGGTAAGGAGATAACAGAGTCACTCGTTTGTCGTTTGTGGTATAGTTTTTATACCATTCTTTTTTATTTTTGCGCAATTTTATTTTTTGGTTTTTTTTCTTCTACTTATTCAATTTCGAAATGTGAGCTGCAAAAGTCAACAAATTTCATTAGATTTTTCAATTGTTGCTACAACAACAGCAGGCACCTCAGCACAAGCTGTCTTGAAGCATTTGCTGAGGCGTTCAATATTATGTCGCATGGAATTTATCCACATTGCTTTTAAATTTTTGTTGTTTTTGTTCTTCTTCTTACCTTTCAGCAACATTCAGCTAATCAACGCTGTGTTTATTTTGCAATTAGAGCTGAATACAGCCGATGCAATGTGAGGTGACTGTGTGAAGGAGAAACTCACACAGAATGCTGAGGAACGACGACGTTGCACAGTGTCAATATACCGGCCAAAACTTATCAAAAAGTTTCTCTTAAATTTCTCAGAAATCAATACATCTACATATATACACGTAGCCCACAAATTATGCGTTCACCTAATTAATTTGTTTAAGTTAATAAAAACACAATATAAATATCTAATTTGTATGAATTTTTTATTCCTGTATTTCTTCTTTAAATTCTTAAGCTCGAAAAGCAAATATAGATTTTTCTCTTCACTTTTGAGATAACGAGAGCAACAGGTTTATTACAGTGTTACCAACTCTCAAAAATATTTATCAAGCTGTAGGGAGTCCAAAAACCCCTAAAATCGCTACAATTACTTGGAAATACCCCAAAACAAAACTAAGATCAGTTAACATTTTGTGTATAATCTTTAGTTATAAGTGATTTAATATTTACAAAAATTAATCGGTTTCTTTGGATTTTATTCAAAACAAGGTGAACGCGATTTTAAATTTTCGTTGTAAAAATCAAACACTTGAGTTTTCAAACCATAGCTTTAGCAAAAAATTTCGACGTAATTCACCTTGTTCTTTTACACGATGGTAACAAGCAGGGAATGAAAAAAGAAATAATTGAGGTCTAAATGCATAGCAAAATCGGAATAAATTCAAAAACTTCATAGTTAATTGGATTATCCAATGCTTAGTAATATCAAAAAGTACCTACAAATATAAAACTCCTAAAAAATCCCTTTCCACTTTTTCCCCCTAAATTTAGTGGAAAAACCCCTAAGTTGGAAACACTGGTTTATTATTTTGTTGGATAGCCACATTGTCCTGGTCCAAATTTTGTTTTAGATTTGGCCTATCACGTCTGGCTTTTGAGATATTCTAACCAAAAAAGTGCAAAAAATTCTGTGTTTGGCTATAAATTAGGGCATATTTAAGCGAGGGATCGAAATTTTCGATACGACTCGATGAATCACCATTTATTTCCTTCAAATCCCATTTATGTTGGAGACATGGCTTGTAAGAATTTATGGTTTTAACGACCATTTACACTGTATGGCTCACAAATGGAAAGAAAAGTTAGCAAAACCATAAATAGAACATTCATAATGTTTTTCTTAAGGAGATTTAATTTATTGAAAAGTTATATTTAAAATAAGACTTATTTAAGAGTATAAAACAAAAACGAACTTTTTTAGGGTCCACCATAATGTCAAAATTTTTTTTTGAAATTCCAACAGAAGCTTTTAATCAGAGATCAGCGCATTTTCAAGGAGTGAGTATAAAACAAAAACACATTTTTTAGGTCCACCCTTGTGTCAAAAAATTTTAAAATTTTAACATAGAATTCAAAATCAGCGACCTTAGGGGGGTCAAGATAATAATAAAAGAAGAGTATAAAGCACAAAAAAAAATTTTGAGAGTTCACCCAAGATTAAAAAAAACTTTTTGAAATTCTAACAACAGATTCAAAATCATTTACCAGCGCATCTACACGGAGAAAACAGTTTGCTAAATTGGTATTGTGGTTAAGCAAAACTTTCGCTTGATTCTCAGTCACTTCAAAGTTATGCTAGATTTCAGCTAAAACGAATCAAAATTTGCTATTCCAATTTCTAATAACTTTGCAAAATTTTCATTAAATTCAAGCAAAATGTTTCTAAGTTATTATAATCTGCAAAATCAAATTTTAACTTAATTTAAGCAAATATTTCTTAAGTTAATATAGACTGAAATAGCAACTTTTAATTAGTTTTTGCTGAAATCTAGCATATTTTTGAAGTGAAATAATTATTAACGTTAAATGAAATTAAAAATTACTATTTTCCGGAGACTTGAACCTCGGCCGGGTGAGTGTAAGTGCATGGGCTTCTCCATTCGACCACCGCAGTTGTTAACTAATCGTCGCCTAATTTTCTTCATTAAGAAAAAACGTGTGCTCGTGTGTTTGAAAATAGTTTGCTTAAATTTAGTAAAAATTTGCTATTTCATCTTAACAAACATTTGCTTGATTTAAGTATAAATTTGCTATTTGAGCTAATAATAACTTAGGAATTGAATTTAATTTAATTTTGCTTTGTCCTAAATAAATGAGGAGTGATTTCAATTTAGCAATCTTTTTTTAAATCACACCGTAATAACCAGCACATTTGCTTGATTAAAGCAAAATAACTATCTCCGTGTAAAGTATAAAGAGTATTAAGCCAAAAAAGTGTCAAAAAACCTTTTGAAATTTTTTTATCAGATTCGAAATCAGTGAATCTCTAATACTGCCAGCAAATATATACAAAGAGTATGAAAAAAACACATTTTCAGGATCCACCCTATTGTTAAAAAACTTTTTAAATTTTAATATCAGGTTCGAAACAACGACCACTTATACTGTCAGCACATTTACAAAGATTATAAAAAAAAAATAAAAATTCATATTTCAAACTAGTTCAAACTTTATTTTTAAATTCCATCATAAGATTTAATATGAGAGATCAGAGAATCTACAAAGAGTATAAAAATATGAAATAAGGTAGATTTAACATTTATAATAAACGTTTGCTATTTCAGTTATGAACCAATCATTTCTTTCATAAAATTTCATAGTAATAATAAAAGTATGTTAATTTTCTATGATTTAAATACAAATTCTAAATGTTTGATAGTTTAAATCATTCTTGATTTTAAATACAAGTTCTAGTTGTTTGGTAGTTTAAAATCGTTTATTAAGCTTTTTAGGTCAGGTTAGAACAATTAATTGCTCTAACGAATTTTTTCCAAAGAAACAACAACATTTTCAATATGAAAAGGAAAACATCACTAGCTGATTTTATTGCAATTTCGGCCCTGCTACAGGCTTCATCAGAAATCTTTGTGATACTACCACCTTGGATCGAACCCGGGCGTGGAACGCCGTGCCAGCGCATTAGCACACTGCACCACAGAGGCGATGAGATTTCAGTGTCAATTTCTCAGTTTTTTTCAGTTTTCTCCCTTTCATACTTTTTTGTTGCTGTTCTTTTTGCTTACTTTAGTTTTTTATGCTTATGTTGTTATGGAGTCCAAATTTTTTTCGGAATCCGCTACAAAAAAAGCATAGTTACTGAAGTTGTTTTTTACACTGTTTCAGTATTTTTTGGTCAGGCTCTACCATTTGATTACAGTTGAAAGTTTTCTATGTGACCTATTATTTATTATTATGTTAATTTTCTATGATTTAAATTCAAATTCTAAATGTTTGGTAGTTTAAATCATTAATAAAATAATACTGAATCTTACATAATAATATAATTCAAAATAATAAAGTAATATTATAATACATAATAAAAAATATAATAAAATCCAGAGGAGTGAATCTTAACTTGCGATTTAAATTTATTTTGTGTTGCTCTTTAATTTAAAAATTATTAAGTTCATTATTATTGCTATACAAAAGACTTATCTTTAAAAAAATAGCTTTGCTTCTCCCGTGAGTCCGACGCCGCACGTGTGTTTTGTTTTTTTTTTTGAAGCTATGTTTGATTACACCGTAAGCTTACATGAAGTAAACCATAATCACGGGAAACTAGAGGCAAAGGAAACGAAAACTGCGTTCTCACTTTTAATATAGAACGCTGAGATTTTTTTTAAAAGGCCTTTTTCGTTACAAAAAGGAATTGTTTAAAAAAATGTATTTAAATACTTCAAACATGACAATATCGGTATCAAATGAAAAAGGGTATAAAATTTTAAAACAATTCCTTTTGTAACTTAAAAGTCCTTTTCCTGACGTCCTAGAGAAAAAGGGATAACGCAGTATTACCATCCTTTTTCTCTAGTTTCACGCTTAAATGGTTTACTTCGTGTGTGAAAAGTGCTGTCGTACTGTGTTATGGTGCGATTTGAATTATTTTCTTACAATTTTTTAACTTTTGTTAAAAAAAAAGTCAATACCGAGTTTCATTGCTCTACGCCAATCAACTCCTTATTGTTTTGGCAGCAGCTTATATGAAAATGTTACACTGTGCGTTGGGTTTTATTTGCTTTGAGCCATGATAGTGTTAATGACAATTTCAATTGATGCCCGTAGTGCCTGTTAGTTTGTGGGTGGAATGGGTAGCTTTGAGTGTGTGGGTGTGTGTGTGTGTGGGTGTGTGTGTGTGTGTGTGTGTGTGCTGTGTAGTGCCACATGTTCGCCAAATCTCTTGAAGTTGTCGGCCAAGCTGTTATTGCTCCTGCTGCTAAAAATATTGCTGACAGGTGAGCAGCATTTGGTTCGAGTTGTTGAAATTTTGTTGATGCCGCTTCTGTTTCAGCAGTCCTTGACAGCCGCTGCTATCTTATTGGCTTGAATATTATAACTTAACATTATTGTTGTTGCTAGTGTGTTGCTTCAAAATTCATTCAATGCATGCTTTAATGTTAACCCTAGGATGTACGTCCGGGTACCTGTGTGCCTGCGACCGCTAACGCTACCACATTGAAATTGCGGATCTATTGGTAGACTAGATTTGCTATTTTCGCTATGTAGACTTACAGTAATATTTCATCTTCGATTTCATCTGAATCCACGAAATCGTCACAAATCATTTTACTTGTTTCATACGTTTGTAATACATCAACATCAGACATTTCATTTTCAGCATCAACCTCCTGGTTTTCCTGGGATACTTAAGTCAGACGCGTAGAATTTAAATCGCGAAGACTTTAAAAAGTGACTGTACATAAGGTTTTTCTTTAATACATTTAAGTATGTGACCACAAAAATAACAGTTTAGTGGAAAATGAAAACCAAAGTTCCGCTAAAAAAGTTTAGTAGCTACACGAGTAACCCGGGTGTACATTAACGTAGTTGTTTTTGGGTCTACATCCTAGGGTTAAGCTTGAATTGTTGTTGTTATTACTGTCTCTATTGTTGTAGTTGTTGTTGCTGCTTCTTTGTGTGAGTGAAGTATGCCGCTGACAGTTTAATTAACTTAATTGTGCCTAGAAGCGCTTCATTTTATTAAATGACCTTGAAGTGCTGTGTGTGAGTTGGTATTAAGGCTATAAACATTCATTCCCTTTGAAATACCCTCCAGGAAGTGCGAATTGTATAATACCAGCGTTGTACTAGTGCGAATTCCACCAGTAATAGTTCTTTATTATACCCTCACCAATGTATTCTTCTGTAGAAAATTAACATTGATGGAGGGCGGAAAAGCACTAGTTTACGCTTGAACTATCGCTATTCTAGAGCTGTGGGAACCAATTGTGTATATTTGCACTAGTTTAGCTATACTAGTGTTGAGGGAGCCAATTGGGTATTTTTGCTATAGTTAAAGACTACTGCCCTTGTACAATTATATTCAGCCCAATTGGAGGCGATTTGGATCTTTTTAGAGCACCTACGATTCCCGTGTTTTAGAAGAAAGAGGCGAACTTTTTTTATATATTTATTTATTTAATAACAATTATTATATCAAAAACATATATAACAATATTTAAAGTAAAAAAGTAATTTCAACTATGCGCCAATTTTTCCAAGGCTGGCTAGACCCCTTGCAACTTGTGTGCATTTTGTACAGCCATGCGCAGAAGTATGACCGGGAACGCCGCAAACAAATGATTAAGCGGGTGTATCACAACGTAAACACCGAAATTTAAGAGCTATAGTTTTACTATTGAAGCGCAACCCTCCACTCAAGAAATTTTCTTCATCAATAAAGTCTCTCAAGTAATCCTCTATACAATGTGGTTTTCTGTTTCCTGCAAATATTCCCACTGGCATTGGCGTTATATGTTCCTATATGATCACTACTTTTATAAGAATAGGCCAAAGCTGATTTTTTGAACTGTAAACAGTGAAACGCCTTCGACATTTATGTCGACTTCAATATGATCAAACTTTATCAAAATATGCTCCACTTTCTGTAATTGATTTTCAACACCTAAATGACAATAGCTGCCTGGTGGTACTTTTCTTAACATTATATCATTATTTTTGCCATGAAGTGCTGCAATTGAACGTGGAACATCCAAGCCTTCATCACATAGCAGGGAAAGCAGTTTTTCCATCCAGCTCTTGGTGGATTTTGTTTGAAAAACCCAATCCTTTAATTTTCCCCGCAATTTTGGCCTAGGTGATGCTTGAAATAATTCCTCGAAAATGCCGTTCTTCCACAGCTTCTTCTTTAGTTTCTTGTACAGCTTCTTCTACAACTACATTTTCTTGGACACTTATAATTCTATTTAAATACACATTTATTTGCTTTCTAACCTTCGCTTTAAAAGATTTTTGTTTAATTTTATTCATTTAACCTTATTCTGATATTTTTCTTTAACAAACTTTTTTTAGCCTGCGCACTTTAAAAGACTTAAGCAAACTAAAAATTGTGTATACAGAAATCAATGCAAGAGCCTCGTAAACGCGCAAAAATGTCTGTCTCATTCATACTCAGAGTTGCAGGTGCACACAAATCGTTAGGCAGTGACATTTGTATAAGTTATTTTACATCTTATGTTACACCTCACTTTATAACTCATATAGTCCCCACGCGTATCCGCTTCAAGTCCAGACGCTGACGCTGCATTTCCCACATTGCAAAATAACGCCGACGCTTTATCGCAAACAATTCCATAGAATTAGACCAACGACCAGACTTTACCTGCAGCGCAGCTATGCCAACATTAAAAGCAGCAGCGAGCAAGAAGCTCTGCTTTAGGTGTTTTATTTAAGTTATAAAAATTGTAAGTTTAGTTTAAGTTTGGATACCAATAAAGAATGAGCTTTGGCTCAAAAAAATATTTTTTTAATAAATCTAAAATAAAATAATTTAACTGGCGCCCGAGCAGGGACCCAGGTCGCGTACGTGTTTCAAAAAGTTTGCTATTAAAAAAGTTAGTTTTTCGTATAAATCGACACGTGAACCTGGGTTCCAGAACCACATCTGTAAAAAGCTCTATTCGGTGGAAGGAGCAGCTTATACAAGAATATTATTGGCAGGTACCTTAGTCACCGGCGAAGATCGGACAAACGGGATTCTCTTACCGCTCTAATAGTATGAGAGGAACAATGTGGATAGTATTGTAAGTAAATTTAAGATATTTTTAAGAAATTATAAAATATTATTAGTGACAAAAGGTCAAAATTGTGAAAAACCATACATAAAAATATTTTTTCTTTTTTGAAAGATACTAGAATAGAAATTATAAAAACTAAAATTCCAAAAAAACTCTCACAAAGTGTAGAACCTGCGATTCAAACTAAAATCATATAAAAAAAAGGAGGAAAAAAAAGGAATTTAAGATAAAACTAAATAAAAGAAATTCCAAACTTTTAAATCTTGAAATCGAATATTAATAAATAATTTTTATTTTAAACCCATTAGCTATCTTATTGACTCTATACTAAAAATACTTTATTCGTTCGTTCAATCCCAATAACCCATACTAGGAATAATGTCGAATCCAAATAATTTTATTAGACCAGCTCAGCTAGCAAGCACTAGTGCTTCGAATACCACTCCTGCTCAGACACAAAACCCTCAAATGACTCAATCCGACATAGAAAACTTGGTATCGTCAATAGTACAAAGAATATTACAAAATAATGAATCGACAGTAAATAGAAATACAGACTTTGACTACGCTACAGACCAAACAATACACCAACAGTACAGTGGACAGCTTAATGACTTAGATAGGATACCCGACGTAGTCCGTAGTTTATGGGAGTTCTCCGGTAATCCAGGAAAATTCAGCTCTTGGAGAAAGAGCGTCGAAAGAATATTACAGATTTATGAAACCGTCAAAGGCACCCCTCGATATTTTGGCATCCTGAGCGTCATCCGCAATAAAATAGTAGGTAATGCGGACGCAGCTTTAGAATCATATAATACGCCGCTCAATTGGAAAGCGATTTCCAAATGTCTCACTCTACATTATGCTGACAAAAGGGACATCACTACCCTTGAATATCAGCTTACCTCATTAATTCAGGGCAACCAGACCATTCAACAATTTTATCAACAGGTGTACACTCATCTGTCTCTTATATTAAACAAAATATCGGGACTTGAAATGAGCCGCGAAACACTTAAAGTGCTCAGCAAAACCTAAAGAGATAAAGCCCTGGACACCTTTATAAGGGGTCTCAAAGGTGACTTGCCTAGGCTTTTGGGAATAAAAGAACACCTAGACTTACCCCAAGCTCTACACCTCTGTCTAAAAATGGAAAACCAAGGCTATAGAGCTCAATATGCAAACTGTAGCCAAAACACCAATCGGAGACTTCAACATCTGGAGCCACCACCACTTCCAAGAAAACCAAACCTTGATAAACAAGTTTTTCATCCTCAACTAGCATATTTACCACAACCCTCTAGGCCAATATATCAACAAAACCAAAATCCAAATAATTTTAGAAATTTCCAACAGCAAAATGGATTTCATAGGTTTCAAGGTTTCCAAAGACCACCGCAACCAGCCTTTCGCCCTTTTCAGCCAACACCTAAGCCCAGAGTAGAATCAATGGATGTAGATCCCAGCATCCATTCACGTAGAATAAATTATATGAATAGACCAAATGTACCATTTCAATATGCAGGGAAAAGAGAAAATGGCCCACCAAATCAACAACTGGCACCACCTAACAAAATCCAGAGACAGTTCCACATTGACACAAACAGTATAAACGACCAACAACACTACGAAACCACTATGACTTTAGAAGATCCAAACTACGAGCAATCATTAGCAGAATATGTTCAAGACATGAACATTAATACGGAAAATAGCAACAGCTTTGACGACTATGAAGAGACTGTTGACCATACAGACATCCATTTTTTAGGTTAACCAGCTCTTCATTGCCTTATTTCGAGTGCAAAACGGAAAGCGGACGAACTTTAAAAATTCTTATAGATACAGGAAGCAATAAAAATGATATTCAACCTTCCGTTGTAAAAACACAAATTCTTAACGAACAATCCTTTTACGCCAATTCAGTCGGCGGAAAGATTAAAATCACACACCATACATTCGCGAATCTGTTCGGAAAATATGATTGCACAGTAAAATTTTTCATTTTACCAACACTCAGGTCTTTCCACGGCATAATCGGAAATGATAGCCTAAAAGAGTTATCAGCTGTAATATATGCCAAAGAAACACTCAAAGAACATGATATAGAGAAAACCGCTTTTTCCGTGAATAACGGGGAATTCGAATTCACAAGGCTTCCGTTCGGTCTAAAAAATGCGCCGTCTATTTTTCAAAGAACTTTAGACGACATCTTACGCGAATACATCGGTAAAATCTGTTTCGTCTATATTGACGACATTGTTATTTTCGGTAAAGATGAAGCTTCACACATCGAAAATATTGCAAAAGTTTTCAAAAAATTAGAAAAAGCTAATATGAAATGCCAGTTGGACAAATGCGAATTCATGAAAACCCAGGTAAAGTTTTTAGGCTTCTTAGTCTCAAACAAATCCAACAAAGGTCGATGCTATTCGAAACTACCCTCTGCCAAAAACTCTCAAAGACCTTCGATCTTTCTTAGGGCTCTCAGGCTACTATCGTCGCTTTATAAAAGATTACGCTCGACTGGCAAAACCCCAAACTTCTCTTTTGAGAGGGGAAGATGGAAGCGTGTCCAAACACATGTCGAAAAAAAAATTAATCAAAATGAATAAATAGGCCATCGAAGCATTTGAAAAACTAAAGAATTCTTTAATGTCAAGAGACGTCATTCTCAGGTATCCTGACTTCACCAAAGAATTTCAACTCACCACTGATGCATCTAAATATGCATTAGGTGCTGTCCTAGCTCAAGACGAGAAACCAATAGTATTCGTATCCCGTACGTTATCAAAGCAGAAAAAAACTACGCCACTAACGAGGGCGAAATGCTCGCAATTATATGGGCACTTAAATCTCTACGTAATTACTTATACGGTACTGCAAGGGTTAAGATTTTCACGGATCACCAACCCCTGACGTATGCATTAAGCCACAAAAACAATAACACCAAAATCAAGAGATGGAAAGCAGCACTAGAAGAATATAACTATGAACTAGTTTACAAGCCGGGAAAAATGAACGTGGTAGCAGATGCTCTTTCCAGGCCACCTCAACATTCACAAATAAATTCAACATCAGCTTCAGCTCATAGTGATGAAAGCTCATCACATAATCTTATTCCCGCCGTTGAAGCACCAATAAATGTGTTCAGAAACCAACTCCATATACTAATAGATGAAGAGAATAGTTACAAATTTGAAATCCCTTTTCCTACATATCACAAACACATTATAAAACAGGCTGACTACACTGAAGAAAATCTTATTTCAATTTTTAAAAGGTATCTAGATCTGAACTTAATAAATGGTCTTTTTACTAACGAAGAAATCATGGGAAAAATTCAGAATTTCAACCCAATACACTTCGCAAAATATGAAATTAGATTTACACAAACACAAGTTAAAGACATAACCACAGAAAGCGAACAGGACGATATAATAGTAAAAGAGCATATAAGAGCTCATAGGAATAGTCAGGAGAACAAAAACCAAATTATCCAAAGATGCTACTTCCCAAAGATGAAATGAAAAATAGAGAAAATAGCTAGTCAATGCCGAGTTTGTAAGAAAAAAAAATATGATAGACATCCGAGTAAAATAGAAATTCAGGCAACTCCCATACCAAACAACCCAGGTGATATTATACATATTAATATCTATTCTACCGAAAAAAATTTAGTTCTTACGGCAGTGGATAAATTCTCTAAGTATGCTCAGGCGAAAATATTAAAATCAAAAGCAATAGAAGATATTAAAGAACCACTCAGGGAATTAATAATAGCATACGGTGCACCAAAAGAAGTTGTCATCGACAACGAGAAATCTCTTAACTCCGCAGAGATATCATTTTTACTTAAGGACCAATACAACATTGAAATATTCACAATGCCTCCTTATACTAGCTCAGCTAACGGCCAAGTCGAGAGACTTCACTCGACTATATCTGAGATCATGAGATGTTTAAAAACAAAAAGAAACCACACTTCTTTCCATGACTTGTTAATGAGAGCCATCTACTACAAAGAATAAATCAGTTGAAATATTTTTCAGGAAAACAGTTAGTACAGATGCACAGAAACTAGAACAGGATAGACAGAAAACATAACAAGGTTAGAAGAAAAACAAAAAGCTGACCTAGAGTATCATAATAGAAAACGCCACACCATAAAAAATATAACCCAGGAGATGTTATCTACGTTAGAATAAATAAGAGATTAGGATCCAAACTTTCACCTCAATACAAAAAACAAATAGTAAAAGAAGACAACAACAGTACAATCGTAACAGAATCAGGACGAACAGTTCACAAAAGCAAAATAAAAAATTAATCAGGCATAATATAACTAAACTCATGCTTAACGGACAAAATACAGCTGAGTCAAAATCCTTCTTAAATTTTAAATTTTGTGCCGACGCACAAATACTTAACTATACATCCAATTATTTAATTTCAATAAGTGACGGATACGCAAAGGTACAAGACGGGACCTTTAAATTCATTCACTTGATTAACCTAAATCGTTACGAAACCTTTTTAAGAGATACATACACATTCATCGAAACAGAGATACCAAGAATACACACTATGTACCCCCTTTTAAATCATGAGCTATCACAAACCATAAACATATTTGAAACGATAAAACCATTTTATAAATCCAAATCCAAAAGATCCTTTAATTTTATAGGAACAGCCTGGAAGTACATAGCTGGTACTCCAGATCATGATGACATAGAAATTGTAAACAAATCCCTGAACGAGCTAATAAAAAACAATAATGAACAAGTAATTCTAAATGAAGCTTTCAGTGAAAGAATAAATAATTTGACACGAATTACCAATGAGATAGTTAATAACATAAGAAAAGAAGGTGCATTTATAGATGAAATAATAAACAATTACCAAAATAGAATAAGATTAGTTAAGGAAGATTTAACCAACATAAAATATGCCATATCATGGGCAAAATATAATGTAATAAATTCCATTTTATTAAACAAATTTGAACTAAATCTACCAATAAAAAAACTAAAAGAAGAAAACATGCCATTTAATAATATAGAAGAAGCGTTAGAATACGCAAACATAAATGTTCTATACAATGGCACAGATATCATGTACGTAGTAAAGATACCAATAACAACAAGCGATATTTACAAAAGAATTATAATTAAACCAGTAAAGAAGAATAATTCAATTTTAAAAATATCATATAATGAAATACTTGTACGAAAAGACGAGATTTACGGAATAAATAAAGTATGTAATCAATATAATTCAATTCATATTTGTAAGCAAACCCAATTAGTTAATTTAAGTAACGAAACTTGTATTAGTTAGATTCTTAAAGGGCTTAGCTCCAGCTGTAACTTTACAAACAGTCACCACATACCAACTATAGAAGAAATCTCCCCAGGAATAATACTACTGAACGATTTCAATGGAACCATCGCAAGTGAGACAACAAACTACCTTTTGGAAGGAACTTACGTTGTCAAATTCCACAACAATACAATAAAAGTAAACAACAGGACGTTTCACAACCTGTTAGCTTCCTCATTAGAAGTCACACCAGTAATAATCCAACCAACACCAACAGAAACACATAGATTTAATCTCCTTTCATTGGAAAAACTCCACGATCTCCACAATAGAAATACTGATGCAATCGCAATGATCAAAGGAACGATCAATTATAATAGAACCGGAATGATATCAGCCCTCATTGTCATCATAGCCTTAATAGCAATAGCAACGAAATATTCAAGCAATAAATCGAAAATTATACTTAAAGAGGTAGAAATGGACCATAGTGCCTCTAGTCACACGCCCACATATAAGGCAACCCATTCATTACCAACATTCCATAATTTGCCCTACTTTTGACGATTGTGGACAATCGATTTGAGGAGGGAAGAGTTAACACCTCACTTTATAACTCATATAATCCCCACGCGCATCCGCTTCAAGTCCAGATGCTGACGCTGCATTTCCCACATTGCAAAATAACGCCGACGCTTTATCGCAAACAATTCCATAGAATTAGACCAACGATTAGACTTTACCTGCAGCGCAGCTATGCCAACATTAAAAGCAGCAACGAGCAAGAAGCTCTGCTTTAGGTGTTATATTTAAGTTATAAAAATTGTTAGTTTAGTTTAAGTTTGGATAACAATAAAGAATGAGCTTTGGCTCAAAAAAATATTTTTTTAATAAATCTAAAATAAAATAATTTAACTTATACGCAGCATTGGAATTTGTATACATACAAATTACAGGCTTGATACGAACCTCTATCTCCATTTGCACTAGTCCTTTAGTATCTGGTGAAAAACTGGTACATTTTTGGAAATGTACCCGAAACTTTCTGGAGGGTAATTTTAAACACTAAAATAATGTTAACTGGTGTTGTTCAGAGACTTATGCTACAGTAGAAACCTCAAAATGAAGCAAAATAAAAAATTTTTATTCAAAATACAAAATAAACAAAATATATCAATTTCATATTAAGTCACCTAAAAAATGGGTAAACCTGAGATAAGGACCCAAATATTTTAAAACGAATGACATATCTCGTGTATTAGTGATAATTTAAAAGATAAGTAGCAATTTCAGTTTAAAACTAAAATGACTTTTCTCAACAATCAGTTATTATGAGTTGTTTCGTTTTTAAAAATTAATACAAAAGTTTCAGTTCTTAAGTTATTAAATCAGTTCTTAAATTAAAAAAAGTCTTTAATTTTAAACCATATTGTTATTTCCTAGTCCTATTTTACGTAACAAAAACTTTTGAAAAAAAATTTCATTTTGTTTGTATATCTTTAAAAGTGGCATAAGTCTAAAAAATTTTCGAAAAAAAAATTTCAAATTGTTATAAATGAAGGTGGAATAAGTTCACTTAGAGCTATAAAGTAATTTATTTGCTTTTAGGTCAACTTTTAGGTCATACAAAATACTGACATCTTTATAGAGCAAAAAAGATCATCCGATTTGGCTTATGTTGACCAATATTTTTTAATTAATCTAAGCACAAACCTTTAAATATTTCGCTATATGAACACATGGACTCATATCACTTTCAGTGCTCTGTATCTTTTTCATACGATTTATGTACGTATATTATCCAAACATAACTTTCAACATATCATATACTCGAAATATTAATTAATTTTTATTTCAAAATTTCTTGAAAATGCTGGTTGCCATCTTTGTTGGTTTGCAGGTTGCCAGCTCAGGCGTCAGCGGTGTAATTAATTTTTGACCAGTTTCATGATAAATAAATAAAATTGGTGTTACTCAACAAAAACCGCTTCTTTCTGATTCTTAAAAAAGCAACACGATGAAAACGAGTATAGCCGTATTTTCGTTCTGTAATCCTAAACTGAAACAAGGACTTTACAGTCAACTAAAGCTGGTCGCTTACCTTCAAAACAGATGAAGTCAGAACGATCGGCAAAAAAGGTTGTGGCATCAGCATTTTGGTATGCAAGCTGTAAGCTGTGTTTAGTTCACCTGGTAAAAGTAATTTTCAAAAGGAAAACTATTATAAGAAATAATAAGCAATAAATCAAATTCAGTGGTGCATTTTAGTAGTTTACGGGGGATGCGGATGCGCCGAGTTGCGTAGGCAGATTCTGTTGATTGATCATTTTAAAGAAGATAAACAATTAACTCTAAATATTATTGCAACCTTTTCAGCTGAATAAAAAAGACCTGCTTTACAGAAAAAAAGGCAATTTTTCATCAAGACATTGCACGTGTTCACACAAATGTTTTGAAGATAGCTAAATTGAAGTTTTTAAAGTACGAATTGCTCAAACACTCACCGCAATCACCAAATTTTAAATCTCATAAACTACTACATCTTCAGAAACTTGACCCAATTCCTTTAAAAAAGCGTTTTTTGTCAAATAAAGAAGCTATTACAGCCGTGGAATAAGTGTATTGAAATTGAGGGAGATTATATTGAATAGAAAAAGTAATTTCATTTTAAAAATTCACACTCTTTGATTTCTGTTTTTAACACTTTTCAACAAACCTGTACTTTCAAATATTTTCTGTATACCCACTGAACCATATGTGAAGGTTTTGAGTAAAGTGATAGTTTTAGTACGTTTTTGGGTAGACATTTTTTTGTGAATTTTTGCTTTTTTTTTGTTTTTGTAGTATGATGAATGTTCTTGCTAGAGCAGATTAAGCTCGTGAAATTCGGTCCATAATAATAATTAACAAACTATTTTTGAGACGAAAAAGAAACATTCTTTTATCATTTTAGAAGAAAATAATTACGTATAAATGAAGCATTTTAAATGCAATTATAAATATAACTCTTTCACATTCTTAAGTGAGTTCAAAAAAGGATCATAAAATTTTCTCCTCCTTACTGAACCAAGTTTTTCAATTAGTACTTAGATTTAAACTACATCCTTGATAGGAATGGATTTAAATTAGTTTATATTTTACTTAAAATTGCTATTTTATAATCAATGAAGTATTTCTTTTGTGACTTTAGTTTTTATAATTTTATTTAATACATTAACCTTATATTACTGAATATTCAGGGGAAGAACTACAATAAAAATTAGAATAAAAACGAAAAATTTGAAGTAAATATTTTCTTATTTTATTTTTGTGATTATTTATATCAAATTCTATTTGTATTAAATTCATCGAAAACTCATTAAAAAATTTTGTTGACGTTCATAAAAGCCTATTTGGATCTAATATGGCTATTTCAAAAAATATGTTTAGAAAAAAACCTATTTTCAAAAAAAGTAAATTTGATGCTCCTATAAATTTTTAGTTTCATCTTAATGTTATCAAATTTCGAATAAATTTAGATCTGCGAACAATATTTCGATGGCGAAGGCACTATATATATGGATATATTACTACTTTGTTTAAATAGAATTAAAATAATTTGTTAACATTATCATTTCTTTTTTAACATATTACTAATATGCAGTAATAAGACAATTTATGATTGAAAAATATTAATTTCTGGGCGTCGAAAAAGCGCTTTTCTATGGTTTGTTTCTTAACTTGTTTTTGAACAAAAAAAGGATCGTTTTTGAGAGTTAATTCAGTCCGGCGAATGAGTTCAAAATGGTTCATTTTTGAGTGCCATTTTTTGAATTCGTTTTCGAATATGATGATTTTTTTTACCCATTTCTGAAGAAAAAAAGGTTCGCTTTTGAGAGTCATTTTAGTCCATCCGATGAATGAGTCCAAAAAGGTTCATTTATGAGTGCCGAAAATGAACTTTTCTAACCGAAAAGGTTCATAAATGAATTCAAAAAAGATATTTTTGGTTCTCTGGGTAATTTTATATTTTGAGAATTTAAATAATTTCTAGCTAAGGATTGTGGACAGTTTTTACTTTCTCAAACTTACTCTTAATTACTTATTTAATAACGACTTACGATCAAAGAAGCTGTGAGGTCGCAACCTGCAAGCCTTTACCATAATGATAATTTTCACAAAATATATATGCTTAGAAAACTTACAAAATAAGTTGATTGATTTTAAATAGAGATGAACTTACCTCACATCACAAAAATCTGCAAACAAAAGAGAAGAAAATATGTGTTTAATTTTATGATTATGCTTTAATTATTAACATATACAAAGTAAACCAACTTTTTCAAAATATTTTAAGAGAAACTTAAATATTTATATTTATTAAAATTACTAAAAGAATGTCTTTTTATAAACAAAGTCATTACAACTATATATTCGAAAAAGAATTTCAGTATTATAATTAAGCTCAACTCTGCGCCATAGGTACAATAATAAAAACAATTAACTTGAATTCTAAGTCGAGGCTGACAAGCCCACAAATCAAGCGCACAATAAAATCTTAAAATCGTAATAAAAGCCACAATAGTAACCAACATAGATATTGAAGTATAGCGGACACAGAAATACAGACACTTTAAAAATTGCGTTTTTACTTGTCTAAATTATATTTCTGAAGGAAAAAGTTTACTCTGGTAAGAAGTTCATATGTTATATATAATAATTTTTGCATCATAAAGTGTTGATTTTTTGTGACAAGTGGCTATAAATCAACACGAAAGTGAAAGTATCCCCAACAAAAAGAAAATGAGTGAGTGAGCCAAGACTGCAGTTTTGGCTCTAAGCACAATCGAACGGGTACGAAAATAAGAAAAAAAAATTATTGTTGTTTTGTATTTTAAGAAGTATGCAATAGTCTTATAATATTCAATTGTATAAAATTGAAAAGATTTTTTAAAATATTTTAAGAAAATCAAGTATTTTTAAATTCAGATTAAAACATTAAGTTTTGAAAAAGTTTGCATGTTTTTCAAAAAAACAGTAAAGATTATTTATAATTGTATTTTGCTTCTATAACTTATTTTTTATTAAAAAAAACGCATAACAACTAAAAAATTTTCGCATTTTAATAAGTTCTAACAACAACAAGAACGCTTGGATTTTGAAAAAACGTTTTTGTAATTTTTTTTTGAAAAAAAAATTGAAAATTTAGAAATTTCTGAAAAGTTGTAATAAAAAAGTACCCGTAAATGCTCAAGAAATAAGTTTTATACATATTTAATGAAAATATTTTTGTTTGAATCTGAACCTCTCTTTCTTAGCATCCAAAATACCTTCCAAATCAAAATCAAATGTAATGAGAGACATAATTGAATGACTATGAATAATCTAGTTTCGAGAAAATTGAGTTCAAACTTTCCACTTTTGTACTGAAATCTATGCTAACAAGGTGGTTCTGTATTTCACTTCCGAGTAAAAGAGTAATTGAGTTATAATTTAATTCAATATTTGGTGTTCTAAATATAATTTTTTTCGTTTTAAATTTTAAACGAATAAAATTTTGTGAAGTAGTTAATTTCTAAAATAGTCAAAAACATTGTTGTTTTAAATTTGTTGGTATGCACCTAAGACCTTCCCTTATCCATGGATAAAACACCGAAAATCCGAAAATGCGACGTATCACCTTCATCCACTCATGTCTGCAATTATTGATGAAGAAGTTGAGAAACCTATATATTAATATGAAACACATATCTTTAGCCCCTTTTTTCCGACTTTTGGACAACACATTTAAATGCAACTTATATCATTTGAAAGCTCTGGTTCATAGCAAGTGCACAATATAATTTTTATTCAAATGTTTTGTTATTAAGATAGGTAAGACTTAGAAATTAAAAACACTTTTTCCCATATAAAAATGAGCAACATGACACAAAGCTACACATTCGCACTATTGAGAGTAGCGAGAGTGAATAAAAAAACAGAGCTGTGTGGTTTTTGTAGCTTTTTCTTTTCTCTCTTTTTGTTCACATTCAAGCGTTGCTGATACGCAAAAAATAAAGAGGTTTTAAATAAAAGTGCCCGCTTTAATTTTCAAATAGAACGCAGATTTATTGAGCCGGTGTTGATATTTTTATTTCATTGTAAAGCAGGCAATTTTAGATTGAATATTCTTCATTCGAAGGGGCGGTGCTGATCGTGCGTTACATCAAAAAAATATTTACATATATATATTTTATTTAATATTTTTTACGGTTTTTTGGAAAAAGTTTAATCTGGTTATTTAAGTTTTGCCGGTTAAAATGCTTTATCGTTTTACCATAAAATGTGATAAGACAAACTTTTGGCCTTATTTTACTGTAAAATAAAAAATTACGAATGGTCATCTCCGATTTGTGTAAAATTTTGTATGGAGCATCACTGACTGATATTGAAAACTTAATTTGGAGGAAAAAGGGTTTAACGTGATTTTTTGACGGACTTACAGGGTGCAAAAAATTGACAAAAATCGAAAAAATGTCGAAAATTGATTTTTTGAAAATTCATATCTTAAACATTTCTAAGCCAAATGTTAAGTCTGAACTATCGTTAAAAAGGTAATTAAACACACTTCATTTAAAAATAATTTTGGCAAATTTTGGTGTTTGGAGGTTAGATCCATTGCATTCGGAGGGAAATAATATTCTTATATTAAGCAAATATTTTCATTGATATAAGAAAATTTAAAATGAAGTCTCATTTGCTTAAATCAAGCATTAAAAACTAAAATTAAGAAGAAAACAATTATAATGAGCAAATGCCAAATAATGCCAAAATTTAGCAAAATAAACATCATCTTGAAACAAGCATAAAATACTTGATTCTTTAACCTGGAACAAGACTTGAATCGAGAACATATGTTCTTAATTTATGCAAACGCAGAGTTGTCGCCTTTGAACAATTCAGCGAATTACAACAATCATGAAAATCTTGAAGTTGTTGTAAAAGAGTCGTTGTAAAAGATCACTGTCACCAATGTGTGCTAACAAAGCATGCAGTAGTGTTGTTGCTTTGCGCAAATCGAGGAAATTATTCTAGTTTTCAGTTAATTATTTACTTGAATCAAGCGAAACGTTCTCAATTGAAGGAAAATAAATTTCTCAAAGCAAGCAAATTATTCTAGTTTTCAGCAAATTGTTTACTTGAATCAAGCAAATTGTTCTCAATTCAGGAAAAATACATTTCTCAAATGTAGCATATTATTCTAGTTTTTAGCCAATAACTTACTTGAATCAAGCAAATTTTCTCATTTCAAGTAAAAATTAGGCTCGTATGTAAAAAAAATATTCTTGAGTTTTAAGCAAATGTTGCTTGAATATTGAGTATTTTATCTTAACATTATGTGTTCTAAATTTGCTCAATTCTAGCAAAAATAATGCTTAAATTGAGAAATTTACGCTTAAGTGTAAACTGATAGCCTATTTGCTAGATTCAAGCACAAAATGCCTAATTTTTTCTTTCTGTGCAGTAAGGTTATTGATTTCAAAGTAGGAGTTCGAAGAATACAATTAAAAAATTCAAAATGAAATAAATTAGAAGTAAAAGGTAAAGCTGACAAAATTAACTTTCAACCATATAAAATGAACCAATAAGAAAATTAAATTCTGCTTTACGAAATTTGCTAAATCATGAGAGAAACCATAAGAGGCATATAGGTGTTTAAATGAGTGTTTAAGTTGAAAGCATAATGGGACCATCTTATATATTTGACTCTTCTAAGAATCACCTCAGAGGTAATAACAGCTATGAAATATTTTTGGCAATTTTTTTCATTTATTGAATTTTTTGTGGGGGGATCCCAAAAAGCTGACTGGAAGGGTATACACTTTACTCCTTTATAAGTTAGTCCGGAAGCGATATACGCTCTGTTTAAAATATTTTTGCTAAGCGGTTCTTCCAGCAGCTACGGAATGGCAAAGATAGTGTTCATTTTTATACGATTATAGTAATGGGTTTATGTTATATAAGGTACAAAAACTTCAAGGCTACTAAATTGACAAACGAGTGCTGTCATCTTCGCTATGCATCTTTAATGTTCTGTTTTCTCAAATCTACGCTATAGTGCTTTAGAATACGCTACGTAAGTGTTAACTTTTGCTCACTTCTTTACAGACAGTTAGTCGAATTTCGACCGCAGGCGAAATTAGTTTATTAAATTCGTTGATGAACCTTGTATTCTATGTGATTCCGACGAAGAAGTAAGTAGCGATGAATGACAGTAGCGATATGAGAGTAACGATATGGTATTAAATTTTTTTGTATGTATGCATATATATGCATTTGTATTTATTCTATTTACTTAATATTTTTATGCACATTTGTGAATAGAAAAAAAGTTACCAATTAAATTTCCTATTTGTAAAAAAATAGAATGTGCCTAAGAGAGGGAGTTTTTTATTAATACA
The DNA here is from genome assembly GCA_963920525.1 of Dichetophora obliterata. NCBI lineage: Eukaryota > Metazoa > Arthropoda > Insecta > Diptera > Sciomyzidae > Dichetophora > Dichetophora obliterata. The sequence goes on along the minus strand of OY986436.1, from coordinate 51,197,578 downwards.
ATTAGGAATATTTATGGAAGAACACATGTATCTCCCATACAAAATCACATAAAAATATGAATATAGGTCCAAGGGATGTACTTAAAAATAGCACTCCTTCTATTTTTGTTCCAATTTTGTATGGGATGTACGCTGCAACGGCGGGAAACTTTGCCTTCGGGACATCCTAGCAAGAAATTGGGTACAGCAAGTCATCCATAAGGGGTATTTTAAGAATAACAAAAGAACCGACTCAATCAAGCGAAAAACGGGCTAAGGTTCCATCAGAAAGATTTCTTCGTCAGAATATCGAAAATCTGAATCGTATGTGTCAGAGCCGTAGCCAAGATTTTACCCATGGGGTGGTTTTGATGAAGTTTTTTTTCAGCATTAAAAAATTAAAATATACAAGCATTTGTTTCCTTTCATTTTCATGTTAAGTTTTTTATCTATTATATATGTATAACTAGGTGCCACCACGTATCGGGGGGTGGAAGTTCCATTTGTATAAAAAAAATTGACCTTGGACTATTTTCTAGCGATTCCCAAAATATAACTGTTACGATAAGCTCCAGTGAGCCAAACCATTTTGCAAAAACTTTAAAAATTAATGTTTTTTATTTATTGTGATCTATTATTTCAATTATTACATGAATTTAATTGCGAGCTTTAGATCAAGTAAGTTTTTAAGAAAGCAACAACAACTCTAATTAAAGTCAATCACTTAGCTGACTAGGCAGTCTGTTTCGGAAATCGCTAAATTTTCTCTTCAGCAGTCTTCGAGTGATTAACTCACTGTTAAAGTCGTATATGATTTCACACATGTTTGAACAAATTCTTAAGAATTTTACTTTCAAATAACCTACTTAATCATATGACTTTTAAAGCAGTTAGCTATTTAGAGATGTAAAAATGTAAATATAACTTCTCATAACTCATGAATATCATGAACATTTCTGAAAAATTGAACCAGGATTGGACTCACATCTTTAATTCGAAAGTTTACTGTTTAAAAACTCTTGCCTTTAAGAGAGTCTTGACTATAAGAGTTATTTATTATTTAATAAATAAAATTCATGATAATTTAAAATAGTTATCATCACTACCAACATCTACAACTGCCGATATCAAGGGTAGTCATGACAATAGTTATGACAATTTTGAATGCATCACGTTTGATACGGTAAATCAAGGTATATTGGTTTTCACTATTGTTGTTTACAGTATTCAACTCATAACAAAGACTTTACACGTAAACGTTACTTCAGTATCTGACTTTTAAGTTTTTTAGTTCACATTTTACTTCAGGAACAACTGCTGAAAAATTAGGGCTTATTTTCAATAAATTGCAAACTTATGTGTATAAGTATCTTTTGCAATTAAATATTTTTTAAATTTTCTACTCAAAAACTCGATAAGCCACATACAAAAGCTTCCCTTCAAATAGAAACTGTGAATTTAACTGCGAGTTATATCAAAATTGAAGATTTTGTTGACTAAAGTGATGACAGTTGATAGACGAAGATTTCTTATTAACCACTAAAGGAAACATAAAAAAAAACATTGAGCAATATTTGTTTTAATTTATGTGGCTTATCATGTTTTTACGCAAATAATTTTTATTTTCTAATTTGTAGTGGCTTATCATGTTTTTCATATAGGAAAATTGTTTGGAAGCTTGTAGCCATAAATATCCTATAAATACTGATGATGTGCTTTAAAAAACCAGCGAGGCATATTTCCTTTTTTTATTTCTGTTTATAGTTATGCTGTTTCTAAGAAAACGTGTTCTAAAATTTGTATCATGTTTTTACAGAAATAATTTTTAATTTAAAATTTGTAGTAACTTATCATGGCTTTGTAGTTCAGTAGTTTGCTGTGGTGGCATCTAAAATCAAAACCTTTGCGAATTATCCTAAATCAGATAACTATTTCGATGTTTAAATTTTGTTGCATCAGGTTATGCAAAAAACACCGATAGTTGCGTACTATCTATAACTTAATATTAATCAAGAAAAGCAAGAGTATATAGAAGTAAATGTACCAAAAAACGGAAGACCGCGTGAATGCGTGAAAATAGAAGTGAAAAAAAATCCAAAATGTCAAATTTTGATTACCCTCTATTCGACCAATACATCATTCCTTTTATACAACATTAAAATCAACAAAAATAGAAAACGAAGAGGAAATTCCTGAAATTGTTGAAGGATTATAAATTATTAGCATATATTGTTTTTGTTATAAATTTTCTTTTTTTTTTAAATTTTTGAAAGTAAATTTTATGCAAAAACATGATAGGCCAATTTTTTTAAAATGATTGCTTTCCAATATCTTTTCTTCGTTAATTTTTGGAAATGTTTTAGAAGGCTTCCATAACGAATAATTAAAAGTTTTAAAAGTGCGATTACATGGAACGACTATTTTATACATTTTTTTGAAAATTCAAATGCGATTATATCAAAAATTTTATTTTTATCATGTTTCTGTAATAAGCTATTCAATTAATTAAATTAATTTTACATCTTTATTAAAATTTCGTCCCTTTCAAATTCCTTTCGGAGTTCAAACCCTCTTGGCTACGGGCCTGGTATGTGTCTACGAGATCGGTTCCAAACTTCAGAAGATATTAAGCGGGAGTTTATTGTAGGAGGTGGATCTGAAATTCACGCAAGAATTTTCTCAAAAAGACTTCAAAAGGTAAATCTATGAACTCGGCAATCTGCCGAAAGCGTTTTTTGACAAAAAAAAAATACGTAACAATCGTCTAAAATTTGCCCAACAACACGAAAGTTAAACTACAGTTGATTGGTAGAACGTGATATTTTCAAACGAGTAAACGTCTTCGGATCTGACGAAATTGCATGTGTGAGGCAATATACCGATGAAAACAGCAGCGATAAATGTGTTAGGCATACAGCTAGACAGCGAAGTAGTTGAATGATCTGGGGCTGTTTTTATTTTCACGGTGTTGGACAGCTTGCTCTAATAAATGGTACGGAGAACGCAGTTCAGTGCAAGTGCTTATTGGAAGAAAATTTAATCCCTTCAATCGATGAGAACTTTTCGCTATAAGACAACTCTGCGCGATGCTATCGAGCCAATGTTTTAACCATAAACAATGTTTAAACTATATTTAAGAATATCAACAGAGTTGCGCTGTTTTCGTATTTAAACTTAGCACCAATTCAAAATAAAACATACTGATACATTGCATAAATGCATTTACGAACTCAGCCTATTTTACGATGTAGTCTAAAATTTTTAATATTAATGTTAATATGGTTAAATGAAGATGAAATAAAAATTGCTGAAAAAACAATAATATGGCATGAATAAATAAAATTCATGGAAATATGAATTATGATCCCCAGCGATCCGATTGAAATATATTTGTTTATTTTTTTACTATTTAAGTAAGATAATGTATGACTTTTTCAATTTATTGAATAGGCTCTGATCAATTATTTTAAATGCAAGTAAATAAAAAGCATAATTCATCATTTTCCCGACGCACATTGATTCCAAACATGAAAAACATGGTCAAAATCGCATTTTTACAAATGTTTGAAAACAATTTCTTACTTCAAATACCTATTTAAGACAGACACATAAAAAAAAAAATTTTAGTAATTATTTTTATTGATTTTGAAAGTTTGAAAAAAATGTAAACAAAAACAAGTCCGATTTTGCACTGCAATTCTCATTGCAATGCAAATTCAAGCATTTGTTGTCATATTTGCATAAATATTTAAAAATGACTTATATTTTCTTGTATTGGAAAAAAGCTATAGTTTTTTTATCAGTAATAATAATCTATAATAAGGCCGTCTTGGAGTGGGGTAGAGAAAAAGCCCTATATTTAATTTAATTATATTTTTGAAAAATTCATTTGCAGTCTAGTTTTTAAGACAATTATCAAAACTCTTTAAGAAGAGAGAAAAATTTTGAAATAAAAATGACAGGAGAATGCCACATAAAAAAATAAATAAATAAACTGGCCATTTCAGCCCTTGGAAGGACTTTGACCTAGCTTCTATTGATCAATTGTGTTGTGCGTGTTATTAAATGTTTGATCACAAATGACCGAGAACTGGACCTACGTGTTTAATGCCGACTCCGAACGGCTTATGTTCTCAAGAAGCTTTACATGGCAATTTTTACTCTCCGAGGTTTGCCATTGTCTGCAGAGAGGTGACGACCGAACAGAAAAATTATTTTAATTGAAAAAACTTTCTGTCTGAGCTGGAATTGAACCCGGGCTACCGCGGTTCTTTAGCTTAGGGGCCACGCACTCTACCCACTAGGCTACAGTCGCCACGGAGAATGCCACAGCTTGCCACAAAAGTGAGGATGTTTTTAATTTGTAGCATTTATATTAAAACCCGAAAATCTCTTTGTCGGGAGATATACCTTAAAAGAAAATTAAACATTTACCTTATAAATTAAATAAAGATGTTTTACTATTATTAGAAGAATAGTTTTTAAAATAAACCAAAAAAGTTTGTGCTTCCGTATTTTTTTGTATAGTGTTGACCGTAGATTCATTATAAAAGAATTTTTAATTTGGAATTTTTTTACTTCAGATTCATGATTAGTGACAGCGAAAACATATACATCTGTATTCTTATACAGATTAGATAGCTACTTATGGTTTTGGCCGTCTTTTTTCGATTTGGAACCAATGTGCGACGTTACGTTGGTAATCTTGCAACTTCTTCAGGGCATCTTTTTATTAAAAACGAAAATAAAAACATTTCTTAGAAGCGAGTTTAAATACAAACTTGTTTCCAAAGTAAATTTTTTTGCTCATTCAAAAAAAAAAAAAAAAAAGAATAGGACAGGTAAAAACGGAATTTTGTCAGTGTGCAAATTTCTGTTTTCGCTACTGTATATATATATAAAACATTAAAGCTGCAGCAGCTGCCAAAAAACTCAAGCAGCTCACCTTGAAATGCAAACGCCCCAAAAAGAGCCAAAACGAGCGACTTTAAGCCACGTTAAAATCACAATCAAATCAGTTAAAAAAGTAGTTGAATTCCTAGAGAAAAAAAGGTTTATGTAGGTACTTGGCACGCTTGGTTGTGGCGGGCTAAAGTTAATAGCGTTAAAGCCGCATTTTAAGCAAATTGCAAAATCTAACAAATGGCAAAGTAGCAATAGCAAAAAAAAAAAAACGAGCGAATTGGGCACAGCACAAAAAATTGGCTCAAGTGTTAAAATTATTTTTATTTGATTGCGTCTAAACTTTGTAGCCACAAGTAGCGGCGAGGGTATCCAGATGAAGCCAATCTGCGGAGATTTGGAGGTGGTGCTGGTGGTGCTGATGGTGGGGAAAGAAGTTGCTGAAACGTTTGTGCTGAAGTAGCTGTAGTTCAGCAGGCCGTCAGAGAATTGGTTTTGATGTTTTCGTGGCACGTACAGACTCAAGCGTTCAATGACTTTGTGCCAAATTATTTTAGTTTATTTTATTACTGTTGGTTGTTATTGTTGTTGTTATTGCTGATGGAAGTGTAGCTAATACTTGGACAGATAGACAGACAAACAGACAGAATGATTTGCCAGTGGCAAAGACGGTGCGACGCTGCACACCAACCCGACAGATTGAATATCAGACAGCTTGATTGACAGCAAAAAACAGATTGCGGCGTTCTCAATTGAAATTTCAAATTTACGCCGTGGTTGGTGGAAAAATTAAATTTGCTACTTTAACTCCCTCAACCACGCAAGAATAACTAGCAGATATAAATTTTAGTTTTTATGCCATTTTTGCTTTATGCTTGTTTTTCTTTTGGATAAGCACGCAGCTCAAAATAGTGCAAAAAATTAAATCATTTCAAGTGTTGAACTTTCTGGCATTTATTGCAGAAAAACAATTGCAACTGATTAGAAGAAGTGGTAAAATAATGACGCTGTCTGTCAATCAAACTGACTGCGTCTGTTAATTGGCAGAATATAAATTTTATTTAAATTGCAAATACGAGTAAGTAGTATTATTATTAGTAACATATTAAAAATTTGTTTGACTTTTTTAAATGGTCATATAATTTTTTTGATTATTTTGGTGTGCTATTGCTTTGCAAAATGGGGTCACTCGTAAAACTTTGTATGCATTCAAGTCTTGCCACAAACGTCAAGGAGACTTTAAATTAACAAAGTTTCACTCCATAAAGCTAGTAGATAACAGATCATGCCATTTCAAATAATGTTATTTAATAATCACACAAGTTTTTTGAATATTTTAAGTAGAAACACTTTAAAGGAAAACTTAAAAGTGGAAGATATTCACATCAATTTTAACCAAATAAATAAAAGTAGCGAATTTTTTAACATAAATTTGTTAAATACCACTAGTTGACAAACACAGCAAAAATATCTGTATTATTTCCAAAATAAATTTCTGTTACATAGCCCTCTAATTAAAAAAAGAAACACATACTAATTTCAATAGGTTTATTTTGACGTAGAATTACGTCTTACAGCGCGGTTTGTATGGGGGTCAGTTTCACAAATTTTTTTAAAGCGATATTTGACACTTTGGGGTATACCTACAGCCTTTAATATTCATCGTACAAAGAAAAAAAAATGCCAAATTATAAGTTTTAGTGGGAATAAAACGAACATCTAATAAAATAGCAAAATCTAAGAAGATGGAAAATTCATATATTCGTATGAGAAATGCACAAGCTGCTTAGCTGCAGTAGCTGCTTATGCTATTTTTAAGGTTGTTGTTGTTGTGTTTGCTTGTTTGGTTCGTATTTACGTGGTTCGTTGTTGTGCTGCTTTTGCTGTTGTTGTTGTTGTTATTTTTTTATTAGTATGTATGAAAAACATACATATATAAATACACATCAGTTGCGTTCATTTTTTGTTTGTTTCCCCAGATAGCCAATTGGCTCGGTTGAAAACGGTGTGCACTTTTAAAAGCACTGAAGCGGACCGTTTTGATGTCAGCAAACTATGCATTGTGTGTTTCATACAAGCGTACTATTTATTAAGTTGTATATTAATGTTGATTTTCTATGATTTAATTACAAATTCTAAATGTTTGATAGTTTAAATCATTCTTGATTTTAAATACAAATTCTAGTTGTTTGATAGTTTAAAATCGTTTATTGAGCTTTAGGTCAGGTTAGAACAATTAATTGCTCACAATAAATAACAAGGTCATATAGAAAACTTTAAGTTGGATATAAATTTTATTTGTTGTTAAACAATTGTGACCTTTTCTTGAAGTGGTTTTTATTAAGTTGCAACAATAAACTAAACAATGAACGTCAACTCAACTGCACTACCTTGATTTCAATGCATATCTTAGAGTTTTTTGGCGAACGGGTGAAAAAGAGGGAAAAAAGACAAGAACAAACGACGCATCAAGCGAATATGACATTAATTTCAATTCGATTCTTGATAAATATAAAAAAAGACTTTACAATAATATAGAGAACGGTTTAAAGGTACAAAAACATGTCATTTTCATACCAGCAAATCAGACGCTGCCGTTTTAAGTACCGTTTAGCTGGCACAGTAACATTCATGGCTTGTTGGGTTGTAATGCAGTAGAGAATGCAGATGCATGTAGCTAGAGAGCCAGAGGGTATGCGGCTATAAAAAATGTACTACTACTAGCCAAGGTTGCCAGTTAAAATTTAAAACAATTCCGACAAAAAGTTATTTCTTTTACAATAACATAAATTAAATACAACAAAAATTACCATTGCAAAGATAAACAAAAAAGTTTCTTCCGCAATAAAAAACCATAAAAAAAATGTCACGATCATTACAAATTACCACAAAAATACCACGCGTTTTAAAAATACCACCACAAATTCCATATGCATTTAAAATTGCCACAAAAATCTCATTCGCATTAAAAAATACCACAATAAGTCCCATATGCACAAACAATTTAAAAAACATTAAGAAATACCACAAAGAAACTTTGCTTACTAAAAAAGAAAACAAAAATGTAAGAAGAATATTACCAAACTCCCACGGAAATTTAAATAATACCCCGCCAAATTTCCACGCCAATTAAAAAATACCACGCTGAATTAAAAAATTTAATAGGAATTCCCAGAAACAAAAATTCCTAAGGGCAATAAAAAATTACCACGAATGGGATTTTTCCAACATAACTGGCAACGTTGTTACGAGTTGCTGGTATTGTTGTTTTGGTTTTGCATGTGTTGCAAAGGGCCGTTTTTCACTCTGCAATTCTATGAGCAATAATTGCCTTTGCCGCAAGTAGTTTGTTGACTATGTACTCGGGTTTAAAGGGGACTTTCGTAAACCCCCTCATGCGGGCGAATAATCCACAAACTTCTTGCGGCAAAGGCAATTATTGCCGAGTGAAAAGCGGGACAAAGAGATCTTGCTACCAGAGCAATAATTGCTTTCGCCGCAAGCTCGAGAATTTTCGTGTGTAACGAGTGAAAAGCAGGACATAGTAAGCAAAGTTCTGTTTATTTTCTGTGGACGATTCGGTTCATCCCCTCTAAGGCTGGCCGCTGAGTAAACGCTGAAGCAGGCAGGCAGGCAGGCAGGCGCAGACTGCAACCCGCTCCACAAATAACCACCGCAGAGTGAATGCGAGAAGCAGATCAGGTCAGTGCGACATAGTTTGTTATTGTTTTGTTTTTTCGCATTTATTTTGGTATGAAACCTTCTCCAGCTTAATTAACATTATTTAAGTTCACACAAAAACTTGCTGAAAGTAGTCAGTGAATTCAGCTTTACCAACAACAACAGCAACGCAAAACACACACTTGCGCATCAATGATCCAAGATTGATTTATAGGTTTTGTTATTGTTATTAAATGTGTCTTTTTAATTCTTTTTTTATTGAAAGCATTGCAGTACCAAACAACACAAAGCAAAGTACAAGTTGATACTTTTGTTATTTGTTTTTGGTTTCCTCGAAATTTGTGTTGAGTGCAGAAAAGCGGGCATAAATATGCTTATATTGCGGGCAGCAATAAGTATCTATTGTTGATATTTTTTCACTTTGCTTGTTTTGTTTGGGTAACCTATACATTTATTTAATTCTTATTACCCTCCAGGAAAAATCGGAAGGCTTTCATCTTAAAGTGATAAATAAACATTCCCCACCGTATCTTTTGAAAGCTTAAGGGTAGTTTTGTATTAATATTGTTTCCCCACCGCATCTTTTGGAAGCTTAAGGGTAGTTTTGTATTTATATTGTTTCCAAACCGCTTCTTTAAGAATGCATGTGGAAACTTTAATTTATTGTCAAGCAATGACAATAGAAAATATTAATATCATTGTTTTCTAGCCACTTATTGTAGAATCCGATAGTCTAGTGGTAGCGCGCTCGACTCTCGCTCAGGGGTCCCGGGTTCGAATCCTGGCCGAATCCATTTTCATAACAAGGGAGAGGAATGCTTCCACATTAATTCTTAAAACAGGGGAGAGGACTGCTTCCAATTCACTTTATGGACAGCGGAGAGAAATGTTTCCACATGACTTTTTAACACAGCGGGGAGGAATGTTTCCCTCTAATGACATGCTATGTTAAAAAAGCAATGGAGTGTGCAACAAAGGGGAATGCTTTCTACATTCCATGGAATGTTTCCTGGTAACATCCGGGAATGCTCACATTTCCTGGTAGGAACTTATTGATTTACTTACTTAAAAAATTAAGAAAAAATGGATTCATCTGACGAAATGTTTTTTAATTTCCAATGCAGCAATTTATATTGTTATGGGATGAAACAAATCTTTCAGAATTCATTCTATTGCATTTGTCAACAAAAACAAAACACAACTTTCACTCTATCATGTGCGCCGACTCAGCCGCTGCTGTTGTTTGTATATGTGTTTCAACGAATCTATTCTGTTGTTGCTGTTTTTTGTTTTATTTCTTTTTTTCACTCAAAAGATGATGAAAACAAAATCAAAATAGTCCACAGTTTTGTTCGGATTCCACAAAAAGTCTATTAAATGCAAACAACAACTAATTAAAGGGATTATTTTTCATCTATTTTACATGTCCAACAAATGGTAATTTCATAAATCCATAATTTTCGTTATTTCAGTTATGCGAATTTTATCACCAACAACAACAACATAAGTGCACAATAACAAAAAAAAATCTTCACACTCGTTGCTATGTTGTGTTTACATGGTGTTGTTTTTGTGTGTTTATCATAACATATACACGTGCGCTGATGCTTATTATCCTTGTGTGTGTGTGTGTTTCGTCCAACGAAAAAATAATAAACATAAAATGCTTCTAATATAAATTCTTCCTTGATAAAACTGCGTTTAAAAAAATTATACATCTTCAATTTTAACAAAATTTAGACAAACACGCAAAATCAGCTGCGAGAAACCAGGACAAAACACTTTTCTCGCTGTACCTGCTTTGGTCTGCCTGCCGTCACTATGTGGACTTCGAGCAGATTTATATGAAACTGTATGAAGCCACTTTTCTCGCACTGGTGCCTGTCTGCCTGCCTGTCTGCCTGCCTGCCTGCTTCGGCGCTTACTCAGCGGGCAGCCTAAGGCTGCTCAACCGCTGTGATCGTGCTCTTCTCCGTGCGTCGTTGATTTAGATTTACTTGGTAATTGTTGTTGGTTCAGTTAGCTGACATTTTTTTAGATGTTCTTAATTTTTACTCGACATGAACAACTGTATTTGACAACTAGCTCGCTTTTCTCTGCTTTCTACTTCATTCCTCTCCGAGCCGGCCCTACCTGGTTATTCTGCCATGAGTTGGAGTATGAATAAAAATATGTTTATTTTCAGCATGTACATATGTATACTACTACGCAAATTTGCGCATGCGTTACTAAGCATGCGTTGTGCTTTAAAAACTTAATTTCTTTTTTAAATACCATAATAAATTCGAATTATTTATATTATGCATTATATTTTTTCCATATTAAAAATTATTTGTTAACTACATTTTAATTTAAAATTACTTTAAAAATATACATATCTGTATGTATTTGCTCTTTACTACAGGAAAAAAAATTTAAAATGTACCCATATTTATTTCCATTAATTAAACATAACTTTGAATTACATTTAGTTTTAACCAATAAAGCAAATAAAAAAGAACAACAAATTCATCACCATAAATATCAAACGAAAACTTTTAATAAAAGAAAGCAAATTTTTACATGAATTTAACTGTGAGCTTTTTAGATCAGGTAAGTTTAAAGAAGGACAACAACAACAAATATGTTTTTGAATAATTTTTATTTAGAAGATGAAATACTTTACAAAAGTTTTGAAGAATATACATGAAAAAAACCAGCATTTTTCTCTATTACTGTATAAAAAGGAATTCTACGTCTATACTTACGATACTATCGAAACTGTGTATTTTTTTTAAGTATGTCTTAAAACATGTCCTTCTTAACACATTCCATAAAATTGGTCGAAGATTACATTGCAATAAGGATTTTATGATTAATTTTTTAAATCATGTTTGAACGAAAATGCGCAAATTTGTAAAAAAAATAACAAATTTTTCATAAAGTTTCAAACACAATCAAAAAAAAGGAATTTTTTTTTAAGTATGTCTTTAAAAACTCTTTCTCAACAAATTCTCAAAATTTGAGAAGCCGAGTATAAAAACTAAGAATTTTATGACCTTGGGAGTGGCCTTTATTGTGCAAAGACAATAAATACATAGAGACTTGAAATTTTTTACGTAAAAAAAGGCATTTTTAAGCCAGGGCGAACATTGCTCGAGTTATAATTAACTTTCCCTAAGTTTTCGCTGTTATTTTCAACTATTAAGATCCCCGTGGATAAGAACTGTAGTGAAGGTTGTAGTCTTAAATACGTAAAAATATTAATTTTATTGCTTTAGAAGCTAGTTTAAAAAAGTTTTGAAAAACTAGCTTAAATCAAACCCGTAAAAACTTTTGAGAACTATGCAATATAGATCTATTCCGTGGGTTACTGCTTTCATCAGATCCTTTTATAACATTTCTCAGAAAAATATTAAAAAAGTAAAATAATGATAATGCAATCAATGAATTCATTTTATCTAAATGAAGATCATGATACGAATGATGACAAAATTGATTTAATTTCTGATCTTGATTTCTCTGACTTTGTGTCAAGTGACTCTACGAATTATTCTGATGAGAGTAAATGATTTTCTGTTATTTTCTCTCGTTCTAAGGATTTATATAAATTTTAAAAAAACCAATGTATTAAAATAAAAATATTTTTTAATTAAGAAACTTCATTGAATATTGTGTGGGAGACAGGTGAAGGACGTGATTAATCTGAATTAAATAATTATATGATACAATGATGAATTAAGTGAAACCAGATAAAAATAAACAAGTTAATTTAATTTATTATACATTCTACATCTGGAGATATTGCACTTTTATTGTTCATTTTGTATAGGAGCATAGTCGGTGGTGGAGCGCTTGACTGTCGCTTAGGGGTCTTTGGTTCGAATCCTGGCCTGGCCATGGTCCTACGCAACAACCCTTCTTTCCTTATTTCTAATCAAAAGAACTTTTAATCGCATCAACTTACGACGAAAAATTGTAGTTGAGGAAAAGTTTGTGGATAGGAACGCTTAGTAACTTGATTTGACTGAGGTCAAGGCATAAATAACACTTGCATCAAATTTAATATCACATGTTACATATCCTACTTGATTTACTCCCTTCTTCCATTCTGTGGTATCACAACGGACAATCTTGATGAATATTGAAATAAAAATCAGATGAAAATGAAATTTTGATGTGTCATAACAGACAAAATTTGGGGGAACATGTTTTTTTAACCATTTTGCTTAAAAGATAATGGCTCTAAATTCAATTTACCAACAACACTGATTTTTCCCCACGCAAATCGTTTATGGTCCCCACGCGAGAAAATGAATTCGCGACCTCTAAACCTTTGCTAATTGAGATGCTCTTCACAAAAGATGTTTCTAGGGTCAAATGGACCTGGAAAAGCCGCGGACGTCAAACACGATTTTTTTTTGGGACACCCTAATATGTTGGCATAAAGTTGTGATCAAATTGAAGTTGAGTTAAGTAAAAGTTAGCCTTTTTGCTCTTTTTTTAAATAAATTTATTTATATATGACATATTAGAGTGCACTCAATATAAATGTATAAAACCGCTTAATAAAAAAAAAAAATAAAGACAAAAGCGAAAAATAAAGATATGCAGAAAATATTCGTTATTATTGTTTGCTTTATTTAAAATTGCAAAGGGCCAAACGTCCAGTCATAATTAATTTTTTTGGGGGTCGTTGGAGAGTAGAACATAGATATATGATATAATTGCATGTAAATGTACGTATTATTGTGTTTTTCTCTTCTTAATACTGCGAGATTGTTTGTAAAACTAAATCATTGGCATTGGCACTGGCATTGTATATCCCTGGCAGTGAATAAATATTTTATACATGATCCCGAGATAATATCTGTTTTTTTATTGCCATATATAGTCAATTACACTGTAGGTAAATATTCAACTTATTCCGGGCTGCCAGCCCATTATAGTCAATACCCGGGCAAAAGTTCCATTAGCTAAGGCTCTTTGACATCTCGAGACCATTTATACATGACCGTGACACCTTTTGACACTAATTATCAAAGTAATTATATGCAGCTATGAAGATAACCAATTCCCTTATTACCCAATTTCGTTAGCTTTCTTAAAGATATAACATCTTACTTCAGAAATCTTAAAAGTGTGCCGTAGTATACTTAGTGGCATACTATTTTTAAGGATGTCAATAGCAAGCATTGAAACCTCATTCTAAAAGAAAGGTCTGAAGTCAACGATAGATATTTCTCTTATGCCCTGTTTAGGTAAAACGAAGCCTTCGAGACAAGCTTCGTTCGTTTTCCGAATTGATCGTCCTAAAGCAACTTCTATTTTAAGAACGATAATAATTTTGCTTTCACCAAATTGTGACGTCTCGTTCGGATTTTTTTGCTTACAAAGACCCAACTTTATACTGAGGTTACGTCTTCGTTCGTGACTGAGTCAGCAGTGTTCGTTTGTGTCTGACATTCTTCATACATGGATTTAAAACAGCTGATTGCCGCCTGTTGGACTACGCGTTCGTGAAATAGACGCATCGTTTGTTTTACCTAAACAGGGCATAAGTCATTTAATGGATTACTATCATCGTGCTTCACGTTATATTGAATTGATCGCCTATTGAAGGCTTAGTTCTAATTGTTATGATAATGTTTTACCTACACCATGCCTTCTCCAAGATTCTGCAAACATTAACAAAGGTTCAAGATGGTCCTTTCATTTTACAAAAATTAGATGAATCATTCAAAAGCCGTCCCTCAAGAATTAACTCCTGTTGAGAACAATTCATGGTCCGTGCCACATGAATTTCTCTATCCAAAATCCAACTATCACCCTTTATCCTTGCTTTAGACAGGCAGACATGTCGAAGGTCCTCTGGTGGAAGCACACCCGCAAGCAATAAGAGTAAAATTGTTATGATAGTTTTCTTCTAAAATACTGCTTGAAATAATTCCGTTAAAATTATACAATAACTTCAGTTGCAGCTTCATACAAATGCAACATTACTCGCAACAATATATGCTTTATACATACATACTTACATATCATATACACATACAATTGATGTGCCAAACATTCTGTCGCAATAGAATTTCAAAACAATTTCATTAAATTTGCCAAGTACATTTCCGGCGTCATTATCGAACTCTTAAATTCTGCTTCATATCCTTAACAAGCAATTGCTGCTTCCTCTTCTCCTCTTCCGTTTGCTATCAGCTGAGCTGAACTTTATTTCTATAATAAAAGCTTTTGTCTTGCATTGTTGTATTGTTATATTTATAAAGAGCTTTATTTTATTTCTATTATGTTTTTTTATTTTTATATTTCGTATTGCCTTGCATTGCAATGGCAACATTGTGCGCTCCCCATTTAGCAGCTGCAACCAACACTGGCGATGCTTGAATAAAATAGCAGATATAAACTTGAAATTTTTTTAATAGTTTCTAATTGAACGCTTCTGCATTTTATTACAAAAGGAAGTCATTTTCGTATTTCACAAGTTAAAGACATAATCTGACTGCGCTTTGGCCGCGCATTTATTTGCTGGCTGCTCCTATGGGGCGCCTCGCCTCACACGACTCAGCTGCTTTGCGGCATTTGCGCCATTTGCGCCATTCAATGCAGACAATGACAACATTTTAAGCTATTGCGCCATTTTCTTAGCAGCGGGCACTAGAAAAAGCTGTCGAATTTCAATGAAAATTCCTTAGAAAAAATGCTGCAACAAGGATGTAAAAGGAATATAAAAAACATCAAGACGAAATGTGAAACGAAATTCCTTTTAATACATTGTGTGGCTTCTACTACGAAAAGTTTCTTTTTTCGGATCCATTCAAAGGGCTCATTGGTTTGATTTACAAAAAAGGGAGTACAAAAAAAAAACAACAAGCAAAAACAGCAGAAAAATTCGAATACAAAACGGAAGCATTGAAAATCAGAGTAATAACAATAAATAAATAGAAAATGTAATAATAATAATAACAATAAAAATAATCTTCCTCATAAAGAATGGAAAAAATCAAAGCAAGAAAATAAGTACAAGTACAAGTAAAAGAAAAGGGTAGAATAAAAAAAAACCAAGTTAAGTGTACAAATTCTAGATTAAGTTGTGTGGCTGAAACGATGAAGGCTGAGATATTTCCAACGTGATTGTTATTGTGTATAAAAAAAAATAGTAATAACAAAAATAGTATAAAAAATAAAAAATTTGTGTCAGTGATTTGTGGAATGGACACAAACAGTAGTAAGAAGCCAAAATAACAATAACATTAAAGCTTCTAACCACAAAATTTACACACACACAATAAATGTAGTTCTTTAGCAAAATTAAAAGCGTTATCAATAATTTCAAAATAATTACCTAAGCAAGCGTCTGCGTGACCAAAACATATTTACAAGAAATTGGTTATAAAATATGTAATCATCTTAAATTCTCCTCATAACAGTCTTTGTAATAAAAACGATATAGCATATATTATTTCATGTTTCAGAAATAGAAATTATATTTATGTAATGTCTCATTACTGGCACTTACGATCTCACTGTCGCAGAATACTTCTTCTTCTCGTAAATAAAAATCAAAAGTAGCCAAAAATTTCAATCAAACACTAGATCTTTAATATATATTGTTAAAACTATTTTCTCAAAAGTAGACTATGGTCTTCCTATCTATGGTTCAACGTCGATAAGAAATCTACCAAAATTAAAATCCAACTACCACTTCGCAATAAGAACTGGACTACGAGCATTTAAGTATACCCCAACTCGTAATATTCTAGCTGAAAGTGCGTTGCTATCAATAAATGATCGATTTAACCTCTTGACAGGACGATTGATCCAAAAAATAATTCTCTCCGAATTGAGGTAGCACTCCTGGCAAATAACAGACTTAAGAGAAAAAGCATACTATATTAGAATCAGCTCTTCAAAGACTTATTAATGCGGCAGCGATTATAAACATTGATCCAACTCCAACAAAAAAAGCTAAGGCGCTTGCTCCTCCATGGCTTTTAAAATATGAATCAGTCATGTTCGACTTGTGTCTATATAGGAAAAACACCACAATTCCCATTGTTTATCATCAGCTATATGCAAATATAAGAAATCAACACAGCAATTGGAAGGCCTTGTACACTGACGGTACTAAAAAGGAACATTGCGGAGCATATAGCGTCCTCGATGATGACAATAAGGTTATTATCTCAAGAAATATTTCAAGAGATAAATTTCATGATATGAACAATTTCATGATATAAGTGGTCTACACTTGAAATATATACATCATGAAATTCAATTTGACAGTTCGCATGCAATCAAATATTGTAAGTGGAGACACTGTGTATTGGACATAAAACGAGCCATAAACAACACATGCTCCGAAACAAACAACCAAAACTGGAACACTTACAAACACCACTATAAGCTCTTTAACAGAGACTTTATCATACCATACTTCCCACCTACACCCAATTGAAAACAAACAACTAACTACATCTGTTTCCGCCTAGGGCACACCAGACTCAAACACCAACATATATTTTCCAGAGGTTTAACTCCGATCTGTCGATTCTGCAGTGTGAAGGAACTAAACTTAATGCATATCCTTGAACCTTGTCCAGCAATAGCAGAGAAATTGAGACAAAATAGTTTTAATCACAATGTTGTTAACTTACTTACCAACATAACTGAAGAAAATATTATTATGTTCAATAAATTTTTAAGTATTCTAGGTATATTTTAAGAAATTAAGTATTAATTACACTGAGTCGGAAGGCCTTAGTCGCTAATGCTAAGTTTTTTAGTTCCTTTATGTACTTTTATTTTAAGAAATGTAAAATAAAAAATATATAAAAAAATTTGTTGATTCCAAATACAAAAAATTTAGTATTACCTTGAAGGTTAAACGTCCACTTAAATAAATCAAAAATAAATTTTTAAAACAAAAATTATTTTTGCGACCTCTGAGCTTCAAAAAGTTGGATATATTTATATGAATTTCGAGTTTTGCCGCATCTTGGTAAAGGGGTTAAAGAAAAAGTTAATATTATTAGGTATAATTTGCCAGCAAATAAAATAAACAGTCAATCTTTTCAAATAATTATATTGAGTGAACAAGTTACATGTGACTATAGGATTGAGATATAATAACTTGCATGTTTGACAACACAGGTCAACAGTCATTTTGCCCAAAATCACTTTCAACAATTTTTTTAATGATAACGTTTTTGGATACAAAATTTTTTAAAATTTTGTTTTCAATTTTTTGAGCTTTTTTTAACGTTTTTAACTATATCTCGAGTTTTGATTGACAGATTTGAGAAGAATTACTCTTATTTGCGCTTTGTCTTTCAAGGCAAAGAAGTAAACAAAGAGCAAAACAACAAATATTGCAGAATCAATACAGTTCCTTTCCGAACTTATGCTTTTTGCTTAATAGTAGAAAAACGTTGCTTTAAAAGGCAAAGCGAAAATAATTTTGTTTTAATTTGAACAGAAGTTGTGAGTATAGTCTTATCAAAGTGAATGGACCACAGAAACTACAGCAGACTGCTGAATAATTAATGTAGCTATCAATGAAAAAGTCTGTCTTGTCTGCTAAGAACTGGTTTTTGTCGCAACCTATTGCTTCATGCATTTATTCTTTTTAACTTGTTTATAAGTGCTTTAAAATAAAAACATAAAATAGGAAAAATGTAAAAAATAGGAATATATACTCTATACGATTGTAACACATCAGTAGAAAAATAAATAAATTAAAAATTAGTATCAAATGTTAAATTGTCAAAAACCTAAATTTGAGTCTTTAACTAAAAATTTCATAACTTTACCATTATGTAGTAGCATGGATTTGAATCAAAAGTAGCATTTTTTAAAAAACTTTAAAAGTAAAGTTAAAATATTCAAACAAATTTTATCTTTACGAACTCTATTTTTCCCAGGACGGTATGTGAATTTTTGACTAAAGTTTAATTACTTACAACTTTCAAAACATAATAATATGGTATCAAATGAAAGAAGACAATCTCTTTTATTAAAAAAAAACCAAAAAAAAGTGTACAGGTTTTTTTCGTTCGGTATTAAAAATATAGCAAATTTGTTACTTCAAACAAATTGAAAATTATTT
The DNA here is from genome assembly GCA_963920525.1 of Dichetophora obliterata. Lineage (NCBI taxonomy): Eukaryota > Metazoa > Arthropoda > Insecta > Diptera > Sciomyzidae > Dichetophora > Dichetophora obliterata. The sequence goes on along the minus strand of OY986436.1, from coordinate 51,178,917 downwards.
CCAAAAATTTTCAAATGTCCAGCCGGTGCCTAAAAAGAGCGATGCCATGAACCTGCAAACTACTGACCCATTGCGATATGCTCTACGCTTCCAAATTTATGGAGAACCTTATAAATTTCAACGTTATGAACTATGTTATCTTTCTGGAACACAACCATCTGGTCAGTGACCGTCAATATGGTTTCCGTAGGGCTCGCTCTACTAGTGATCTTATGGCGTTCTTAACCGAAGAATAGAATCAATGCGTTCACTTTTTCGGCAAGAGCAGGGTTGTTGCTCTAGATCGGTGTCACATGGTGTAAGAAACCAGGTGAACGCGACGTCGATGTAGTTTGTTAAAGCTGTCAAACTTGTGAATGAGTGAAAGAGACAGAAAAGTTGATTTTGTATGGTTGGACAATTTAAGTGTTGGATTTTTACAACAAAAATCAAAAACCGCGTTCACCTTGTTTTCTTACGCCACAGAGAAAAACTTCACATTTCACTATTTCAAAAATCTGCAGTTTTAATAAGCATACCTTAGTTAAGGAACATGCAAATTTTCAGTTTCATAGGTCAACGGGAACGTTTTGAAAGGCGTAAAAACAAAAAGATCCATTCTCAATTTTTTGTGATTTTAAATTTTTTACATATTTTGTTGAAGTTTGAAGAGGTGAAACTTTTTAACGGTGCAACATTTTTGAACAATTTTTTTTTAATTGAGGTCAGTAAAATGCCTTATAAAAAATTAAAAATTTTATTACAATTTATGTTTTATATTATTTTTTCCGATATATTTTTAAAAGTATATTTTTTAAACAAATTTTGAAAAAACTCATACCCCGTCGTGTGATGGCAGAGCTTGGTTATATTTTTTAGAAAGTTTAAAGTATTTGAAAACTCTTTCCCGAATATACTTTAACCGCCATTCACCGCCGAAGAGCACTTTTTTACAAAATAAGGTAGGCACCTTATATGAACTTAACTATTTTTATACGACACAAGCATAACCTGTGCATGTCGTTTGCTGAAGTGTTCACATTTGCACGAAAACGTATGAATCATGCGTTTTTATTGCCATAATTAAGCATAATCGTACAGTTAATGAATGCAATCGCAGGTAACGCTATAGGTAGAAATCTTAATTGGTTAACAGGTAGAATCCTTTTTGTGCACATTTTGTATATATAAAGCTGCGCATCTGTATAGCAAATATATTTCCCACAAAAACTAATACGCCTAATCATAACAGCTATGGAAAGTGTAACTTACGATTTTGTTGCTAATTTGTATTTGGTAAACAAATTTAAAAATTATGTTATCGTCGCGGCTACCATTGGCGAAAATATTGTCAGTCACAATACTATGGAAGCTGTATCAATAAAAGTTGCAAATATTGTAGACAGCGTAAAAGGACTCCGCATTGACTTACTTACTTACTTACTTAGTTGGCGCTACAACCGTATGTCGGTCTTGGCCTCATCTAAGAATTTGCGCCAGCCATTTCTGTCTTTCGCTTGCTGGCGCCAGTTGGAAATTCCAAGCTTCGTCAGGTTGTCCTCTACTTGGTCTTTCCAACGAAGATGCGGTCGTCCTCTTCTGCGTTGACCGCCGCTGGGTACCGAATCGAATGTTTTCTTCACTGGAGCATCGTCTTTCATGCGCTGAACATGACCAAGCCAGCGAAGCCGCTCGATTTTAATGCGCTTGACTATGTCGATGTCAGCGTACAGCTCATACAGTTCATTATTCCACCGTATTCGGTACTCGCCATTGACGCAGATTGGTCCGTAGATCTTACGAAGAATCTTTCTCTCGAATGCTCCTAAAGTCTTTTCATCTAAACTGCTCAGCGTCCAGGTTTGTGATGCGTAAAGTAGGACGGGCATGATGAGCGATTTATAGAGCGTGATTTTCGTTCGTCGAGAGAGGGCTCTGCTTCTCAATTGCCTACTGAGCCCAAAGTAACACCTGTTGGCAAGAGTTATCCTTCGTTTGATCTCAATGCTGATGTCGTTGGTTGAATTAATGCTGGATCCCAGATAAACGAAGTTCTTCACAACCTCGAAGGAGGTATTGCCAACGGTAACGTGGGTTCCAAGACGCTGGGACTGTTTGTTTGTTGACACTAAGTATTTCGTCTTATCTGCATTCACTGACAGACCCATTCGACTTGACTCTCTTTCTAATCTGGAAAATGCTGCACTGACTTCGCGCGTATTATGGCCAATGATATCTATGTCATCAGCATACGCAAGCAGCATAACACTCTTGTAGAATATTGTGCCACTACGTCTCAGATCAGCAGCTCGGATGATCTTTTCCATCATTAGGTTAAAAAAGTCGCACGATAAGGAATCACCTTGTCTGAAACCTCGTTTGGTAATAAATGGTGGGGAGAGGTCCTTCCCGATTTTAACTGCGCTGCTGGTGTTGCTCAGTGTCATCCTGCAAAGTCGTATTAGTTTTGCAGGAATACCAAATTCAGACATGGTGGAGTACAGGTGCTTCCTTATTGGGCTGTCGAAGGCGGCTTTGTAGTCGACAAAAAGATGGTGGGTGTCGACTTGTTTTTCTTGAGTCTTCTCCAAGATTTGTCGTAGCGTGAAAATCTGGTCGATGGTGGACTTTCCAGGTCTGAAGCCACACTGATAAGGTCCGATCAGTTCGTTTACAATGGGCTTCAATCTTTCACATAAAACGCTCGACAGGACCTTATATGCGATATTAAGAAGGCTTATCCCACGGTAATTGGCACAGATAGTGGGATCGCCTTTCTTGTGGATTGGGCAGAGCACACTGAGATTCCAATCGTTCGGAATGCATTCTTCCGACCATATTCTGCATAGAAGCTCGTGAATGCATTTAAGTAGAGCTTCGCCTCCGTTCTTAAACAGCTCAGCAGGTAAGCCATCAGCTCCCGCGGCTTTGTTATTTTTAAGCCGAGCTATAGCTGTCAGAACTTCATCATAGTCGGGCAGCGGAACCTCGACGCTGTCATCCGCAATTGGGGTTTCCGGAATATCATCTCTATTGGCGGGATTGTTGTCAGCGTCGCCATTTAGAAGCTTAGAGAAGTGTTCCCTCCATAACGTCAGTGTACTCTGGACATCTGTCACTAGATTCCCGTTTTCATCCTTGCAGGAAGAGGCCCCGGTTTTAAAACCATCGGCAAGGCGTCTTATTTTTTCGAAAAATTTTCGGGCCTCATTCCTGTCACCATACATCTCAATCTTCTCTTGCTCGCGCTTTTCTGCCTCTCTTTTTTTCCGCCTGAAAATATGTCTCTCTTCCCTCCTCTTTTCTTTGTATCGCTCCTTAGCAGCGCGCGTTACAACCGACTGCAGGGTGGCTTTGTAGGCGGCGTCTTTCTCTGCAGTGGCGTCGCGACACTCCTGGTCGTACCACTGGTTTCGGCGAGGGCGTTGGTAGCCAATCACCTCTTCAGCAGCCGCACGCATGGAGTTGGAAATGTGTGTCCACTGCGCGCATATATCATCGATTGGAGGAGTGCTTTGAAGCAGGAGTGAGAGTCGAGTGGCGAAAGCATCGGCTGTCTGTTTCGATTGCAGCTTGTCGACGTCTAGCTTTCTCTGTGTAGGGTTGCGTGTATTCTTAGCTGCGCACAGACGTGTACGGATCTTGGCTGCAACAAGATAGTGATCCGAGTCAATGTTTGCACCACGGATCGTGCGTACATCCAATACACTGGAAGAGTGCCTTCCGTCGATCAAAACGTGATCAATTTGATTTTTTGTTTTTTGATCAGGGGACATCCAGGTGGCTTTATGAATATTGAGATGCTTGAATCTAGTGCTACTTACGACCATGTTTCGTGCTGCGGCGAAGTCAATCAGCCTCATTCCGTTATCGGAGGTGTTGTCGTGGAGGCTGAACTTTCCGACCGTTGGACCAAAAATATTTTCCTTGCCCACCTTAGCGTTGAAGTCACCAAGCACGATTTTTACGTCGTGGCGGGGGCAGCGCTCGTAAGCATTTTCAAGGCGCTCGTAGAAAATTTCCTTGATCTCATCGTCCTTGTCTTCTGTCGGAGCGTGCGCACATATTAGGCTTATATTGAAAAACCTAACCTTGATGCGGATTATGGCAAGTCGTTCGTTCACAGGTGTGAATCGCAGGACGTGGGGCCGTAGTCTCTTGCCAACTACAAATCCGCATCCAAACTCGTGCTTCTCCGCATGGCCGCTGTAGTAGATATCACAGGGTGCATGCCGAATGCAACCCTGTCCCTTCCATCGCATTTCTTGGATAGCAGTGATATCAGCTTTGTATCTTTTCAAGACATCAGTCAGTTGGATAGAGGCACCTTCCCAATTAAGGGTTCGGACATTCCAGGTGCATATCCGTAAATCATTATCAGTTTTTCGTTTGCGGTAGTCGTCATCAGATTTGGGGATCAGTTTTCTTCTATTCTTTTGTGTTTTCACAACACTCCGCATTGACACTCTTCATAAATACCGAAATGACAAAATAGCAATATGAAGAGGTGAGAAGTTCCACAATGGCCATCGATGTACACTGCTACCCAAATAACAGTACCATCGTACTTTAGTACTACTGAAGGAGCCTACGAAGAACCATCAACTTCCAAAGCAGCAAGTAAGAACAGACAGACTGCGAATATATGGAAAAATCCGAGTCGTCCATCTACAAAATACTGCATACTAGTGAAATTTGCAAAGTGGGACTCATTGTTGACACCCCGAAGCTTGGAACTGGCAGCAGCAGCGATGGCAATACAGCCAGGAGATTTTTTGCTGATCCCCACACTACATCAAAAACCACTGGAATTGAGGTCTTCATATCAAGGTTGCGAACCATCTTTCAGGTTATTAGCTGCAATGAGCATATACGAGCAGAGCGTTTTGGACAGTATGCAAAGGAAAGAGCAGAATTATACAGAAAATTATACTCTGGCGTGCCATGTCTCCAAAACTGCATAAGGTTTTAATGCATGGCGAACAAATCATAAAGTATCATATCCTACCTATTGAAGAGCTATCTGAAGAAGCGCAAGAGAAAAGAAATGAGGATTATAGGTTCTATAGGGAACATTACACCTGAAAGTTTTCAAGGCAAAAAACAAATGAGGACCTATTTCGAATGGTTATGATATCATTTGGTCCATTTATATCTAGTTCAGAAATTAAAAAAAAAAATTGCACATAGCCCCTTAAACAAAGAAGCAATAGATTTAATTGTTCAACCAACTGATGAATTTTTTGAAGCAAATTAATATTAAAAATCAATTTATAAATACTTAGATAAATTATAGTTTATATTAATACATAAACAATGTAAAAACAATTCAATAAAACATTCTATACAAAAATTAAACCTTTATATGTACAAATTTTTTCCTTTTGCAAATTTAAAAAAAAACCAGATTAAAAAATAGAGAAAAGAAAATCACGGAAATTATATCAAGTTCTCATACAAAAGGCAAGTACATATTTTATCGATAAGTTGCAAAAAACAAAAATAAAAGTTGCTGTGTATTTACCAGTCTAAATCCTATACAAAGTGGCGTCATCTATATGGTAAAAGCTTCATAAATGCCACTGTTTTTGAGATATTGCCTTGAAACTTGGCACTCAAATTTTCCTATGTAGATAAATAAAGAAAATCTTTAAAAATTATTCAAATAAGATATGAACCACGCCTACAATGCGTTGCACGGCATAACATATATACACATTTTCAAAAAAATCAACTTCCTACCCAAAAAAAAATTGAGAACGAAATTTCAGGAACTATTTTGATACCTCATATTAAAGAGCCAAGTTTTTTCTTTCATATGCCAAAAATTGCATTAAAAAATTTCCATTCGCTTAGAGGTTATAGATTTTTAACCGCCAAATGCAAAAAAAAACTCACTTTTTGCACCTCTGTGTGCCATGAGTGGTCATCAACGCAAGGTTCAAACAACAACAAAGATAAGTTTACGAATGCAGAGCTTTACACTGAAACAAGAAGTTGTTAAAAGCTTTCGCACCATTCGATGCGAGGAAATATTGTCAAGTGTTGGATTGTCAATAAAACGTTTTTTATTTTATTTTTGTGTTTATTTTTCGCTTTTTTAACATACATAGAAAAGAGTTAAATACAAGTGTTGAATAGAATATATTAGTTGTTTTGTATCAATTTAGTATATTTTTGTTCTAACTTTTTTATTTAAATTGTAAGTGTTTTATTTTGTTTTAATTTAAATGACAGATTTAAATTACAAAAATGTCTTTAATAAATTCCAAATTTAGGTATTTTTCACTAATTTCAGCAAAATGTACTCTAAATAAATAAAAATAAGTTAACCTTTGTTTGTTTTTCGCTTTTTAACACAGCGAAGTACTTCGCTTAAGTATTTTTATAAATAAGAGTGCGAGTAACACCATTACCGTATGAACGCTTCAAAGCATACTGATTTCAAATTTAAAGCACAGTAGAAAAAAAAAACTTGTACGCAGTGTACAAACACAGAGAGCCGATGTGCAAAAACACAAAAACAGACGATGCCCGCGTGCTATGGGAAAACAAAAGTTGATGACCACCAACGTTGCCATATTCACAGTTTTCACTGAAAATTACAGTTTTTTAAAAATCCTTACAGTTCTTTAAAATGATATTACAGTGCAAATTACAGTTTTTTTTAAATTTCAGATTTGAAAAAAAAAAATTCAAATATTTATTTCATATAAACCACAATCGGAGAAAATCGACTTATAAAAACTTTGCGTAAATTTTATGTTGAGCTATGTAATAAACAGTTACTTAAATTTCAATTTCAAAATGCATGTATAAAATATGTGGAACTTCTGTCTGCAACTAAAGTTGTAAATACTTATCAATCATCTATATCGCAATTTAGTCTACATTTGACAAATGTAATAAGCATTGATGAATTGCAAGAAGTTTATAATGAATCGCGCGACTTAGTAGTGGTATTCACGATATGGTGCATTTGCCCTTATATTGTGTATTTTTGATAAAATTGATGTTTGTAGTAAATTTTGTAAAATTAGAACAACAAAAATCATAGTGTTCAAGATACAACAACGAAACTCTATTGTATTTTTCGTTGTGTTTGTAATCAGCTGAGCGCAAAAGACTTTCTACTCAGCACGGAGGAAGCTATCGGCTGGGATAAGAGTGCTTTTAATAAAAATTATTATAATTTAGGGTTTTGTTTCAAATTTTCGGTTGATTTCCTAGAAATAAATAATTACAAGTTATTTTTCCAAACAAAAGTACACACAACAATCAGTTGATTTTAAAAATACAAGAGTTTATTGAAATTTTCTTCACAATAACTTGTAAATATTGTATATTTTATTTTGATTTTCTATGATTTAAATACAAATTCTAAAATGTCTGATAGATTAAATCATTCCATCTGTGGTTTTTTCTTTAGAAATAATTCTTTAGAGCAATTAATTGTTCTAACCTGAACTTGTAACGAACCCTTTTGCTCGTTACTGATTTTTGCTGAGGTAGGCTCAGTGAGTAAACCAGGGGTTCTTACAAAATAATTTATTTACCAATGATTCCGTTGTTCTAAATAAGAAAGCCAGCGTTTTAGTTTTTAACTGTAGAGTAAGTCTTTATTATTTTCATTTCTTTTATTTTTTACTTAACGAGTACGTTACTTAATTCTTATTAATTATTAAGCATTATATAAATTAAAGTGATATAATTAATCCTTGCTTATTCATATTTATTCCGTTATTTGCTATGATCCCTCTCGCTGTGAATGACTATGATAGAACTCAGATTAACACTATGTTCGAAGGGTGGAGGTACCTTCGCTTAAGATAACTACGTTTTGATCTTAGAGTAAACAACGTTCGAAGGGTGAGTACACCTTCGCTTAAGATAACTACGCCTGAGCTTAGAGTAAAACTATGTTCGAAGGGTGAGTACACCTTCGCTTAAGATAACTACGTTTTGAACTTAGAGTAAACAAAGTTCGAAGGGTGAGTACACCTTCGGTTACTATAACCACGCCTGAGCTTAGAGTAAAACTATGTTCGAAGAGTGAGTACACCTTCGCTTAAGATAACTACGTTTTGAACTTATAGTAAACAATGTTCGAAGGGTGAGTACACCTTCGCTTACGATAACTACGTTTTGAACTTAGAGTAAACAACGTTCGAAGGATGAGTACACCTTCGCTTACGATAACTACGCCTGAGCTTAGAGTAAAACTATGTTCGAAGAGTGAGTACACCTTCGCTTAAGATAACTACGTTTTGAACTTATAGTAAACAAAGTTCGAAGGGTGAGTACACCTTCGCTTACGATAACTACGCCTGAGCTTAGAGTAAAACTATGTTCGAAGGGTGAGTACACCTTCGCTTACTATAACTACGCCTGAGCTTAGAGTAAAACTATGTTCGAAGGGTAAGTACACCTTCGCTTAAGATAACTACGTTTTGAACTTAGAGTAAGCAACGTTCGAAGGGTGAGTATACCTTCGCTTAAGATAACTACGCCTGACTTAGATTAAACACTATGTTCGAAGGGTGAGTACACCTTCGCTTAAGATAATTACGTTTTGAACTTACAGTAAGAAACGTTCGAAGGGTGAGTACAGCTTCGCTTAAGATAACTACGCTTGACTTAGAGTAAACAACGTTCGAAGGGTGAGTACACCTTCGCTTAAGATAACTACGATAGAACTAACTACTCAGTCTCAAAGCATGTGCATGCTACTGCGCCTGCGACAAGACTGCCTGTCCTAAGCAAACGCGATAGCTTTATATTCTCCAGTTGCCTTTCTGTTCCATGTTCACTTGTTTTGTTTTCCCTGCCTGTGTATATGTGACTGTGTACATACATATTTGTATGTGTGTATATGTTATTTATTCATTTATTATTTATTCAATGCAATAAACTATAAACTATTATACTTTTCCATATATTAAGTTTCCAAAAATAAATAATAAATTCTTTAAACTTAATTAATTTAATTTAATTAACAATTCATATTTTTCAGTTACATTTACATTTCATTATAAAATTCATTAATATACTTTGTGAAGCACAAATTGTGTAACAATTTGAGTCTTCACAAACTAGAGCTCAATAAACGATTTTAAGCTAACATACTATCAAACATTTTAAACAGACTTAAAATATCAAACATTTTAGAATTTGTATTTAAATCATAGAAAATCAACATAATAAATAACAAGGTCATATAGAAAACTTCTATTGTATATTTTGTAAAAATTTATTACAAATACACCACATACTTTTTAGTGTTGACAGCAAAGCTTTAAAATCTGCATTCATATTCAGAATTTCAAGTAAAATTGAATAATGACACAAGAATGCATTAATTGTCATTGTCAATGAATGAAAACTTTTTTATAAATTAAATTTTTAATTCACATTCATTTTAAAAAGAAATGATTACTTAATCCTTTGAATTGTTCAATTTCATTACTCAGAATAATGAGTCCATTTTTTTCTTCATTTGAATGCTTTCACAAAAAATTCAGTTCACAAAGAATTTCAGGATTTCTAACTATTCATTTTTTTTATTCATTTTTTATTCGATATTCATTTGTTATTTATTATTAATTTTTTATTCATAATCATTTGTTATTCGTTTGTGATTCATTATAAATTTTTTATTCATTATTAATTTTTTATTTGCTATTAATTTTTTTTTTTTTATTATTCATTTTTTATTCAATATTCGTTTCTTATATATAACTCATTCTTTATTCATTATTCTTTTGTTATTTATAATTAATTTTTTATTCATTATTCATTTGTTATTCATTACTCATTTTTTGTGGTTTGAAAAAATAGTTTCTGATGCTCCACGCATTCCAGTAGCCACTGCAAACGTAGAAAGAAATTCTTCAGGAATTTGTGTAAATAAAACAAAATTTAAAAATCAGTTACAAATTCCCGCACTTTGTGGTATTCTAAGAAAAAAAGATCTTCTATAAAAGAATGCATTAAATAGTATTCAATTTGATAAACAAAATCACAGATCAAATGCTGTTCAAAAGATTTTTTTTACACTGCTTTTTTATTGTTTATGTTTTTTGGGTTACAGTTTTTTTTTTGTAACGATGACCACTGCTCTCGATATTTCAAAAGCGTTTGACCGAGTATGGCATAAAGCGCTCGTGTCAAAACTTTTGCATATTGTTTTGGTGGTGACTTTGCTCGATGGATCACGTCTTTCCTCAAAGACAGAACGATTCGCGTCGAAGTTGACGGTCTTTCGTCCGAGAAGCACGCCATCAACGCATGAGTACCTCAGGGTTCAGTTCTATCGCCAACCTTGTTTCTAGTTTTTATCAACGACCTTCTGTCGTTAACGCATAACTCAATACATCCGTTTGCGGACGACAGCAGCATTTGTCATTCATATTCATTCAAAAAATGCCAAAGCTCTGTGGAGTTTGAGAGAAAGAGGCAAAATATGAATAACACACTTCTTAATGATCTACAAAAAATCTCCGAGTGGGATCTTGCTAATAGAGTAGTGTTCAATGCAAGCAAGACCCAGTGCTGCCTGTTAACCCCACTGTTGCCAGATCTCTTGCGGATTTTTATGTCATATGGCTGGGTAACATATAAAACATCCACTTCTACTTAGTGTTTATTAAATTTAGCTTCAATTTTATTAATTTGAATATGATTGACAATGTTTTTAAAACAGTAAAAGAAGATATTTTGTCTATTTTGAAAATTTGTAGTTTTTGATTTGTGGAAAAGATTATATAAGTATCGAAAAAAAATCTCTTTAAATGGAATAATGTATCTAATAAAACTGAGTTTTGGTTTGAAGACTTCAACATAAGGATACATCTCTTAATTTTATTTTTGAGGAACTGGCCAACTTTTCACTGCACCTTTATCATATTCTTGGTTAAAGGCTCATGTTGAACGAGCGTCTAGCCAGCTCAATACTGTGAAGTCCAGAGTAAGAAATCGCTTACAAATCGACACAGTTAATTGTATTTTAAATGTAAAATATTTCTTGTATATATTTTTAAAAAGAAAAAATTAAAAATCATTTTAATTTTCTAGATACGGCTTAAGAGACCTCGATCTTTTCTATGAAAGAAGAACATGAATGAAGAATGGAGTGATTTGGTTTTTTTTAATTGGAACTTGAATTTATATTTTGTTGCGATTTCTTATCTTATTATTAATAACTATATATTAATATTTTGTTATATAGCTGCAATTCTATTTTAAACATACTGGGCTTACGGAATGACCATATCCGATTTGGGTAAAATTTTGCATGGAGCATCACTAATGGAAACAAGAAACCTTATTTGGAAGAAAACAGTTTGGAGTCCTTTTTGGTGGAGTTATAGAGTGCACAAAATTGACAAAAAATGGATAAAAGGTCGAAAGTAGATTTATACTTAAACTCGTATCTCAAACACTTCTTAGCTGAATCTTAAATTAGAAGAACTGTTGGAAAGGTAGAACTGAAAGATTTTAAACGGACTTTAATTCGATTTTTGACGAAATTTGTCAATTTTGTGCACACTATGACTCCGCCAAAAACCACGCCAAACTTTTTACTTTCAAATAAAGTGGTTTATTTCCGTAATTTTTTTTTTATTTTATTTATTTAATTTCCATGCAAAAATTTACCCAAATCAGATATGTTTATTCCGTTATTTTTTACTTTTCCGTTACGTTTAAAATGGAAGTGCTGAATTATGTTAAAAAATTTTAAAAAACTAATAAGCGGATTTTAGCGAATTTTTCTGAAGATTTTGATAAGCAGCAGCTGGTAATACTGGTTAACCCACAAGCGGATGTATTGCCTTGCCCCTTAGCTCCCTTCACTTTGAATGGTGTGGATTTTGTGGAATCAGCCGCTCTTGACGTTCTAGGCATATTGATCCAATCTGATCTCCGTTGGAATGATCATACTTTCGATGTGTCGAAAGAAGCGGCCAAGTGCCTAGGTTTTTCAAAACAGTGCTAAAAATATTTCACTTCAGCTGATCTTCGCATGATCTACACCTCATATATAAAGCCCAAAATGTAGTACAATTCACACATTTGGGCAGGTTCTTCAAGATCTTATTTGGAGCTTCTGGATCGAAATTAACGTCGCAGAGTGGTTTCAAAGTGGAATTACATCATTTTTTTCATGTTGTAATTTTTGTTCGTTTTTTTTTAATTTCAGTTAAGAAATGTTTCAATAAAATATTTTAAAAAAACAAATCTAAAGGCGAATTTACACATTTCACTCAAAACGATGATAGTGAACGTTGAACGATGACAGTGAATCAATTTTTAATTTACATTATTCAAAGTGTAAATTTGAAATTTGGTGGGTGATTCGGTGTTGAATGTGAAAATATATTCATTGTCATTCATTATAAAAAATATAAGCTTTCTTTCTAAAATTATGTTAACACCTTTCAATTGTGTTTTAGTACGAACGACACATCAATTTGGTTTGCTTTCACTTTCATCAAAAGTAGGAAGACCTTCTACTTCTTTCACAGTTCAATGTGGATGACAATCATCTTCATTTAAAAGATGAAACTCAATTTACATTTTACAAATCAGATGATTCATCCAAAGTGAACGATGATAGTGAATCGTGTAAATTCACCTTAAGATAAGTCTTCTCAATTTTTGTGGACGAGCAGTGAATGTCGGCAAAATTTTTCCCCTCAAAAACAGCCATGATTTTAAGTCGGATTCCGGTAGGAACAGCTCCGACATAATTGCTTGTATTCAGTTAAATCTTTTTATATACAGTAACTATTGTGATGTATCTTCGAAACATTTTTATTAATGATAAATATTTTTTTTATTATTGTGTTTTTTTTTAATAATTTTATTAAGACAATGTTTTTTTCCCAGATTCCAAAGTTTGGTGAATCAGAACTAAGTTATCGACACTTATTGACGGTTTCTAACTAGAAAAATCTTAAACTTAAGGTTTTTAGTAAGCATTTAAAAATTGGCTGCTAATAGCTGCTAACCTGGTTTTAACGAACAAAAGAGTGAATGCATATTTATAACCATATGCGTACTGCACACCAGAGAACTGCACAAGCCTACTTGAAGTCTATTTCAAATGCTTGCTTAAAATACAAGTTCAAGCAAGCTTGAGCTTGATAATTTTGAATCAAGTATAGCTTGTAATTGAATATAAATAAGCCCACGACAGCTTGCGGCTTGCAAGTATGCTAGCTTACAAGCGAACGGCACGAAGTTTCAAGTAAAGGTAAGCTTGATGCCTTCGGCAAAAAGCTTGAAATTGAAGGCAACTATCCAATTAAAGCAAGTATCCAAAAAATGCTATGAGCTTGTTTAGTGAGAGCTTAAGCGTAATAGGACTTTCAAGGATTCTGTGGACTCCGTGGTTGGAAGTTTTAGGGGTAAGTAATTTCGAAGATGATGTCAAACTTTAAAATTTAAGATGGCGGATAGAGTTGCCACCTAGATTTTTTTTATTTTTATATATATAATGTCACAGTTTTAAAATTTAAGATAGAGATTAGGGTTGCCACCTAAATTTTTACCACAGTATTGCCATTTAATAGCATGTCTTTTTAAGAGTTTTCAACATGATTTATCAGTGTTAAGGGTTCGCTGATTTCGAATCTAAAGTCAGAAGTTTAAAATTCAAGATGGTGGATAGGGTTGCCACCTTAATTTTTTGTAGTTTTATGAATTCGGGGCTGGCAAAAAAATTATACACCAAAAATGGGTCGTTAAATCCGAATCCGTTGTCAGAATTTAAAAATTATAAAATTTTGAAATAATAGGGTTGCCATCTAATAATATATCTTTTCAAGAGTTTTAAACGTCATTTATGAGTTCTAAGGGGCCGCTGATTTCGAATCTAAAGTCAGAATTTTAAAATTCAAGATGGTGGATAGGGCTGCCACCTTAATTTTTTTTTGTAGTTTTATGAATTCGGGGCTGGCAACAAAAAAATGGTACACCAAAAATGGGTCGCTATATCCGAATCCGTTGTCAGAATTTCAAAATTATAAAATTTTGAAATAATAGGGCTGCCACCTAAGAATATGTCTTTTCAAGAGTTTTAAACGTCATTTATCAGTTTAAAGCTCTTGAAAAGACATATTATAAGATGGACATATTATTCTGACAACGGATTCAGATTCAGCGACCCATTTTTGGTGTACCATTTTTTTTTTGCCAGCCACGAATTCATAAGACTACAAAAAATTTAAGCAGGAACCCTATCCACTATCCTGAATTTTAAAATTCTGACCTTAGATTCGAAATCAGCGACCCCTGAACAATGATAAATGATGTTTAAAACTCTTAATATCTTCTAATAGAGGCAATTTCAATTTATGTACCAAATTTTATTGCTCTACGGCGACTTCTTCTATTTTTTCCAAGGCCATTGTGCGTCGTGCGATATATTTGATGAAAATATTTTATCCTCTCTCAACTGTCTTGGGCAACGACGCAATGTTGGTAGCCACAGCTTTGTGTATAGGTACTACCATGGGAAGTGTTCAAGGGGGATATACGCCCTGACGCCACCAGCTTGTGTGTTTTCCAGGTCCACTCAGGCAGCTAGCTGTTCGAGCTCACCTCTTTACAATTGCATCGATGTCCAACAGAATTTCGCATTACAGAGGTAATTCGTTCTTCGGTCACGCGGTAAAGTTGTGGAATAGTCTCCCTGCGAGCGTGCTTACCGGCAGTTTTGAGCTGTGCAAATTAAAAAAAATTTACCGACACTACTAAAGCTATCCATCTTCTAACTAACTAGCACCCATCTTCCAATTCAACACAATGTATAGACATTTATAAGGAGTACCCAATGAGTTTCGGTTCAGTCTAAAAAAAAAAAAAACATAAAACATAAGTAACATAATTAATCTACATATTTTGTATGGATGCATTGTCACTTCGTAAAAAAAGATTGTCTTTTTTCGTTTGATACCAATGTTGACATGTTTTGAAGGTTTAAAGTATTTAAATAATTTTTTTTAAATATTACTTTTTGTAAATAAAAAGTTTTTTTAAAAAAATCCTGACGTTCTAGATGAAAAAAAAGTGAGGACTCAGTTCTTATCCTTTGCTTCTAGTTTCACGTGTTTATGATTTACTTCGTCTGGGACAAATTTTTCCCATAATTGTTGTACTGTGTAATAATACCAGTAATATCTGTTATAATGATTGATTTTTTGTTTTTTTTAATTTTCAAAAATTTGAAATATTTATTTGCAGCGATACATCAATGCTTGTCATTTCCTTTTTGAATATTATTTAATGCAAATACTGCCCGCGGCTACGCCTGAGGTGGTCCATCCGTAAGCTTAAATTTTGGAATACTTTTTCCGGTCATTTCCGCCGGTCATTTCTCAGCAATGGCAACTATAATGTTGTCGTCCAGGGCTGCAATTGTGACTGGCTTGATCCTGTTCGAAAGAGACTTCACGTAGCCCCACAATAAATAGTCTAGAGGGGTAAAATCGCATGATATTGTCGGCCAATAGACTGCTCCAAAACGTGAGACTAACTGCTCACCAAACTTCTCTTTTTAATAGGTCAATGGTATCACGTGCCGTGTGGAATATGGCACCGTATTGTTGAAACCATATGTCAACAAAGCCCAATTCTTTCATTTAGAAAAAAAGTAAGTAATCATCGCACGGTACCTTGCTTCATTGACTGTTACGAGCACGTTGGGATTTTAATTATTTTTGAAAAAGTACGGTCCAATGATGCCGCCGGCCCACAAACCGCACCAAGCAGAGCATTTTTCAGGATGCATTGGCAGCTCTTGAACTGCCTCTGGCTGCTCTTTATACTAAATTCGGCAATTCTGTTTGTTGACGTACCCATTGAGCCAAAGATGAGCTATGTCGCTGAATCTTCATCCAACTTTTTTGAACACGAATTTTAATAATAAAACTCAGTGATTTGCAAGCACTGTTCCTTTGTTAGTATATTTATGGTTAAATGGTAAACTTTGGCTTTGCCACATGCTACGAATCACGCATGAGATGTCAAAAAATTTACACTGAAAGAACTAATAGCAAAACAAACCACCCTTTAGTTAGAATTTTCCACTTTGCACTGCTTAGACATAAATAGTCTCATACCGTGTAAGCTGGTTATTTTATGTTAAAACTATGTTGGACATTTTTGAAGATAATAATCTGATTTAAAATTGTTGCTATAATAATTTTTTTACATCGAAGAACGGAGATATTTGCGAATTACCGATTTCGGTGAACTCAAATTAATTATGGATTCAAAACCCGAATATCTTTTAGCGCGTTCAAAGTATCATAGGGAACTCTTGTCAGGTTGTTAATTATGACATAATCAAGAGGTTTGCTTCAAAAAAAATTGTTGCGTACATTTTTTGATTTCCGAATAAAAAAAATAAATTTCAGCGAAAACAAAATTTATTATTTGTATTATATGGCAATAAAATACAAAAAACCTCGGGCAAAAAAAAAAGTTATTTCGCAGAACAACCAAGGATGGAAAAAAAATTGTTTTGACGAGGAGTTTTCAAAAATATATGAAGCCGATAAAGATTTTTTGCTTCCATACTATTCGTTGAACTCTAATATACATACATGACTATGTTTATGAGCTGTTATCTTTATTTGGTTGCATGTTGTCTCATTTCGACACACTTCATATAAATTCAGGATACAATAATTCTACTCCTTTGAACTAATCTCAACTATTTCTTCAGTTATTGCTATCACTCAGATGCTAGCAATTAAAAAGAACCTACTAACTCTCTACCAACTTGGTGCTCTGAATTTTTATTCCCCTTATGTTTGAATGTTCACGTCAAACAGCTTATCAAACTAAAAGGATCACATCAATTTCCGTTTTTAACGGTATTTGTTGATGGCAAACAAAATAAGGTTAAAGTAAAAGCAGAAATAAAATCAAGTAACGCAGAACCGGCGAACAAAAAAAAAAAAAATTCAATAATACGTACGGGTAAAAATATGCTTGCAAGATATTTTTATTTCATTCTTTCAGTTCGCTCGTTTATGTGCCGTCAGTTGTAAGCAACGTTAACTACGTAAGTAGATATGTAAGCAAGTAAATGCGAACATGTGAACATGAAAACGGAAGCGAAAAGAAAAGTTTGCTAAAGCATTTTGTTTTTATACCGTTCATTTCTTTTGGCTTATTTGAAAGTAGCACTTTACTGAGTTGATGTATACACTGGAAAAAAAGACTATTTTTAGTAATTTGCTTTTAGTTATTAAATTCATAATTTATTTTAAAGGAATATAATGGCAGTAAAGGCAATGTATTGTATGTGAAGTTTTGCAAGTACAATGATATTCAGAGCAATTTTTCGACTTGCTTCGAGGCAAGATTGGTTACATTTTCTAAGTGTGCATTTTCTCTGTGAGTGTTTATATCAGTGTCTGCCTTTAGGCGCACATTAAATTCAGCTCATCAAATTAAAATGTTTCTCAATGACTTTATTTTCTCAGCATTGTGATGAGAAAATAAATTTACGTCAGCCGAACACCAACAGCGGATGTGTTTTAAAACGGAAATGAAATTATTGTCAAGTACAGAACATTAAGACCCGATGGGAATGATAACAAGAAAATGTTTTAGTTTTGGTTTTTTTTTAATAAAAAAAGCAAAGAAATAACGGAAATGATGAGAATTGAAGCATTAGAGGTGTTAATTGAAAATAGACCAAAAAAATAATTGGATTATTTCTAAAATCTTTATACATAAAAGGCTTTCATGCTAATCCACGCCCAATATCTCTTAAACTGTCATTATTACAGTGCTTTTAAAAAATATGCTGTCCTAAAAAATGTTCAGCTTGGAAGCATGCACATCTTGATACAAAAAAGGCAAGTATGCTGCTCCGCAACTTATATCGCACAAACTGTAATTATTTTTTGACATTATCACAACATCATATACTATCCTCAAAAATGTTAAGAGTTTTATAAAATAGTTATGGTCAACTTTATGTAGATATGTCTAGAGTCAAGCGGTCTGAGATGTTAAACTATGTAAAGCGTGTTTCTTTTAGCTGCATGAGAAGTTTCGATGGTTGTTGTCTATGGTTTGACGGTAAAGAATGTCAATTCATTATGAATTGTTTAACGCCAGAATTACTCTTCCAAATTTTGGAAATTTACTTAGAAAAAAAAAATGTGTTCGCGAAGTTCAAAGAACACTTCGTCCATTTTACGGTGTTTAGGGATGAAGCCCATTTCTGGTTAAATAGCTTCGTCAATAAGCAAATTTTCCATATATGGGGCGAAGACAATAGTCCAGCCATTGACGAATCACCATTACACTCATTAAAATTGACTGTTTGGTGCAGTTCACACTCTGGCGGCATCATCGGTCCTTATTTCTTTCGAAATGAGGAAGGAGCTGCCGTTATGATGAATGACGAGCGCTATCGAATCGGTCAGCAGATTTTTGTTCCCAAAAAATAAACAGCTCAAGATCGATGACATTTCGTTCCAACAAGATGGCGCAACTTGCCATACAGCAGTGACAACTTTAATTCCAGATGTGGTCCTTTAACTGGCCCCCTCGTTCTTGCGACTTAACACTTCTCGATTACTTTTTATGAAGCTATGTTAAGTTATTGGTTAAGCATTGGAAGCTAATATTCAAGCCACAATTGACTCAATACAGCCAGATTTATTGGAAAAAGTAGTGAAAAATTCGACTGATCGAATGTACTATGTAACTCGTAGCCGCGGCGGATATGTGTCGGAAATCATATATAAATGCCATAAAATTATCTTACTTACTTACTTAGCTGCTGCTACAACCGTATGTCGGTCTTGGCCTCATCTAAGAATTTGCACCAGCCATTTCCGTCTTTCGCTTGCTGGCGCCGGTTGGCAATTCCAAGCTTCGTCAGGTTGTCCTCTACTTGGTCTTTCCAACGAAGATGCGGTCGTCCTCTTCTGCGTTGACCACCGTTGGGTACCGAATTGAATGTTTTCTTCACTGGAGCATCGTATTTCATGCGCTGAACATGACCGAGCCAGCGAAGGCGCTCGATTTTAATGCGCTTGACTATGTCTATGTCAGCGTACAGCTCGTACAGTTCATCATTCCAACGTATTCGGTACTCGCCATTGACGCAGATTGGTCCGTAGATCTTACGAAGAATCTTTCTCTCCAATGTTCCTAAAGTCTTTTCATCTGAACTGCTCAGGGTCCAGGTTTGTGATGCATAAAGTAGGACGGACATGATGAGCGATTTATAGAGCGTGATTTTCGTTCGTCGATAGAGGGCTCTGCTTCTCAATTGCCTACTGAGCCCAAAGTAACACCTGTTGGCAAGAGTTATTCTTCGTTTGATCTCAATGCTGATGTCGTTGGTTGAGTTTATGCCATAAAATTATCTACTAGACTGTAATAATGAAAAATTCATTCCAACAATATTTCTGTCTTGTATTATTATTTAAAGTTTTTATGCAGCTAAAACAACACACTATATTATAGAGGCCTAGGAACAAGGAGAATTGGTACCAAATTCTATAACGATTTTTACTAGAAATGTTGTATATAAGAAAGTTTTATTAAAATAATTTATCTACACATGTATTCTAACAAAAAGTAATGTGTAAAAATCAGTGATGCTTATTCTACACCATAGACAAATTTGCGTCTGTGTTAGAAAGCTTTAAGCTTCTTCACTGAGAGAAATCAATTGTGTAAGTTGCACAGATCTTCGATGTTTAAATTTCTTTTTAAATACAATTGAACCTTTTAAATGATTTAAATGAAAACTATAAAAATATCAAAACTTAAAAAAATATTCACGCTTGCTGTGAATTTGGCTCTTATTTTTATGATCTGTAATTTTTCTGACTACATTTGATGTGATATTTTGTTATCACAACTGTCTTAGGGGTCGTCCATAAACTACGTTACCAATTTAGGGGGGGGGGGAGGGATTTTGGAAAGCACTACGAAAAGTAACGCAGGGGAGGGGGGGTAAAAAAAACCGGAAAATCAGTAACGTAGTTTATGGATGACCCCTTATTAAAAAAAAATTGTTTTTTCAATCTTTGAAATAATTTTGTTCTCTCTTCCCCGCAATATAATAAATCACAATTTATGTTATTTTCTAGAATGCCTTTCAAGAAAAATGTTCTTGTGTTTACTTATGATATGTAGCAAAGCAAACATTGCGCATCATTATTCAGCGGAAATAGTTTTGAATAAAATTACCTACACGAAAAATATATTTATTGTGATAAGTAAGAACATATTTTATTGTTCATGCATACATTTTTTTGCGTGCATTTAAGAAACTAAACGACGCAGTCTTCACCGCTTTAAATGCCAGAGCGAACTATGGTGCTTTTTTGTGTGCGTGAGCTTTATGTAAGTGTAAAAGCACAAAACCTTTTCTGCACATTTGTGCGCGTTTGAGCATCAACGGTATAAGTCCAATAAATTTTTTGTCATATTTTTTACTCTAAATTATACATGCCCATGTAGTTTCTCAATTGGCCCGCTGGGCCCTTATACAAATTTTTTACTAACTTAATTTTGTCTTTGCGCTAAGTCAACAACAAATAACACCTGCACAAAACAACAACACAAACCGCACTCGTTCACTGTTCAGCACATTTTCAAACACGATTAACAATAACAAATGCATGCAAAGGCAATATAAAAAAGCACAAACTCGAGGATGTCGATGCTAAAGCTGATTGTACCGTTACTTGTGTGTCGAATAATTTTTGCATGCAAGTGTTTTTATTGTAATAGAAATTATTAAAATTGTCTTATTGCATTGACAACTCTGTGTTCACAATCAACAATCGCTTAAGTCGTCTTGATGTTAAAGTTAATATTGTATGGTGGAGATGCGTACTGCGGCCTAAATGAGATCTATTGTACCTCCTTCTCAAAGCTCCGCTGGGTTGGCGGATTATAGAATTTCATCCAGACCTATCTCTCTGATAAATTTGAGAATATTCTTAGGTTCAAGGTATGAAATAAGCTCTAGACTCAACTCATAGTTCTCCAGCGTTCGTTTACGTCTGCGAGCCACGCCGTCGCAGTTTGTAAGTAAGTGTATTGGAGTCTCCTCTGCTTCTTCACAGAAATGGCAGTTACTATCGGTTTTGAATATATGCCCAATTTCATCAGGTAATATTTCAGTTTGCAGTGTCCTGTAAGGAACCCCGGTAGAGTTCTTAGATTTGGTTTACCTAAGCTTATGCACAATTTTGCTCTCCGAGTGTTAAAATCTCTGAGGAGCAGTTTGGATTGCCTTAGCTTTGGGAGGCTTTTCCAAAGGTCTGAACGTTTGTGTCTCTCTCCCTTCTAAGTTCTTTTTTTATAGAATGGTGACCAATCTGCAGAATGTTTCTGGTCCTATAAATTTTGTGGCTGCACTACGTCGCGCTTAGCCATCGGATTCTTCATTACCTTGTATTCCTTTGTGTCCTGGGACCCAGAGTATATTAACAGTGTTATTCTTGCCTAGTTTATTGAGTTTTGTTAGGCATTCCCATGTTATTATCGATAATATCGCACAGGAAGCTAATGCTTTAGTTGCTGCTTGGCTGTCTGACATCACAATTATATCCTGACCTTTGTATTTCTGGTCTAGGTTGAATTACGCGCACAACTGTATTGCTAGGATTTCCGCTTGGAAGATACTGGATGTTGTCCCATAGGTTCAGAGTGCTTGGTTCCTTGCCCGTACACCCCTGCACCTATACCTTCCATTGTTTTGGAGCCATCCATATACCATGATATACTGTGTGGTTTTTTGACTTGCGATATTATCTCGCTGTCCCACTCTTTCTTGGTAGTAAGCTTAATTTTGAAGTATTTTTCGAAGTTGTACCTTTTCACTTTTTCGTCTCTTGGTAGATCGCTGTAAGGGTTGTACTTTGCAATATCATCTTTCCCTCTACTGCTGATAGTTTTACCTGTCCCCTCTTTAGCAACGCATAGCAGAGTTTGCTTACTCCCTCTATGACAAGGTGTTAGGATGTTAGGTTCAGAATTATTTCTATTGCTGCTGTAGGGCAGGTCGTTTTAAAAAAAGCCGTCTTAACTCTATTACAGGTTGTGACTGTGGGTCACTACTGAATTTCAAACGAATATAAAA
This sequence comes from Dichetophora obliterata, assembly GCA_963920525.1. Taxonomy (NCBI): domain Eukaryota; kingdom Metazoa; phylum Arthropoda; class Insecta; order Diptera; family Sciomyzidae; genus Dichetophora; species Dichetophora obliterata. The sequence continues at coordinate 51,156,800 of OY986436.1, read as the reverse complement.
GATTTAAAACACGTTTTATAGCAAAATCAGTTTATTGTATTTTATTATTGGTCACTACGTTATTGTTATATACAATAAATATTTTATTATGTTTTGATAATATTAACTTATTACACATAGTATTGAAAAATATCATTAACTGCCAAGTATTGAAATATATCATTAACAACGACGATTTAAGGTGCACAAGGCTCGAGTAAAAAATGTTTTGCATATTGTTTATTTATGTCGAAACATGATTTGTCAAGGCAGAATGTTTGCAGTGATGATTTGGAGCCAGAAGAACAAGACATCTAACAGATGCAGAAATTAGAAACGCTATGGAAGAGAAAGATGATGAAAGTAATTGGAAGACACTGCTGAAGATTGTAATGAATCTTACATCCCAGATAGTGAAATAGATGTTTTGGAAACTGCATCCGAATCAGAGGATGAAATTAGCACCAAATCTGCTGAAGAAAGTGAAGGTGGACACAATAATGATAAAACATTTATCGGCAAAGATAGAGAAGAGTGGTCTTCAATTCCACTAAGTTGTCAAGGCCAAGCCCCAGTTCATAACATCATCAGAGGCAAAGTAAGTGTAATAGTCTTACGACCTGGAAAAAACATCGATTTTTCTGTGAATGCTTTTTCTCTATATTTCACTGACGAAGTAGTAGAAATGATTGTAAAATACACAAACTTGGTTGGGAATCCACTAAAATCAACTTAGTGGGCAACAAATGGAAGATGACCGATATGTTGGAAACTCAAGCGTTCATAGGACTATTGATCGATACTGGATCGTGCTGAAAATGTGCCATGTTTTATGAAGAATGTAGGGAACCTTTATTTGGAAGTCCAATTTATCGGGTCTGTGTTTTGAAAAATAAATTTGTTGCACTGTTACAGAATTTTTGTTTTGATGACAAATCAACACGATCAACTCGTATACCAAAGATAAATTGGCGGCAATAAGGAATATTTGGAATATAATCAACGGAGAATTGCGAAAGCATTACATACCGGGTAGTAACTTAACAATAGATGAATAATTAGTACCGTTAAGGGGTACAGTATTATTCCGCCAGTATGCCAGTATATGCCTTCTACGCAATATGGAAAGAAAATTTGGTGGATTTTCGATTTTTTAGCACCAGTTAACCACTATATGGAATTTCTTAGCTCGGAAAAAAAGAAACGATCGGCATAATGAAGCTCCCTAATTAAGCTAACGATATAATATGTGAACCTTCTGAAAGGACAAGCAGCTAAATTTCCTGAAAGAAATTTTTTTAAAAAACTCGCAAAAGATTTAGTCCTTTCAAATACATGGCGCCAAAGTAAGCTATTTTTGTCGAAGTCTGACGTGCTTCGAATACTTCAACAGTACAATCAAAGAAGAGACGACGATATAACTGCTGCCTTTGTAAAAAAGGACAATCTTCTTAGCAATACTGTGGTATATGTCAGAAATCTGTGTGTAATGAGCATTCACAGAAAAATTTGATGTTCCTCATATGTCCAAATAAATAGTTAAATAACAATTCCATCATTATTTATTTTAAGTTTTGTTTTTCAATAAATATATTCACTAATGTACGATATTTAGTGGCTTTAAGTACCCTGCAGTGAAAAATCGTATTAGTTCTGAATTTAACTAGCTAACTTACTAGTCCTTATTGCCCTTATCCGATGTTCGGTTTGGATTTTATGTCAAAAAACGCACCAAAATTATCAAACCCTTATATATCTGAAAATATACCAGCACAAATGTGCCTCAAATCATACCAATAAAAAGCCTAGTTTTGACTATACTAATATTTTACTGGTGTAAAAGTTACTACTATCACAACTAGATCAAATTATGCCATTAAAAATACTACGTCAATTCATATCGAGAATAGGACAATTGTGTCTTTTCCTATGACATCAACACAGCAAAAAAACTAGCTTGCGCAATGTAAAAAACATTTGAGCTGAACTAGCACTGGTATTTTTTGACCTAGTACATTTACTAATATATTAACTAGTTGGCTTCACTACAGGGTAGAACATATAAAGTTTTTTTTTTTTCAATAAAATAAATGAATTCTCCATATATTTTGTATTAGTGTCTCTAAGTTACTACGTAGTAGTTTACGTTAGTCAAATAGCATGGCAGTAACAGGGTTCAGTAACAACTGAATTATTGATGTAGATGTGTTTCACGCATATATCTTTATAAACACAAAAAAATCTGGAGCATCTATCATGAACACAAGGCTCATTTATAAGGTTATGTCATTTGAGAGCGAGCTCGGTCGAACTGTCAGAATGGATGAAAATAACGCAAGAAAATGAATGCATAGAACAAAGAAAAGCACAGTGACAGTTCAAGCAAAGGCCCCAAAAGAGTGTATTTCTTTCAAGTGCCGCATCCTTATAAATGAACCTTGCATGAACCTAGCCAAAGTTATGACACAAAAACAGAATATAACTCATATGGCGATTGAAAACTTTGAATCAAGATTTCTCGAAACTTTGAAATCAGACTTAAGCTGTTATCGCTTATCGACCCAGAATTGATTTTTGTGTTGTTTCATTTTGATGTGCAACATTTTGTGCTTGGTTATTTGTCTTTGAAAGCATTGGCCTGCTTGTAGGACGCGTTGTAGAACGGGAGTTGTAGGACGGGCTTTTCAACTAGTTTTAACATTATTTAGTAGAAATTATTTTAAACATATGACCATCAAAAGGTTTTTTAAAAGCTCAATATTAGCAGTTATATAAACACAACAAAAGACAAAAAATATAAGAATAAAAACATATCACAATAAAAAAAAAATTGCAAAAAGAGTCAAAATTACCATGCAGTTTTCAGTATCATTAACGAATTTGTCAGTTTGACGATTTCTGAATGTAACTTACTGCATCAGCAAACTTTGTTGAAAATTGTTCAACGCGTCTGTCTGCCGTATTCGTTTAACCTTTTCCTACAAAAAGTTAATCTGATTATAATTTAGAACTACTTTTTTATTAAAAGATAAAGTGAATAGAATTTTTAAAGGATGTTGTGACAACAATAACAAAGATAACTGATTATCTTTTAATCCAATATATTCATAAAATATTTTGCTCTAACTTAAATCTATACTATTACTTAAAATTGAAGTGAAAATGTAAAGTTACGACTTTACTCTAAAAGTACTGGGCCGATTTTTCTCAAAAAAAAAAAAAAATTTAAATATCATTACTCTGAAAGTACTGGGGCGATTTTTCTCAAAAAATTTTTGAAATATCATATTTGTGCTAAAGATTTATTTAAGGCAACCATGATATAATTATTTGACAAGGTAGCCGTGACAATTTGTTGGCGTCAAAAACAGCTAAAGGAGTTGTAGGTTGCTTTTCTTTGATTCATAAAATTTGGTCGCGAAGTTTATTGGAATGTTTTTAGGTTGCTGCTATTGACTAGCTATGCTTAAGCCGTTACTTTTTTTCACATTTCTTTGATTAATTGCATGAACAGCTAATTTTGACAACTACCCATCGCCGCTCGTTAGAAAAAAGCCAGTGTACGCTACTTCCTTGACAAATAATTATACTATGAGCGCAACAAAAGAAAAAACTGATGAGCCTCGTGCAAGGCTGAAAGTGAGATACATATAAATGCATCTAATATGATATAAACTAAAAAAAAGACCATTATATATTTCTGTGATATGTACTGTCTTAACCCAATAAGGACTATGATGCCATATCGTATCACTAAGTTGAATGTCGCAAAAATAGCCATATCACATACAATTGAGTCAAAATTATGTGAAAATTAGCACATGAGTGAAGAAATTGTCCTGTCTTTAAGGCGTTAAGGAGATTGATAAAAAAACGTCCGTGGCGAAGCCGTGGACAACATAGGCCTGATAGTATGTATATAAAAAAAATGTAATATTAACATTTCTGTTTTTATTTTCTTTTGGTATTGGGCTTGAGCAACAAAAATGCCTAATTTTTTATATTTAGCTAGTGAATATTTTTGTAAATTTAAAATTATTTCTTTTTACAATGACATATATGTCCAAATAAAAGTGATTCATTGCAGATAAACAAAAACTGGGCATGATTCACTTAAAACTACTTTAAAAATTTCTATATTATACAAGATATAAATCATCAATACATTACTCAGCTTTATTTAAAAAAATTGGCTACAATCAATTGTTGTTCAAAAATATTCACTGTATACCATGAAAAACACACCATAAAAATGAGAAGAAATTTTTAAATCTCAATACCAATATCAGAAGAAATCAATTTATATATCAATACCAATATGAAAATAAAAAACAATTTAAATATCAATATACAGTGAAACTTCCCTAACTCGAACTTCCGTAACTCGAAGTTTTTCATAACTCGAAGTAGCAGTTGTGCTTTTTGCTTTCTCAAGACATTTTCTTTATATTTTGATATCTATAATTCGAATTTCCCTAACTCCAATTTATCCTCAACTCGAACCGAAATCTCATTTGTATTAGGAAGACTTTCAAGCTTATTCATCTCCATAACACTAATTCCTCTCTCTTACAACAACTTCAATATTTCTGTGTGTTGGAATTCGAAGAATTGACTTACTTCAGAGCATTGCGCTGCGACAGCGTGAAAAAAAATTTGCATGGCATTTTTGTAAGCTTGCGTCGAAAGATATAAAAGTTATTAACGGTATTTAGTAAAATTTGTTAAGTCCTGCTAAACTGCTAAATTGTTAAAGTTAGCAGCTGTTGAAGTGACCGCATCTTCTCAGATATTTTACAATCAAGAGCTAAACTGAAATGTCAAAATCAGCTGAAAGACTTTTACGGCTAAAAAATCTTTTTTTTAATAACTCGTATAAGTAATCAGTAACCAAAAATGTATTTTAAAATTATATAAGAGTGCGTTAACAATTTTGATGCATATGTTACTTAGAAACTTTGAAATATTTTCAATCTCTACCTACCCCATTACAAAGTTTTTATTTTTTTATTAATACCTAGCACATTTATAATGCAACATTAATGAAATCTATAATATTTGTATAAAATGTCACATTCTTTCAGAGTATTATATCAATATTGTGGTTGATAAAACATAACTGTAAATATTGAAGTATTTTCTAAATGACCTTGTTATTAACTATGTTGATTTTATAAGATTTAAATACAATTTCTAAATGTTTGATAGTTTAAATCATACTTGATTTTAAATACAAATTCTAGTTGTTTGATAGTTTAAAATCGTTTATTGAGCTTAAGGTCAACGTTAAAACAATTAATTGTACTAACGAATCTTTCCAAAGAAACAACAACAACAGCAAAGTTTTTTCAATATGAAAAGGAAAAAATCACTAGCTCATTTTATTGCAATTTTGGCCCTGCTAAAGGCTTCATCAGAAATCTTTGTGATACCCGTGCAAGCGCGCATTAGTGCTCTACACCGCAGAGGCGATGAGATTTTAAGTGTCAATTTCTCAGCTTTTCTCCCATTTCATATTTTCATGTTTGTTGTTGTATTTTTTGCTTTACTTTAGTTTTATGCTTACATTTATCTTACATTTAGAATTTGTATTTAAATCATATAAAATCAACATAATAACGGTAAATATTTAAAAAGTAACTTAAGCGACCTTCGGGTGAAATTTCAACCATATGCGGAAAAAGGACCGAAAACCATATTTCTTCCTGCAATAAATATATATGAGCACAAAAATGCTTTCTACATTTGCACAAACTATAAATAATAAACTGCAATTTAACGAAATAAAAGTATATAAAAAAAAATTAATAATTTGAAATTTCACCCATTAGGGTTTTGTTTGTATATGTTTTGTGTAAAGTAAGGAGATTTTTTTGATTTTGCAAGGTAAGTTTTTGCTCATTTTACAGTATTCAAGAAGATGCTTCTTGACTTAACGACTATATGAACGAGATAAATCTGATGAAGTTCATCATCTTCAATGATGATGAAGTTGAAGATATTCCACAGACATAAATTTTCGAAATATAGAAATAACTTCGCAGACAAAAATTAAATTATTTACATAATATTTTATTTTATAACTCGAATTTTCCGTAACTCGAAGTTAAATTGTAGTCCTGTTACGGCACAAATTTTTATGCCAAATATTTGTAAATTGCAGTTATGCATAGTATGATTTTGAATTATATTTTTGAATGAAATGTATTTATTAGTTTTTCATTATTTAAGTCTTAGGAGAGATACATTGATATGCTTATTAGATAAGATAACACAAAACTAAGTATATCAAATAGTGAAGGTTCTATTAGTATGGTTGCGATTAAGATTAATGATAAAGTTCAGTTTAATTTAAGTTATGTAAGACGTCAAATATTATCATATGTTAAGACATCAGTTGCGAATAGCAATAGCGTGGTAGCCCTGGAAATCATATGGAAAGAAGAATAGAACGACCAACAATATCAGCTACGCAGCACCGCGGCGACATAGTAAAATTAACAAAAGGAAAGAGACAGCTATAAGTATCGGCTCCAAAGCGAAAGGTACGAGCACAAAGCAATCAGGCAATATCTGCAATGCGGCACAGCTGCATCATAGCACAAGAAATAAGAAGAAGCAAAACAACATAAAGAATTTCAAGCACAAGCAACCCGAAAATATCTGCAATGGATCTGGCGAGCTTCAACCCCAGCCTGAGCAGCATTACCCTCTTGACACTTCGAGTTAGAAAAGTTTCACTGTAATTAATTATTAATATCTAAATTTAACTTAGAATCAAAATAAAAAAGATGCAATAAATAAAAAATTGTATAAAAAATTTACCTACAAAAGAAATAATTATACAATAAGAAAAGAAAAAAAAAACCATAGTCAATAACATAATAAATTAAAATCAAACAAAAAATAAAGATAAAAAACATACCAGAAAAAATATAAATCGACATAATATACAAAATAAAAACAATTTAATTAAAATTAAGCAAAACAAATCTTTAAAAAAAAATAACAAAAATATAATTATAAAAGAAAATAATTAAGATAAAACATTTTAAATAAATAAATAAATTTAAGAAAATAACATAAAGCAAAAGACATACATATGAAAAAAATATCACATGAGGATAGTAAATACAAAAATATTTATCAGAAAAGCACAAATGAAAATAATAACAGGAAAAGATATTAAAAAACGTAAAAAAGCATTAAATAAAATAAACTAGCATAGGCTAAATAAATAAAAGCACATGCAAATTCAAATTATGAATTAGAATAAAGAAATAGTTCAAATTAAAAGAAAAAATATGAATACAATTAAAAAAAAAGGAATTTAAAAACATATATAAGAAAAAAAAATAAAAATGTATTAATATAAAAAACCCTAATAAAAAATATATAAATTTTAAATAAAAAAAAAGGAAACTGTACATAAGAGCTATAGAAATATATAAAATTAACTACAATAAATAAGAACAAAACAAACCTTTTATAAGAACAAGATTACTCTTTTATAATAATATTATTTAAAATTTCATAAAAATATATACGCACTATATTAAATTTACTAACTATATATTTATTAAAAGTTGTTAAAATATAATTTAAAAAAAAAAATTAGAAAGCAATCATTCAAGAAAAAACGAACTCCAAACATATTTACAAAGCTTAATTTGATAAGTAACTGTTAGATAAAATTAAAGCAGTGCTTCAATAAATGCTTGGAGCGAAAGGCAAATATTTAAATAAAGCACCGATCGATGAAGCAAAAAGTGAATAAAACCAACAAAGTACTAGCAACAAATGAAAGATGAAAAAAGAACAAATCTCAAGAAAATATGGCGTCGTAGTGACACTCAATCTTTTGCGCTAATTCCCAGAACTGAAATTTAAACGTGATAATAATTTTGCGCTTTTGTCCCCGAAGAACGTGGCAAAAGGATTTTTTTACAGTTGACACTAGCTCGCGCACACAAACGCACACACACACAAGCAAGCTGTGAAAAAGCGCAAAAGAAACCGAAACTCTAAAAGTATAAAATCAATTTCCGGCACTCACATACCTACACAGTTCACACACACATCTTTATTTATACTCATTGAAACACACATGCATAGAAGCATGCAGAACTAGTGAGCAAGACAAACGAGCCTCGAGGGAACAATATGATAGAATGCAGGATAGAAAAGGCTAGAAAAAATGTTAAAATATGAATAAGAAAAAAACAAATAAAAAGGGCTTGAATTACAAGAAAAACACAAGAATAAAAAAAATATTTGAAAAGTTTATATAAAACTAACAAACCAAAGAACTTGTACCTACATGTAAACAGTGAACGACATCTATGACTGTTAATAGCAGTTATAATACACATACATACCCACACACATATTTGTACTCCTTTCCCAACATTTTGTTATGGAACTTCCGGTTACTTTTTATGCAATATTTTTATATTATTGAGTGTGCGTGCGTATGTGTTTATGTGCAATGGCGATGCACTTCCTGTGGGAGTCGATATAATGTGTGCTTGTATAGTTATATAGTTTATATAGATATATATACGGGAGTGTGCGTTCGTGTTAGTTAGTGTGCCTGCATGTGTGCTGTTATAGCTTGCAATACACTAAACAATTTTTCATTTTCATATCCTTTCTGCTGTGTGAAGAAATAAAACAAAAATCGCTGCTACCGCCACGAAAACGCGGCACTGCGCTGCGCCATCGCTTCAACGACTCCAAAAAAACGCGGCGGAAGTGACGGCATTGCAATAATTCTTGCTTTGCTGGTGTGAATGCTTGGATAGGATTTGAGCAAGCTTTTCCTTTTAGGTGTTGTTTTTTCCATTTGTTTTTAAGTTTTTTCGAATATGGAGACGTAAGTGTAATGTTCAATGCAAGCGCAGGCAATAGTTGTGTAAATGTGTGAGTGTGTGTTTGTGTTTGTTTGTTTGAGTGTGTGCATTCTTGTAACAAAATGTCAAAGTGCACACACACGAGTCTTTTGCGTCCTTCTTGCAATTTTTGCACCAAGATTATGAAAGACTTTTGGCTTCTGCCACAGCTACGAAGAGAGAATTACAGACTCACGCACACACACACATGCACACACAATAAGAATAACTGCTACAAAAATTGCGTTAAAGAAAACATAACCGGATGCAAGCAGCGGCAGCCATTGGCGCAGCCACTAAACTGAAATTACTTATGCGCCTAGAAGATAGGCTACACTAACACACATCCGTATTCATTTTCGCTTGCCTTCAATGTATAAATAAAAATGTTATCTCAGTGCTTAAAAAAGTTTTTCAAGCCCGCTTGTGTGTACATTTAGAAAACTTTCTTTTTTTCTAAAGAACGTTGCGAAAGTAATGCAGCAAAGTGTTAATTTATGAAGGTTATTAATAATGAAAAAATATGCTTGTCACTAAAATCTGTAAAGTTGAAAAAAACCGGAAGTTTCAATGTGAGTAAGCAAGTAGCCGTTGCAGCAGCAAGCAGAAAATACAGACAAAGTCAACGTTTGCTCAAAAGCTCGCAAAAGTTCGAAACTTCAAAATTTATCGAATAGAGAACGAATACTAAAATTAAATATTTTACGAAATTCTGTTTAGATATTAATTTTTTCTTAAAAAATACATTTATATAAACAGATCTCTTTAATTTGTATTTTTGTTACTTTATAAATTTCCTTCAATCTAATTTGTGCTTCCTTTTTATTAAAATATCAAAATTAATAAAAATAGTTAATTGCGTATGCTGAAGCATTTTTCTTCATGAACAAACAAATCTCTAGAGCAATTAAAAGGAATCGGTTGATTGCATAGCCTCCACTGATTTTCCATCTCAGTCAGCATTTGCTATGCAACAACAAAATAACTGAGTTCAAGTTAAATGCAACATTCCACTCAAAGTACTGAGAACACACACACAAACAACTCTTAAAGCCAGTATACAATTTTAACAACTACTTTATAAAATCAGTATGTTTGCATTATTTGCCATTGAACAGCTTATGAAGCAAATCCTCGCAAATATCCAAAATAAAAAAAACGATAACAAATAGCTTTAAAAATACTAGGTGTAATACGAAAAACTCGATATAGTGTAAAAAAGTTAAAAATATGCATTTTGGTAAACTTTTTTTGGCCTGCTTTTAGTTGCAAATCAATGCATGCATACACATATTGGATGTCTGTAGCTATCACACGCTCGCATGCATACTTACACAAAGCGAGCTTTTGCTTTTTCTAAAACTAATACATCGACATATTTTCTTGCAATCTTTTCATTTTTAAAAAAATATTTTTCCACCCATTCAACCTGATGTGGAAGACCAGTTTTTATTTGCCACCGGATATTCTTTGAATAGATGTGTGTGTGCAGCGATCATACAAAAGCATGCGTTGGTATATATTAAAAAAAAGCTTCAAACGATACTCTACCATGTATGTGTATAGTTATGTATGTAGTAAATATCATGTGGGTTTTATTTCAGTTTTGTTTTTTTTTTTTTGTTCTTTTTTTATTTCGTTTCATCTTTTGTGTTGCATACTTTTGTGTGAACTCTAATAGCTTTGCTTGTAGAGAGCTCCATTTCATTGCAATAATTTTTCCATTGAACACCCTTTTCGAATTTTGATTTCTGTTTCCTATATATGTTGCCCATCGCAACGCAGCTGACCAACGCCCACTAACTACGCTTTGGTTGTTGTTGGTATTTTTTGTGTTTATTATTGTTTATTTACTGAGGAAGCATAAATAAAATTTTACTAGTTTTTGTTATTTTTGGTTTGTTTTTTCCTTTTTTATATATTTTGCTTTTAGTAGCGCTTTCAGAAAATGAAGCATACTTTCCGGCGCATAAAATTTATATTTATATGCAGCTTGTTTGAAATTTTAGGGCTTTTCACTTAGTTTTGTTTGAATTTTTTGTTATTTCTATTTTATTTTGCAACTTCCTTTCTTGCATGCTCATGTGTAAATTTCTGCTTTGCTAGCAATTGCATTGCATATTTTTGGCGTTTTATTGAACATTCATGTAATGTGGCGCTGTTCTTGGCTAAATAACTAGTGGTCGCTTTAGTGAAGCTGCAAAGTTTTGTGATTAAACGGTAGCACTTTAAAACTTTGCTACTTTAAGGTTAAAAAGTGAATGCTTAATAAACAAAAGACTGAAGAAATGTGAGAACCGATTGCAGACATAGAAAAAGCAACTAACCAAAGGATTTAATAGGTTTTTTTATTTATTCATTGATTTCGATATCCCATTGCTACAAAGATCATTTCAGTGGCCTTTACCATTAAAAACTTTGTACACAGCAAGTAAACTTAATTTTAATTTACAGTTAAAAGATATATAAATTTTTAATACTTTAAAATAAAATTAAAACTAAATTTAAAAATAGTGATTATAATAATATTGAAAAAAAAAACAAATATAAAGAAGCAGAAAAAAAAAACAAAATGACTTAAAGTGCCTCTACACTATATGTTTCATACATTTGACACGTCAAAAATTACAAATGATTTTTAGCTACAGATAGTGTGGGACATATGAAACTGTGGTTTTGAAATGTTGTTTGTATTTGCGTTCATAGGCGTCCGCAGGATTTCTTCTAGAGGGGCATAAAGGCATAAAGGAATCTAGGAATGAACATAAACAAAATGTAACCTATATAATGCTATTTACTCGGATTTTTGGTACTAATTTTGGAAACATTATACGAACACTACACCGGTTGACATAACACACGCTTGTACACATAAGAAAATCCAACATATTCTAAAGATAGTGTAAAAATCTTTCTCGTACTATGTCCTAAATATTTAAAAAAAATATTTAATATTTTTTTTCATGTAATATATTTTAGTAATTTCTTGATAAAGCAAATATTCGTAATAGTTTAATTTATTTAGTAATGTAAGGTCTATATCCTTAACTGAAATTGCATTAATTACTATTTAGCCCTCAAGTATTCAACATTTAAAAAAAGAATTAAAAAATTTCCTAATATTATACAATATTTTTTTTTGTTGGAAAACTGAAAAAACAAACTTATTTTTTAGGCCATTATTTATTTTTGTAAGCCTTGAACTCCTTAACCAATTTCGAGTGGACTGAAATTTTTCAGATTTGTATTTTGGAAGTAAAGTCGACAGTCGAATCGATCGGACGTGTTTTAATTAGCTCCGCAAGTTCTTTAACCAACTCCCCTGCAATACCTCAACAACGCGTTGCTATATTGCTGTGATAATAAGTGTGCCGCGTAAAAGTGCGATCATTGCACTTTGTCGAAAATAACTGAACATTTAAAAAGTGCGAATATTGCAATTTAGCATTAAAAAACAATAAACAGTGCACATACAAATAAATTAAACTGTGTCAATAGTTCGTTGTACTAAAATACAAACAATTATAAAAATGTCGTGTGGAAATAATAATTGCACAATTGATGACAAAAGTGAACCAATAGTTACCTGCAATGGGATCTGCAACAAATTTTTTCATGGTGGTTGCATTGGCTTGCCTAAGAGGAGCCTTCTCTACTTAAAGGAATACTCTACCAACTTCCTGTTTTTCTGCGATGAATGCAGGCATATATCTGTCTCACATTTAATGCTAGCGATTAAATGTTTAAGTGAGTCCTTCGCCACATCACAATCGGAAAACAAAAAACTTTTTATTAAAACTTCTAAGCAACTGAGCAATATTGCTCAAATAACAGAAGATGCCAATAAGGCTTTGGAGAGTTCAATGAAGACCACCCAATTGGAGTCCAACTATCTCCAAAAACATAAAAAGTTTGATCGAGGTGGTTGGTGACAATAAATACTCTGACATCGAGACCGCTCTGGATGAATTAAAAAAAGATACTTCGATTATTAAGCCACTAACTTCCTCGCTTGCTAATGACTGTAAGCAAATTAGCGAGAACATCAAATATCTGCGCAGCGACATCGATGGATTGATGCAAAGCTCGAATTCCTTGACTCCATATGTGCAACAACAGGACCCGCTACTCCCAATTATATTTGAACAAATAACTGAAGTCAGCAACGAAGTTACGGCGTAGAACTTGAAGGTGTTAACGATTTGCTGAAACACGCTTCATGTAATATTGAATGCGTTTCTGAAAAAATTCAGCAGCAATCACAATCATCTTTTCACCAGCAATCAATTCTAGAAGAAATACTGGAAACATCTGACACAACAAATCCTTGCCGTTCTTTTACATCTCTCTTGCATTCACCAGCCCTGATCTAACCAAACTGATCTAAGCCCAGTTGCTGCACCTCGTAAATTGGTACACCACTTTGGAACAACATGGACACTAGCTGATTGGGAAAAAAAATAAAAAAGCTAGCCAGTGGGAATGCTATTGATAAAACAGCACTATTCTTTAAGGGTCTGCCTTTAAGAACAAGTGTATCCTGGGTCTGCAAGCTATTCAAGAATAAGTACGGCATTGTGATTCCAAATGATGACTGCGAGAAAACTTACATAAACCGCAAAGAAAAATGCAGAAATTTCAAAATTAACATTTTAACAAAATTTGCCTGGCTATTTTCTCACACATCCAGTCTAGATGGCGGCAAGGCTGAAGTTTCAATATGGAGTGATAAACCTAGGAAACTGCTTAAAACCTCTAACACTAAGTCTAACTCTAGTTCTATTTCTTATAATACTAATTTTAATTCTGGATTTAACTCTTAGTCTAATTCTCATATACATACTGCTAGAAATAAGGCTAATAATTCTAACTCTAACTTGTATTATAAGTCGCATTGTATTAAAACTCCATATAAACAAAATCCTACCTCGTCTGATCCAAACTACACACCCTCGGATAGAAATTTACCCAATTCACATTCTAAATCTGATCCCAATTGGAAACTTAAAACTAATATCTTTCCAATCTTCACTCCGCAGCTCATTCAAAGCATAAAAACAAAATTTTCTAACTCGAATCAAGCGAATCCCACACTTCAGCACTCTCACCCAAAACGGGTCTCATTTAATCTTAATCCTAATTCACACCAGGTCACACCAGCAAACAAAAATGAGAGTAATATGCTCCAGACACTATATCCTAACTTTGTACATTCACATACATTAAACCCATCTCCTTCTGTTCCAATCACAAGTGGAGCCCCTAATCAACCTGGTAGTTCCACTTCTTTCATCGACCCTCTTCAACCACCAAAGGTGAAACTAACTTCGAACTCTTGTGTTGACACCGAGAGCAGATATGCACTATCTCGTCTTAGAGAGAACAGTGTCTACAACAATGTGCGCCTCTACCTGGCTTACATGTATAAAGCACCTGTCTCTACTTGTATAGAAGGCAAAACCAAGACAAACCTAAAAGGTCTTGATTCAGCAAGAAGGCTTACCTACCAATGTCAATGAATTACGCCATTTGTTCACCAGTTTCCACGTGCAACTTGGCTTGACAAGTCAACAAGTCAAAGAAGACCTTGACATATATGGTGCTCATGTAAGGTCAAAACATATCTCTTATCTTCAAAAGACCCGTAAAGAGCAACAACAATATTATTCCTAACCAGCGTAGTGAACATAATCAAAACCCTAATCACAGCCCAATTAGTGATTCCCCGTCGACTGCTCTTCGCATATTTTACCACAATTGTGGCGGTATGCGAGGAAAACTTAATAAACTCTTTGTTGACGCGAAATCTTGCCTCTTCCAAATACTAGTTTTCACCGAAACACGGTTAAACGATACTTTCAAAAACGAAGAGATTCTTGACAGCAATTGGACAGTTTATCGAAATGATCGGGACTTTGGCCACACAGGTCTCTCCCGTGGAGGTGGTGTTATGATTGCAACTCATAACTCTTTAGAAAGCGAGCTTGTTGCAACAACCTCTCACACACTCTTTGAACACCGTATCATCAAAGTTCGCTCAGGGACCAATATTTTTATTTACATCGTTGTCTTCTACATTCCCCCCTGTTCTATCGAAACAACATACAACGATTTATGTAAAACAGTCCAATCGTTAACCGCAACCTTAAATGAGGAAGATAAAGTTATAATTTTTGGAGACTTCAATCGACCAAATATCTCATTTATCGTCGATGAAAATGACAATTATTTTCTTCCGGTTAACTTTTCAAGCTCGATAGACTTTAATTTACTTGATACCTTAGTACAACAAGTTAATCCAACCCCAAATCGGAACGGCAACTGGTTGGATTTAGTCTTTGCTAATTCGTATGATGAAATAAAGATTACTGCAACTACTCAAGCTGAACACTTATTTTCTGATACACTCCACCACACTGCTTTAACTGTAGAATTTCCTAGTAACAACATGTCTTTTACCACCTCATTTAATAACACAATTGTGTTCGACTTTCTTAATGCCGATTATGACAGTATAAAAATTGATTTGAATGCCTATAACTGGAACGATCTATTAAATTTGGAAATAGATAGTGCTATTTCACTTTTCTACTAACGCCTTTTCACAAGTATTGAAAAATTTGTGCCTAAGATAAAGAAAAAAAAAAAATTACAGAACCATGGCTTGACCAAAGTCTCAGACATATAAGAAACCAAAGAAACAAGCAATACGAATTCATTAAGAAAGGCGTAAATGTAAGCGATGAAATCAAAATGAGATACGAAGAGCTCTACAATGAGTTCTCTATAAAATCAAATGATGCTTATAGAACTTATACCAACCTTATTGGAGAAAAAATTCTTAGAGATCCTAAAAAATTTTTTGATTTCGATAATGTCAAACGTAAATCAGCTGGATACCCCTCATATATGTTTAAAGGCAATACAATTTCTTCCAACCTCCAAGAGATTTGTAATCTTTTTGCAAATCACTTTAGAGAAGTTTTCTGTGTTCCCACAACCCAGACTCTCTATTCCTCCCCCTCTCCTAATGCGACAGACATTATAAACAATATCAGTCTGACGCTGGATGAAATTGTTAATGCTATCATGGAACTTGATTCAAACAAAGGACCTGGACCAGACCTCATACCACCAAGTTTGTTAGTTCAATGTATCAACAATCTTGCCATTCCCTTATTTATACTTTTCAACAAATCCTTATCCTTAGGTGTTTTTCCATCCTACTGGAAAATCTCCCATTTGACATCTATATATAAAAGTGGCGATAAAAGGTATGTTGAAAATTACAGAGGCATTGCCATCTTGTCAGCTATACCAAAATTATTTGAAAAGATAATATGTGATAAGCTGACGAGTCTCATTAATCCCCGCTTAAACGAGCAGCAGCATGGGTTTCGGAAAGGCCGATCGACCACCACTAACCTAATGATCATGGTCTCCGATGTGTTAAATCAAATGGAAAAAGGACGCCAAGTAGATGCAGTTTACACAGACTTCAGTAAAGCATTTGACCGTGTCGACCATAATATCTTAATTTTGAAGTTAGAAAAATTTGGCATTTCCGGTTTATTACTCAATTGGATCAAATCCTATCTCTGCGAACGATCCCAGTTTGTTAAATTTCAAGGCCTTTTTTCAAATGATCTACCGGTCACCTCTGGTGTACCACAAGGTAGTCATCTTGGCCCAATACTTTTCAACATTTTCATTTCAGATTTATCTATTACTCTTTGTGACATTCCCCATCTTATGTACGCAGATGACCTTAAAATATATAAGATCATTAAATCAGAAGTTGATGTAACTTTCCTACAATCGAAACTGCTGTCCCTTGAGCAATGGTGTAATCAAAAGAAACTTCACTTAAATGTTAAGAAATGTTGCGTGATAAGTTTTTCCCGTAAGAACTTGTTACCAGAATGCAGTTACCTCCTTAATAATATTGTTCTGAGCAGAACCAACCATATTGTAGACCTTGGAGTTGTCCTAGATAATAAGCTGAGATTTAATCTACATTTTGATAAAGTCTTATCGAGGGCAAATAAACAGCTGGGATTTATAAAAAGACGTGCTAAAGAATTCCAAAATGTGTGGGTAACCAAAACGTTATACTGTACTTTAGTGCGACCACTTCTTGAATATGCTTGCATCATTTGGAATCCAGCCTTTGAATCTCATAGCGACAAAATTGAATACATTCAAAAACAATTCCTGCTTTTTGCGTTAAGAGATATCTTTGACCCCCGTGACTATAACAACTTGCCACCGTATGAACAAAGACTCAGGCTCCTCTCCCTGATGCCTCTATCATCAAGAAGAACTTTACTGAGTTCATGTTTCACATTTGATGTTATTAACGGAGCTATTGATAGCGAATATATCTATCTCCAGCAAAATTACACTAAATGACCCAATTAGACGTACTAGGCATACGCGGCTCCTAAATGAATATATTCACCACACTATTTACGCAAATAATGAACCCATTAGTAGGTGCTGTAGAATTTTTAATAATATTAGCGAGCACTATTCACCATCCATACCAAAATCCACATTTAAGCGAACCCTCTCAAAGTCTCTCTTTGACTCGGAATAATTTGTCCTTTTCAAGCACTTCTCCCTACAGAGTTATGCTTCTTGGTCTAGTCCCCCTCCGTCATTTCCTAAAAGTAGTACTTAAGATATATTAGCGTAGTTTAAGTATTCTTTTGAAATTAATTTAAATAATATGTTAGTAAAAAAAAAAGAAAGTAAAAAATGTAAATAGAATTAGTAAATTGCCTTGCTTGGTGAAATAAATAAATAAATAAATAAATAAATCCATATCATTCGCAAAAATTAAAAAGTTGAGTTTTCTTGAAATATTCCCCGCATGCTAAGGAAAATATGCTTCACCGGATCTAGCACCGTATCGACACCAATCTACTTATTTATTTGCCCATTATGAATCAGTTGTAAGTTACTACAAGCTTGTAAGTTACTACAATTGAGTACGGAAACATTCCTATTATCTGAATGATTTTTAAAATGAATTTTTTTTTAATTCAAAACATATGAATAAATAAATAAAGAGGTACATGTAGATTAGATTTGTTTTGGGTTTCATACATTTTCTCTACCTATTCCAGAAACTTCCTGCATGGCTTGATTCTGATTCCTTGTTTAATATAAGCACGTGACGAGAAAAAAGTCCAGAAAATTCTGAAACTGGGTGGGCGCCGCTAAATAACATGAATTTTGAGAAGTATTAAATGGTTGTTTCAAATCGAGTTTTCTATTTACGTTTAAGTCACAAGAAACTTCTGACTATAACAAACTATAACATAAAATCTTAATATGATATAAGTTTTTTTCAAAAACTAGTCCTTGATCTAAAATTGGCCTACTTTATTATATTTCCTAATTTTTTTCTTTCACTTTTGAATTAGAAGCTTTGCTCTTGCCTAGGTTGAACTTTCTTAAATTTAAATGCTGCAGGATTGTTTGTCATTTTAATAAATTTAGGAAAATTTTTTAAAATAATCAAAATGGATCATCTTCTGATAGAAAAGCAAGCCGACTTTTTGGAAAACATTAATTTCTCATTAAATTTATTTACTTTGTCTTCTGCCTGTTTACAATGACTTCAAAATATAAATTTGCTTATCGTCAAATTTTATATCCCTTATTGAATAAAATGCTCCCTGCTATCTGTTGCTACGAAGAATGATCTTCGAATATTAAGAGTTATCATTCTTTAATATTCGTAAGATTCTCGTAGGAATAACTTCGTAATTTCTTGCATTACATTCGTAGTATTTACTAAAAAATTAATTTGTAGGTTTACCGTAGGGTAGAGCAAGGATGATTTGACAAGAAAATATATTTTTATAATTTTCACTAAAAATTTAACGCATCGCTAAAAAGTTGATAGCTTATATTGTTCCTTAATTATTTGACTTGAAAATCATTCATATTTCAAATGTGTTTACCAAATCGTTTTCTTGGGATGAAGTGAAACAGAGGAAATAGGAAAAGTGTCTATTCTGTATACTTGTGAGGAAGATTCGACAGAGCTCTAAGAGTATTTAACAGCATGAAGTACGAACTCGCTTCCCACATGGTTTCCAGAAAAAATCTTCAGCCGATAAATTAATGTTGTTTTGTTTATGTTATATTTTCGGGCAGTACTTGTAAGCATTTCAATCTTATTTTTAATTTAGTGCTTTTTGAAAACATTTTTCATTAAGAACCCTTTCAGAGTGGTTTCTATTGTATACATTAGGCATATTATACTAAAATGATAATAATAATTAGAATAATAACAAGAAAAATATAAATAACAGCTCTAAGAAAATAGTATGACAATTTTAATATTTGATAAATCCTCCTACTTGGTAAATGTCAAATCATCCTTTAACCAATCTTTATCTTATATTTTTAAATTTACCGACACTATAAACTACTATTACACAACTGATGATATAATAATCTTTATTGGATAATTAATAATAAACAACATATAGCAGCAAGCACGTCAGAGATGCGACTGGTTTGTCAAACTATTACCGAATATAAGAAAATGTATGATTGCAAGTTGGCCGTAAAATAAACATTTGTTTTTTTACGAATACGAACAAAATATTCGAAATGCGTACCAAACTACGTCCGTTTTACGAATTCTATTCGTGGCAGAAAATTACGAATAAAATTCGTTGAAAAATTTTTTCATTTAAGAATATGTTTTGAAAAGTATTTGTGAAACAAGGGTAAATGAAATGATATCGTATCCTTTTATGCCGTGTTCATATTAAGCTTTTTTGTCACTATTACGACATCGCTCTCAATTTTTTTTCGCAAATGCGGCTGAAAAAGACTGAATATTAAATAAAGAAATTTATTTAAATATACACAAAATTCAGTTTTTTTAGCCGCTTCTGCAAAAAATGAAAACGTGACGTTTGTCGCGATACCACAAAAACGCGTAAAATGAACACAGCCTTACAGCAACGAGTACAACATGCTATTTAAAAATGAATGGCTTAACTCAGCTTTATTTATTAAATATCTTTAAGAAAGTATTTTTGGATTCTCTTCAAAATAAATTACACTGTGCGACACATTTTTCTAACGGAAGAGCGGATAACACAGGATGATAGTACTAGTGTATAGTAAGAAAACCCTAAAAGGAATTTGCAAAGTTAGCTCGCTTTTAAAAGATATAGGCCTTAAAATTTTGCCTCTTGCAGAGTATTTTTTAAAAATAAAGTGCTCATTAAGGCGTATCGAATTACATTTTTTTCGATTTTCACATTCTAATAGGTCTCAAAAAAAAATTTTGGTCAAGATCTAAAAAAAAAAAATAAAGAGAATAAAAGGATGTCTTCCTCTTACACGAGGACAAAGTTGTTTTTTGAGAAAAATAGTAAAAAATAACGATCTATAAATGCTTTAATTTTTTTAGGAAAAACTACACATGTCTTAAAGTTTTATGATATGGTTGCCTATCTTTTGTTCAAATCGATGAAGGCCGCAAGGCCACTCTGAAATATTTGAAAGAGTTTTATGATATGGTTGCCTATCTTTCGTTCAAACCGTTGAAGGCCACTCTGAAACATTTGCTGATGTCATTTATGAATAATATGAAAAACAAAGGCCCAATAATGCTTTTTTGTGGAACACCAGAGGTAGCGATAAACCTATAAGATTTAACATTATTTATAGACACAACGCATGGTCGAGCATTTCAGTATGATTTTTTGCAAGTTTAGCGACCAAAACTTTGTGGGACACTTTGTTAAAAGCCTTTGAAAAGTCCGTGTAATTACATCAATTTTATGACCATGCGTAAAAGACGAAATACAGAACTCAGTAAACAAAGCTAAGTTTGTCACTGTCGATCGACCAGCAACAAAACCATGTGGCTGAGTACAAATGTGGCGTATAACCAAGAAGAATAGTTACTTTTACTAAACTCTCAAATAATTTTGAAACATTAGCGAGTTTAGAGATGGGACGATATTTCGACACATCATTCTTACCACCACTTTTAAAAATCGGGGTATTTGAGGCAATTTTCCGACATTGAATGAAGGAACCAGTTGATACAGATTCATTAAAAATCTTACAAAGGGGCGCAGATAAGCCTAGTGCACACTTTTTGAGCACAATAGAGGAAATACCATCTATGTCGACTTTTACAGTTGATTTTATAGCAATTAAAGAATCAAAAACATCACGCTCCGATAGTGTCAACAAGCCAATATCCATATATGTTTCGACATTGGCTAACACCAGCTCTTCTGGCAAAACGGAATCAACAGAATAATTGGATTTGAAAAAATCTGCAAAAAGATTAACGGTATCCGTGAGAGCAGAAGATTGTATACCATTATAGTGCAAAGACTTATAGATAGATGTGCGAATCCTTCTTCTTAATGCTACTTGCAAATCGCAAGATATATTGCCTATAAATAAATTTGTTTAAAAAATTAAACTCCCTCATATAATAAACGTTCTTGCTTTTGTGCTCAGGGTCATTGGACAGTTTATACAAATTCAAAAATTTGTTGCGTAAATTTTTTTAGCACTTCAGTGTACCAAGGTAATTTGTGGCACTTTTTACTAAACGCGAAATATTAGCATTACAAATACTATTTAAGTGCGATTTAAATATGTTTTTAAACACATAAGTAACTCTAAAACTTTTGAGATAAAAGGTAAGATCGCAATGGGACGGTACTTATTATCAGACTTTGAAACAGTCAAAATCTTAGGTATTTTTCAGTTTGTGCGAAATTTGACAGTAGTAAAACTGGTGTTAAAAATATGTGTTATTAACCGTCAGAGTTTTGGCAGTAAAGTCTTGATGAAAACCGGATGGATCTTATCAAGCTCAGTTGCGTTGGACTTTATGGCAGCAGAACTTTTTACTACGTCACTTTCATCAATATATGAGAAACTAAACTTTGAACTATCATTAAAGAGAATCAGCAAATCTTTGAATGGGTTTGAAATAACAGAAGGCACAGGAATATTGGAAATATTTGTAGTTCAATACATCAACATTGTTTATTTTTGCAAAGGTTGTTCCGCTTTTGTCGATACCAATGCTTCAAAATTGCTGCCAGGTTTTTTTATGATTGGTCATAGATGAAAAAGAGTTTGAATTAAATTTCTATTTTGATATTTTTATGGTTTTCCCATTTTTGTCTGCGAGATCAAAACGTGTTATAAAGATCAGGAGTCTTAAATTGTTTCATCTTTTTGTATGTATAGTTGAGACTAAACATCACTGATTTAACATGACCATTAAACCAAGGTCGTTCAGGATTTCGTATCGCTTTACTTTTAAGGGGTACATGCTTCTCAGTAAGAAGTTAACGTTGGCTTACATTAATTTAAATTGATCATCAACACAATTCATACTGTAGACTGGGTTCCACACACCGCATCAACGTCAGTACCAAGGTAAACGCAATCAATATGTTTAAAATTACGGTACTTGACTCGCTATTGTATGTATTGTATGTCATAAATATAAGATCATATTTTGAAAAGGCAGGTTCCACAATATTAAGCTTTTTATATATGCATATATATTTTTAAATGCTGTTTTGAAAGCTGTTTTAGTAAAGCTTATTAGGAAGCTGTTGTTGGGCAATTTCTGAAGCTTTTGAGAAAACTGTTTGATAAGCTTT
The DNA here is from genome assembly GCA_963920525.1 of Dichetophora obliterata. Taxonomy (NCBI): domain Eukaryota; kingdom Metazoa; phylum Arthropoda; class Insecta; order Diptera; family Sciomyzidae; genus Dichetophora; species Dichetophora obliterata. The sequence goes on along the minus strand of OY986436.1, from coordinate 51,134,248 downwards.
ATATTAAGCTGTTTCTAAATTTGAAATAAGCTTTTTTTATGTTCTTAGACCGGTTTTTTATTGTTTTAAATAATGCTTATTAAATCTGTTAGAAAAGCGTTTTGTAAAGTTTATAGTAAGCTTTTAACGAAGCAAAAAAACAATGTTTAAAATATTTAAAACTAAATGTGTACAAAAAGCATTCGCGTGAAGCTTTCAAATTTTTCTGTTCAGTCTTTTTGAAAAACTTTTTAAAAGACTTTCAAGCCGGGGTGCGTAAAATTATAATTACACATTTTTGTGTTTGTGTTGTTAAGGATTTACTTTCATTTTCAATTTAAGAAAAGCTCGAGTTAAACACGAAACGAAAGCAAAAACTTTCAGTTCCTGTCAAGCAACATGCTTGCATGTTGCGATTGTTTGAGGTTCCGTTTAATTTTTTTCTATATGCGCGATCTAAATGAGGCAAAATAAGACTTATTCATTGAAGAAAATTGTTTTATGCTTTAGGGGCTCAACCAGTTGGCACGCGCCTAAAGTCTTGACTACGATGTGCATGCAGATAAGAAAACTCCTTTTAAAAGGTTATTATCTCCATAAACAATAATCCGAGTGGAAAATGGAAAAAAAAGTTTTTTCCAAAATTCTATCTGGTTGGTCCCCCTCAATGAACTTGTTTGTTGGAATGAATGAATTATTTTTTTGTCTCTAATTTTTGAGAAAATAGAATGCATTGAAATATTTTGAATTTTGATTTATACAAGATTTTCTGAGTTATATTTTAAAGTGTTCTAGTTTGGTTTTTTATCAGTTTTATAAAAATAAAAATAAACTTAAACTTAAAAACTTAAAAATAAAAATAAAGCTTCTATTTTTTTTTTTTTTTTTTTTTTTTTTTTTTAAAGATCAAAGAACCAAGGCATGCGTTTTATACAAACAAGGTTTGGTCTTTGACCTGAAAGGAAAGGGATAGATTACTTAGAGGAATTGATTGGAACTATACGTGAATTATTGATTAGAGGAAACAACTGCGAAAGACAATTTGAATTGCTTTTTAACCGAGGCTAGTGTTATGCCTTAACCTCGGCAAGCATTTCAAGCCCTTAGTTGTTCCATTCCTTCACATTTTCCACAATTTAGTTGTGGATTTTTAGTTTTCCATAATTCTTAAATGTAGGACAAAGAAAGAACAAAGAAAGTGAAAAGAACCATGCCTGAGCCCGGATTCGAACCAGGGACCTTTGGGTTGAGAGTCTAGCGCACTCTCCACTAGACTACAAAGGCCGACGATCAATTCAGTTGTGCGTGTTGTTAAATGTTTGATCACAAATGACCGAGAACTAGACGTACGTGTTTTATGTCGACTCCGAACGGCTTATGTACTCGAGAAGCTGTACATGGCAATTTTTACTCTCTGAGGTTTGCCATTGTCTGCAGAGAGGGAGGACGAACAGAAAAATTAATTCAATTGAAAAAACTTTCTGTCTGTGCTGGGATTGAACCCGGCCTACCGCAGTTTATTAGCTCAGGAGCCACGCACTCTACCCACTAGGCAACGGCCGCCGCACTTTAATTTATCAGTTTTATATTTTAAATAAAAAAAATAAATTTCCTCTATTTCATTTAGGACAATTACTCTAATAAAAAATAAAAGAATAAAAAACATTTGTTATATTTTTCAGTAAAAATGCACTTCATAATTTTATTTTTTGTTTTTTGCTGAAAAACAATGAAAGAATTAACAACAACTTTTTGTGCTCACTTTGTATCTACCTAGCAGCGGATTTGCCAGTGGCTACCATAGAACTAATACAGAATAAATTACCAGGTAAGGAAGCATTACTTTTTTCAAAAAGTAATGCGTCTGCATATAGCAGAAGTAATTAACTCATACCTCATTACCTGTATTGTAGCATACAAGGAAAATTAATGCAGTGATTTTTATAACTTAATACAAGTAGTATGTTACTCCATAACTTCTAGGTAATGCTGAAGGTAGGCGATCACTTACCTCCTGTCTCATTCAATGTTAAATGTAAGGCCTTTATGCATAGTGAGGTAATATAGTCGGAAGTAGTGGTCATTACAAGGTAATTGATGCTTCATATATTCGGAATATATTCCATCCGCTACTGGGTAAATTTTTATTAAGTTCATATATTACGTAAAAACAGGAATTTATTAAGCAGTGAGTAATCGCAACATGCCCACTTGAAGTCTGGATATCTACTGAAAGCTTTTGTATTTTCGTGTCAACAAATACGTGTGAAGCTCTACGCCCTGCTTTAAAGTTTCTTAGTAGTTTTTTGATAAAGCTTTTTATCTATTTTTTAAGAATCTCGAAAAGTTTTAAAAGCTTTCTTTATATTAGAAATTCTTCTGAAATTCTTCTGAAGTTTTGTTCAATTTTAACATAATTATTGCGTGTTTCTGAAGCCAAAAACATGCAAGAAAAGCTTTTTTATAATAGACAAATGAATGTCTTCTCAATTTTTCTTTCTAAAAGAAAGTTTTACTGTCTCATTAGCAAAAACCTTCTCACTGAAGCTTTGTAATTAAGCATGAACTTATGTTGAAAAAGTTATTTTAGCAGTCAGATAAAATTTTTTTTCAAAGCTTAGAAACTTTTCTTTAATCTTAAAGTTTTGACATTTTATAGACATTTATTTTCTTCTTCTCTGCTGTGAGTTCTTATTTTAGAGTATCGGAAAATTTTCCAACACTTTCCTTGTGGCAAATCAGTGTGCTCTAAAAATATGGTAGCTAAAAACCTTAATATACCCGGTTTTGCTCGGTGTTTTATTAGAATGCTAAAGAGTCACATTGAGTTTAAGGATTTCGTGTTTGCTGGTCTTTTAAATCATGTGCTGCGTTAAAAACTCTTTCGAATACTTATTTGTTCCTTGGTTGCGCTTTAATGTGCTCAAGTTGTTATAAGCAATAGATAAATAAAAACATGTGACATTTACGGTTCTCTTTCAATCATTATCGTGTCTCATCATTCTTTATCTTGTATCATTGAAATACAGAGACCTGTATATATGTTTCTCAGCTTACACGACGTAGATGCTGTCAGTGATAAAACTGGTAAGGGTCACATCTGTTACCTAATAAAACAATGTACATATACAATATTTCTGTCAAAGAGTTCGTGACATAAAACCTTATGATATCAGACATTTTATAAAAAATAGGTTAACTCTTACAATAATGCCCAACAATTCCCTGAAGAAAACCTATTTGTGTAATTGTGATATACAGTCCCTGGACAAATTATTAGACGCACCACAGATTTTTCTTAAGATAAATAAAAATTTGATATAAATCATATTTTTAAAAAACAAAACTTAGCTTTTAATGTTATTGTATACCTATTTGTGATATTTTTCATTCAATATTTACGATCATTTTTCACCGCAAGGTCAGAAAAAATGTCAAAATGAAAAATAATGACAAAAATAACGTTTTTTAAAATTGCTGTAGCTGAATTGTTTTTCAATTTATCAACTTTGGGTTTTTTACGTGAAAGTAGACGTAGTTTTCTAACTTTTTTTGTACCATTTTATGTTTCGATGTTTTTTTATTTCCTCCTCCCAGAGCGATGAAAATGGGTACATAAAAATGTGAAGGCAAACGGGGTGTCATTTTTCTTGATAACCAGATGTCGTGTCGAAATTCTGCGAGCGGCATTTTGTTGTTAATCACGTCAGGAAGGTCCTGAACTAGGATATTTCTAAACTATAAACTATAAAAAAGTTCATAAATTATATTTTTTGGGGGGTTTTTTCCCATCTCTCCCCCGGTAGTAGAGTTAGCCCAATTATCCTAGTTCAAGATCTGCCTGACGTAATTACCTTCATAACGCCGCCTGCCGCGTCTTCATCGGACTTCTGGTTCTCGAGAAAAACGATACCCCGTTTGACAATATAAAAACCAAACATATATTTAAATTGAAAAAGTTGTTTGTATTTCTTAACTAAATATGTTAATAAAAACAAAACAATTTCAATACATATAACATTTTATTTGTGTTACCAGCTATGTAATAAATGAAACTTTACATTACAGGCTAAATTTATTGACAATAGATATTCAAAAACCAAATTGTAGTAGCTGATAATTACGATTTGTGCACAAAATATTGTGCGTCTAATAATATGGCCAGGGACGGTAACATTTAAGACAATGGGTTTCGACTCGATTTTGCAAGCAAAAAATTCATAAACTCGCTTAATTTTACTTGAAAAATCGAGTCGGAGCAAATGCTCACTTTTTATGCATTCCACCCATTGATTGTACCAAAATTGAGATTACATATCATCTAAGCCAACATGAAATTTAACACTTATTTCGCAATCTTTTTAAATATTAACATAAGCATCACTCACAATAACATCACATCCGTATTATTAACCAAACAAAAACCATACTCCCAGCATACATTTATTCATTGTCTTCATTTATGTAAATAGCACACCTTTTTGCAAATTCCTACGCTAACCATGCCAATAACGGGGAAAAACAAATTTGAATTAAGCAAAAAAAGCATGCGATTTTTTTTTAATTTTTTGCACTATTTTATGTCATGCATAACATCGTCAGCATCACATCATTTGTGGTTAACCGCAGAAAACTATTTCGCATAAATTTTCCGCAACATTTTGTCACGCTGCCATCACTCAATAGTAACAAGTGCTGCCAACCCACCAACACTAGTGACACACAAACATCCAAAGAAAGTGTTAAAGAGTGATAGTGGCAGAGCGACAGAGAGAGAATGAGACAGCAAGCGAGATATGCAAACAAATTTGAAAATGCGGCGCGCAATAAAATTAATTGAATTTTATGGGCAATTTTAATTTTGGCAACACTACAGAAGCTCCTCAATAAATCTTATTTGGCGGTGCTTGGCAGTGCCAAAAGTGTCACAAACAAATGACAGATGGCGCGAGCGAGCACACACACACACACGCACACAAACATACAATGTAATAATAATAATTTGCAATTCGCTGTCAAAAGCAGCCGCAGTATCGTAAGCAGCCACAAAAGCCGCCAGTTTAGCTGCATCTAAGCTGCTCTGCAGCTGCTTTTTCTCACTCTCACTTTGCGCAGCGCAAAAAGGATTTACGAGAAAATAGTGTAGTTTCGTTATTTCAAAATAATTATTTAGATCTACATAAATAACGCTCTTTAAATTTAAGCTAAACTTGGAAGATAATTTATGTTAGAGCTCATGATTGTTAAATTATAGACATTTTTATTGAAAAAAGGACGAAATGGGCTGTTTAAGAAGAAGGCATGACAGATTTTGAACTTAATTTTTGAAATTGTTAATTTTTTTACAGAAAGAGATAACTATTAAACTTACTACTCATTCACAAGTGAAACCAAATTATCCCATTACACAATATTGAAAATTGCAGAAAAGGTTAACAAGACAAAATGCAACACCAAACTTTTTGAGAGTTTCAATTTACATTATAGCAATTAACAATCTCGTGCCAATGGTCTTACATCATAGCATTTGCAAAATAGTACAGTATATTTTTACTCCCCATTAGCCCTTAGAGATATGAAAAAAATTACCTTAAATTCGGTTTTCTCGTGGTCAAATTAAGAAAAAAAATTAGGTCTGGATAATTTTGGAGAGCCCTCTATTGCACCAAATTCACAAAATAAAATGTGGTCGAACATGACTTCATCGGTCTAAAGTAAAATTTTAACGGATTTTTTCAGCTGTAATTTGTGATGGGTAATCTGCGACCGTATTTTCAATAAAATATTAAAAGCAATTTATGTGTTTAATGAAATTTAATTTCTAATTTAGAGAGTAAATAAATGCAAATATTACAGATTGAAACTGAAATTGTAGTTTCCTTTACAAGAAAGACCTTTAGTAAATTACGATTGTATGAAAAAATATCGCAAAAAATTTTACTTGAGGCCGATGGGGTCATGTAAGACCCCATTTGATTTTGTGAATTTTGTAAAAGCAACTGGAAATATTTCCTGGACTCGAAATTTTTTATTAATAAAACACATCCAAATTCAGAACTTGCATTTACGTTTGTAACGATTTAATTTTGTTATTTATTTATTTTATTATAAATATTGGAGCAGTATAAACAACATACTTCATACGAAAAAAAAAAATAACTCCAGCTGATCAGCTGTTAGCCTGCCAGTGTTTCAAGATTCTATAAAGCGTCTAAAACCAAATTCAAGGTAGAAATTACCGGACCAATTGTAATTAAAGCGGCGATAACTAAAAAACGCATGGGTCCATATAGTACCCCTTGGTCTCAAGAGTTTAACAAAATATACATTGATTCATTTACTACGCTTTTGCAAATATAAAACACTAAAAACGCATAAGTTTTATAAAAACAATTTTACAATAAAATCAAGAAGAATTAAAAAAAAAAATAACAGCAAAATCATTAAAACAAAAAAGAAATAGAAAACATATTAAAATAAGAAGTGGTACTTCTCAATAAAATTAAATAGATTTTTTTATGAAAACAAGAAGATTTTCATCTTAAATCAATTCTGTTTTATAAAAACGCTCAAGAAACAATTTTTCAGATGAAGAAAAAAAGTGGTCATGCTAGTTGATGGTGATTTCCTTATAAATGAATTCCTTAGTTCCGTAGTTCCTTTTTTTACAAAATATGATAAGAAATATTAAGGTGGCCGTAGGCTACTGGATAGAGTGCGTGATCAGTTACCTAAAAAACCACGGTAGTCCAAGTTCAGACAACATTTTTCAATTAAATTAATACTTCTGTTCAGCCACCACTTCTCTGAAGACATATACAGTTTTCCGAGAGTAGAAACTGCCATTTAAAGCTTCTAGGACATTAGCAGTTCGGCATACAACTCGTAGTTCCCATTTTTTATTTTCAAAACTTTTTTCAAAAATTCACTGACTATCAAATTACCCTCGTATATATAAATAAAAATTTAAAATTTTTCATTTCTTAACTGTTTGTGTTTTGTTTTTAGAAGTAGTACAAAAATTAGAAAATTTTTCTTGGGAAAATTTATTTTGTTTATAAATAAATATCGTTTTGAGAGCAAAAAATTTTAAAACAAAAAATTTTATTTAAAATCAGAAGAAAATTTATTTGAATTTATTGAATTCTTTTAATTTATTTTTTTATTTCTTCTATGCTGTACTTGAACATAAACATTTTGAAAAAAAAAAACAATTCAAATATTTAAGTAATTTTTGGAGACCCCTGCTTCAAAGGAGTATCAATTTTCAAAATACAACAGCTTTATATTTCTTCGCTCACCGAAAAAATACCTTAATTCTTCGATAGTTTTAATTTAATTTTAATAATTGTTGTTAAAAAATTTGTGGCGTCATTTGTTTTGCTTGTTTTTTTTTAGTTTGTTTGATTCCGGTGTGTTCTCTTTCGTATTCACTGTGTTTTAGCGTAGAGATTTTTTTGTTCAATTGTGAGCTTTTATCTCTCCTAATTTGTTCGTCATAAGTAACACACCTACTCCCATCGTCACTTACTGTGTAAGGTACACCCTCTGCCAAAAAACGCATCACCAGGTATGTTTTTAGAAGAGCTCAAAAAGCACACAATATTAGCATGTTGACAAAAAATTTGGATAAGGATGTATTGGTTGCAATCGCGTCGGAAGCGAATTTCATCTGGGGGGGCAGTACAAATGGGGGGCAGTACAAATCGTCGTGCAAAAAAAGTTCACCAAAATTTCTTCACATGAAACATGAAGAAGAGAGAAAGAAGAGGAAAATATATAATACAAAAATATTATCGTTGTAAAAAAACTGATATTTTGAATAACTTTTCCTTTTTAATTGTTTATCTAGCTAAAAAAGTGGGGGGGCGACTGCCCACCTTTCCCCCCCTCTTCCGACGCCAATGATTGGTTGATGTCTTAAGGTAAGCCCTGCCACAAAGATTTTAACAGCTGAGTCAACTGCAAATCTGTAGATTGCTTTATATAAAAAAGCCGAAAAATCATAATATTTTTAAGTATCATATATTTTTTCATCAACAAATGTAAAAATAACTATGCAAGCATAACATTTTCAAGTATTTTTGAATGCAGAATATTTTTTACAGTAACAATTTAAAAATAGCCTCACTTTTTTCTGAAATAAATTTGTTATCCTATTTTGCAAAAGGTCGCTATTTTTTTAATTTTGGAGTGTTATTTGTTCTTACCAATTACCATTGATGAGAAGACGAGGTGTGACCACAAAATTTTGAGCAAAAAAAAAAAAACAACGAAATAATTTTATTGTAGTATAAGAAATATAACGTTTGGGCACTGGACTAATAAAATGGGTGACTAAGTAATGGGCATGAGTCATGCTAATCGTCGAATTAAAATGTAAATATAATAGGTAAAATGGAAACATTTTACTCGAGAATAAAGACTATAATAAAACAAAAACCATAAATTCTACTGTATGAAATTCCTATCAGAAATTAATCAAGGCCAAGATGATGAATTGAAGTTATGTACAACTTCAGCATCTTCATGCTTCTGTTATGGCAAAAGAAAATAAAAAAAAAAAATGTAAAAGTCAAAAGAGTTGTCTTAATATGACTCTGGTTTCTAGATACATAGATTTTTTTTGTTTAATCCATTTAAATTCTAACTTTTAAGTTCCATCTGCAACAAAATTAAATTGATTATCAAAACAAGGAAGAAACCTCCATACAATCCTTTTATTTACCAGGAAATTGGTTTTACTCTCACAGCTTTTTTACTTTTTTGTTTAATTTTTGGTCAAAATCCGGTTTAAATTGTGAACTTTTTAGTATATCTTTAAGTTTCTATCAAAAAAATGTTGGGTAACATTCAAAAACTTAAAAAAATTTCGCGTCTTAAGCGAAAAATTTTATGCATTTTGCAAAAAATGGCTGCAAAAAACTGCAATTATATCAAATATAGACCACCAATTTTTATTAAAGACTATAATTCGGTATTACTTGAGAGTCAAAAAAAAAAATTGCTGCATTAAAAAAACTACAAAATGTTATGTTTAGACAACTCTCTTGACATTATTTATTTAAAAAAAAATCTTGTTAAAAATATTAGCATTATTTGACTTTTTTTACAAAAAGCAATCTACTGAGTACTATTCACCTTAGATGTATATTTTCTCAAGAAGATATCAATAAACACGTACTTGTCAAAATTTTTAGAATGAAAGCCAATTCTCTTTAAAGACGGGAAATTTTTTTCGAATTAGCTAAATTAGACCTACTTTAAATTTGACTGCTTTTTGTGTGATCCCGTCTGACTTAGTGATGCCATTTGGCATGATCGTCCTTAATGGGTTAAAGCATATTTTTAACCACTTCGACAAATATTTCTAGGTGAAGCGATTTTGTTTTGCAGTGGGTGTAGATGTCATCAGTGTGCTAGCGGCCATGTTCGAATAAATGTAACTGAGAGTTGTACACAGGCGTTGAGTGTACTCGTACTAACATTGTATTTAAGAAAATATTGGTAACTTCATGTGTCTTTTTTGGCACTATGTTTATGCAGGTATAAAATATATTTCTTGTTTCTCAACACAAAAGTCTTAACTTTTTTCAAATAACTTTACTCAACCTTTCAGCTACTCAGCAATAAACACCGAATTTAGTCTTGTTAACATAATTCACAGCATTTATCTCAGACTATAATCGCATTTTATCTGGTATTTGCATACAGTATTTAAGAGAAACTTTTAATTATAAAATCACCTTAAATATGCTAGCCACCAAGCGACCAACAACAACAACAGTCTTGCTCATACTCATACCTATCATCTCTCTTTCTCTCTTCCTCATTGACACCTCAAATACTGTAGTCAAAAAACTATACAGCAGGTAGCTGGTTTATTACAACATTCGCTATATTACACTTACATTTGCTAATGTTAATTTACTCATTACCGTTACATAGTATTAGTTCAAGGACTTTTGCCAAGTATCTGCAGTATGCAGCACAACAATAGTAGTAGCAGCGGGAACAAGCTCATGTGCAGAACATGTTTTATTTTATGATAAACATCTTAATTACAAAAATTCCAAAAACTTGCACAAACATTATTACATAATCACACACGTACATAAACCGCAGATATAGCAACCAATACCAGAAAATACCAACACTTGATGCAGACAGGCAGACAGACAGACAGACTAAACTCTTACCCACGTATGGTGAGGACAAAATGTACGCTGTCGCTTAAGTCTCAGCACAGAGCAAAAGTTTAATTATATTTGTCAACCGCAGCTAAAACTTTATTAACTCACAAAGCAGCCATTTTCCGCCCACCACAACACTACCCACCTACCCAACAAAAACCTACATCCGCCCACTAAAAATGCCAAACTTTAAACGATCCAAACGACGCTTTAAGCTAACGTTGTCGTTGCTATGTTTTAGTATAATATTCATACTATGTTGCACTACTTTTACCGTTGGTACCACAAACTGATGATACTACAACTGACGACGTTGCCACGACTGACGCGACTTTAACGCGACTTTCTTGCGTTAGCCACGATTTCTGCTACTGCAGCTGTTGTTATCCAGCACGCAAACCACTTGCAGCAACCGAATGCAACCACGTCATCAACGGATGCTCCGGGTAAAAAGCGACAACCCTTACGGCGACAACATTACCGCCAGCCACCCACCCTCTCTTCAGAAAACACCACAGTAAGTTTTTGCCCACACCCACGCCCACTTAAACCGGCAATTAATTTGAAAATGTGGCGCGCTCGTTGTTCCAGTAAAATGCTTGTGATCATTTATAAAGGCAGCAACAGACCGCAAGCTTTGCAAGTGCCACTGCGACAAGGAGTGGCTGACAGAGAGGGAGAGATATATAGAGCGAAAGAGAGTGAGAGACGGGAAACGAGTGCCTGTTTGTGGTTTATCCTTTGGCTATAATAAAAGCGTTGACACAAACCCACAAGCTATAAGTGGAAATGCAACTTCATGCAAATGCAATTAAATATTGAAATATTTGTATGGGTTTTTTTCGTGTAAATTTTGGCGCACACTCAAGCGTTTATAAGCGATTTAACTATCAAAACTGTTCAGAATAAGCTTGTATTAAGTTTTGACTTTGTGGAATTAAGAGTAACTGAGTTATTAAAGTCTTAGTATGATTTTTAAAAACGACTTTCACTAGAGGAAAATTTAGTGTAAGGCAAAACAAAAGAGAAAACAGACACAAAAGAGTACGCTTTAAAAAAATTATATGAAAAGGAAGGCATTATTTGAGCAAAGATTAAAAATAAACCCAGAAACAAAAAAACATTTAAAATTCATTAATTTTGCCATTTTGGGACAAAGAAAATACTCAGGAACAAATCATTTTTAAAGTGAAACTTCTTTAGCGTATTTCTGATTTAAAATTCGATGAAACGAAAACGACATGTATTTCAGTACAAAAATCACAAACATACCACAGTGTGCTATACAGTACTGTACTACTAAGCGTAGTATGTACACAAACCAATTTCAAAGATATTAAACGTTGTAGTAGCTGTTGAACTGTCAGACAATTTTGAGTCTTTTTTAATGAAAATTTGTAAAAGCCAATCGAAAACATAGACGGCAAATGTACTTAGCGTGTCTCCTCTTTGTTATATAATATAATTAAAATTTAATAATTGTCAGATGGAATTAAAGAAGTAAAATATAAGGAGTGGTGTAATAGCAGAAAAGTGTGGTATTTTCTATATTAGTGTTGATTCACACAAATACAGAAACAATCACACAAGGCCGTATTCGGTTGTATCGTAAAAGAAGGCCCAAACTGTTAAAGTTTGTTCTTATGCATTAAAATTTTAGGAACATTTAAAGCAACTCTAAAAATTTCAGATTGTTCGCAATTGGCTTAGAAGTTATAGGCATCCAACGTTGGTTGGTTAAGTTCTCCAACAAAACTGAACTTTATGGGTATCAAAAAACAGATAATACAAGATAATTTAAGATACAACCCTTTTTTTTACTTAAAATCGCGAGGTTTTTCAAATTGAATAAAAAAACTAAATGTATTTAGTTGTCTCTTTTTAATAGGAGGCCTTTGGCCACTGCTTAGGGATTACAAACCTCAGTAAGTCCAACACAGGCTTCGCTGTCTACAGTACTTCTGGATGTAGTTATCTTTTTAATAATTCTCTTTTTAATGTATTGCTTTCGTTAAAGGGAAACCACTAGTTTTTCAGACAAATTCTATTTATAAGAAAAAATCATATCTTAAAAATTTATGCATGGAATTTTATGTTTGACAATTCGTAGAAAAGATACGCGCATTACCTTTGTTTTAATACCCATAAAGCTCAGTGTAGTTAAAAAACTAGAAAAACAGCAAGATTTTTAGGTAATTTTTTTAAATTTGAAGGCCTATAAATTCTAAACTTGAACCTTAATTACAAATGAAATTAGAATATTTTTTGGGTGTTTCTGCCTAGTTGTTGTGCAAAAATCAGAAAAATTTAACATACAGGTACTAAATCTGATTCACTATGCTGAAAACAAGAGCGACCCAAAAATATATTCAACTGTAAAAAATGACTGCGCCCCTGAAGCAGTGTTTGTGTTTTGACAGATGTGGTTCGATTAAACTGGCGCAAAATCAACGTGGTCTAATTTGCATTTTTAAACCGTATTTAATTAGAAATATATACATTTCTAATAAAAATAAGTTAAAAAAAATATCGTTTTACACTAAATAAAGCACTTTTGTTAAAAGAATTCAAACCGTATGGATACATTCACCTGTGGAACGAAAGCGCATTGTTTTTAAGTTTTCGGAAACTTTTACAATTTTTAACCGCACAACTCATGTTGCATTTATTTTTCTGGTTTTTTTCTTTGATTTTGTCACTTTTTAAGCAGTGAAAAATGCTTAAAATTAAATTACTTTCAACTATTTTGCTGAGGAGTCTTCCAATCAGATTCTCAGGGTTCTCAGAAATGTCAAAAACACTCTCTGTCTCGCTCGCACAATTTGCGAATGGTGCGACAGTTCATGAACAGTGTATGTGTTAGGAACACCATTTTCTTATATTTTACTTCTTTGGATGGAATGAAGATTTGCAGTTCTATGTTTTTATATCTAAGGAATAAATTGGTAAGCTTGATTTTATTTTTAAATAAACTATTGGATTTTCTCCAGTACAAAAGTTGCTCAAAAATTAAAAAAAATTCAATTTGCGGATCCCAAAACTAGTTCAGACCCAAAAGAAACAGTATGCCAATCGAAAGGATTTTGTATACACTATTTAATTTTGGTACTGGAATTAGGGGTCAAATTTTTCCTATACGAGTCGATATACAATAATGTCGATAGGTGGATATAATATGTGGATTTCTTTAATCGCCTTTCGATGTAATTTCTTGCCAAAATCTCTATAACATTATAAAAAATTCTGGATTTTCAGAACTAAAAGATAAATTTAGTTTTTGAGCTTATTAAGCAATACTTTGGAATTACTTATGTTGAAAAAAAATATCGGGAATTTGTTTATAAATAAAAAAATGATTATTTATTCTTCTAAATTCATTTCATCACCCTCACAGTAGTCCGCCTTCCCATGCAATACACTTGTGCCAACGTATTTTCCAATTTTCAAAACATGCTGCAAAGTCATCTTCCGGTATTGCCTTGAATTCCTTCTTCGTTTCTGTTTCTAGTTATCTCTTTTATTGATTCAAAAGGTTTACACTGAGCGGTCTCTTTAGTTTAGCGAATAGCCAAAAGCCACATTGTGCTACGTCAGGCGAATACGGTGGTTGTGGAACGATAAGGGTCGAGTTTTTGGGGAAATGATCACGAATTACGAGTTCAGTGTGAGATGGTGCATTATTCCGATGCAAAAACCAAGAATTGTCTCTCCACAAATCCGGTCTTTTTTGACACACATCATTAGGTTAACCAACACCCAAATAGTATTCTTTGTTGACAGTTTGGCCGATTGGAAGGAATTCATAATGGACCATATCATGATAATCAAAGCAAACTGTCAACATGACCTTGATTTTTTACTAGCTTTGATGTGTTTTTTCGGTCTCGGCTCATCTTTGGCACGGTATTCTCCTAATTGATCGGTACTTTCTGGTTCGTAAGCGTAGACCCAATTCTCATCTGCAGTTATGATGCGTTTCAATTTGTCTTGGTAGTCGGAAAGCATTGTTTCTCACAAATCAACGCAGAGCTGTTTTTCCATAAAATTAAGCGTTTTTGGCACCAATCGAGATTTTACTTTTCTGAGGCCCAAATGGTAACACAAAATGGTTTCCACTGATCCTTCCGATATTCCTACAAGGTCAGTAAAGTCTCAGACAGTCAATCGACGATTTTGGAGCACCAATTCCTTGATTTTGTTTATGTTGATGGTCGTCCTGACCGTGCCTCGTCTTCAACGCTTTCTCGACCCTCTGAAAATTTTGTATTACTCATAAACTCTTGTATTACTAAAAAACTATTGTTTTCGATAGAGCTTGCTCACTAAAGGTCTTCTGCAATAGGTTCAACTGTTTGGCAGCAGAAATTTCATTCCGCACACAAAATTTAATCGAACTACGTTGTTGAATTTTTACAGACATTATAAAAAACGAAAAATTCTCTTTTATCTATAAACAAAAGGTCGAGTATCTTAAACATTAATGAATATTTTTATATGTAATTTGGCGTCAGTGAAAGTAGTGCCAACTTAAAAATAAAAAAAAATTGTACATATCAGAATCCCCAAAAAAATTTATGTTCAAATTCCCGATATTTTTAGCCCAAGGTAGTACACGATTTTAAAATCAAATTTAATAATTTCACTCATTATTTTAAGTGCCAAAGGGAAAAATGTAAAAAAACACGAGGAGCATTTTTTTAAACAAAATTATAATTGGTTAAATGATTCAATATCTTTTATACCATTCCCCTTAATATTCGCTCAACCAACCCAGCGAGGTCGAAAAGAAATTGAGTTTGGAAAAAGCAATGATAACTTAAAAAACAAAAAAAAACGAAGGGCTTAAGATACTGTACCATTTTAGCAGTACTAGCTCATGCAACTCAACTGACCTTAAGAGCTGCAGGTCAAATTGAAGATTGAAACTTGTAAAATAAATTACATCCTCATCTCCGACAATGGCAGAAAAATTATATAAAAAGCATAACACAGCAAGTGCAAGTAATTCCACTGACTGCAGCAGAAGCCTTATCAGTTTTAATAGATGAAATGAGCCGACGACAGTAAAATATTATATGAAATGCTGCCCCAGAGAAATTTCATTCGTACGCATTAGTTCAACTAGCAAAGAAAAAATGCTATCCAAAAAGTGAAAGTTAAAAAATTTGAGAAACTTCAGCACAAATAAGCCTACAAGCTTTTCTAAACCATACGGTTAATGTTAAGTTATGCTATAACTTCAAAAGTCAGTAATAGACATCTTACATGATAATGAATTGTCTAACATCAGTTTACATACTAAATGGGGCTTCGATGGAAGTTCTGGACACAGTCCATATAAACAAATTGTTCACGGACCTGATGCTACTGATAGTGCAGTTTTATTACATCTATTGTGCCATTACGATCGGAATGTAGGTGTAAAGTAATTTGGCAAAATCCTCGCCCAGCTTCGACACGATTCTGTAGGCCACTTAAAATAGAATTCATAAAAGAATCAGCAATTATTTTACAAATTGAAAAGGAAAGAGTGGATAAAGAAATACGAATTCTTGTAAATTCCGTTGTATCGGTCGGTCAAAAAACCATTTAAATACAGCAAAATTGAATGGTAGTTATGATCGATGGAAAAGTATGTAATGCCCTTTTAGGTACAATATTCACCCAAAAGTGCTATTTGTGTGGTGCTACCAGTAAAAAGTTCAACTTCATAGACAAGATTATTGCAAGGGATATAAAAACAGATGCTATTCGGTTCGGTTTATCGAGCCTCCATGGTTGGATTAGATTTTTTGAGTGTTTGTTACACTTTTCTTATAAGCTCCCTATTTAAAAATGGCAAGCTAGATCAGATTATGACAGAAGGTATGTTGGCGATACCAAGCTACGAAGCCAAAAAAAATTGAAAGAGATAGCAGGATTAATTGTGAATCAGCCGAAAGCAGGTTTTGGGAATTGTAATGATGGGAATACAGCCAGACGGTTTTTTAAACATGCAAAAATATCAGCTGAAATAACATAAGTAGACGTAGAATTAATTAAACAAATGCATATTATGCCGGACCGAAATTAAGATTTCTCCGGATACCGACTCAAAAGTTAGAGGGTCTCTTAAAAACTATTTCGGCATAATTTTTTTTTGGATCGGAGAAATCCCCATGGTTCTCCTGAGCCATTTTTTTGGTCGAAAAATCATGTTTTTTGCGTGTATTTTTTTTTAGAATGCTTACACAAGATAAGCAAAATACAAGTTTTAAAATTATTTTCTTTACAAACTCTTTTGAGACACAAAGATATCGATATTTCGTCATTTTCGGAAAGCTATTTTTGTAAACACCTATGAAATAAGTATTTTTTATGAAATTCATATAAATTTTAGCTTATTAAATAGGTATTGAGTTAGTCTTTCCATTTATATATTGCATAGTGTGACTTAATTAACACTGAGTACCACAAATATATAAAACATCATAAATCGATATTCAAAGGGCTTTTTTCCGCGTATGTAGTAGGTCTGTTCCCGTGCTTTTGTAGCAGAAATTAGCAAGTTGTAAAATTTGAGCGGAAAAAGCAACTTATGAAGAAAAGTTAAAAACATATGCTTATTTCTTTTAAGAAAATTTTGTAAAAACTAGGCAAATGTCAGATCAAAAGAATATATTGGCTTCCCTTTAGCAGAAAATAGCAACATTTGACAAGGACTGAATTACTTGGTATCAATGGAAAAAAAAAGCTCAATACCTTTCCAATAAGCTAAAATTCGTATGAATACTACGAAAAACATATATTTTATAAGCGTTTAAAAAACACCTTTTCGAAAATTACGATATATCTATTTTTTAAAGTCTCAAACGAGTTTATAAAGAAAAAATTTCTAAATTTTTGTTGGCCAAAGTTTGTGTACGATCCAAATTTTTACAATATTGGGTATGCAATTTGAAGAAAAAAAAAAGTTACATGCAAAAAACATGAATTTTTGACCAAGAAAGGGGTTCAGGAAAACCAAAAAACGCTCCATGGGGAATTCTCCAATCCAAAAAAAATGATGCCGTATTAGTTTTTAAGAAACCCTCTTACTTTTGAGTCGGTGTCCGGCTGACTTTTTTTTCTCCATAGAATTTAATCCATATTCTCCTAGTTGTTGCTTCGTGCAGGCACAAAATTCACGCTGAAGTATTCAGAGTTTTCGCTTACAGTATCGCTCGGTATTTTGTGGAAAAACACTCCTGGCTTAATATGCCTCCAGGGCCGGACTATCTATAAGGCAGTGTAGGCAACTGCCTAGGGGCCCCGCATCGGCAAAGGGCTCTGCGCACTGAGAAAAAAATTTTAAAATGTTCATATAGTAAAAATTTAATTTTAAGATTTGCAACCTCAATGAAAACATTATTTATTACCTTGTTTTTTTACACATATTACGTTGTCATATTTAAAATTATTATATAATTGTTTTCGATGATTTCGCGGCTATTTAAACCCCTATTACAGTATGGCAAACAAAAGCAAGATCAGCTTTTTTAACGCAAAGCGTTTCAAAAATTCTACATTGTGAATGCAAAAGTACTGGTACTACGTATCAATATACTCCAGAGGAGTTGTGACAATGAGCTAGGTTATAAATTCTCAAAAAAAAACAGCATAGTGTGTATTTAGTATAGATGTAAAACTTCTTCAAAAAAAGAATAAAAGATATTTTAGTGTAAGTGAATTCTTTTCTACACAATTGCTTAACATTTCTAAGCTTTTTCACACGAATTGTGCTTTTTATTGCAGACTGAAAATAAATCAACAAAATTTAAGATTTACCTACAAACTTTATGTGTGGCAGCCCTGCATAGATTTTAAACAATTGTGTGTAAACACTTGTGCTCAAAGGAAAAGAGAAGTAAAAAATAGAAACTTGATTGCCTGTACTACTAGATTAGAAACTTTTCGAGGAATTAATTCTCTGTTTGAAGTTCTAACAGATTTCTTGATAAAGTCCCAAGATGAAATTAAAGAGGCTTGCATAAAGTTTAATGAACATTATTCCTCGGACATTGAGTCTGAGTTTATAGATGAGATGGTGCAGTTCAAGTACTTCTGCTTACAATTATTAGATGCGGCGAGAGATAAAATTGTAACTATACCCAGAAAAAAATCTGGTTAATTTAAATAATTTTTACTAAATTTCAGGTTAAAATTTTCCAACTTGAACCGTCTGGTTTAGATTACCACTAAACCTGATTCAGATCAATGCCATTCAGGTCAATTGAACCTGTTTTTGTGGTTTAATGAAACTGACAAACGTGGTTATCCAGCATTTGTGGTTAAATCGGAGTGAATAAAGCTTATTTAACCCAATGCTAGGCTTACATGTTCTTATCTCAATCACCTTCATGCAAATTTGGATTTTGATTCACGAGAAAAAAAATTAAGCCAAAAAAACGCCCATTTGGAGCATAAGGTAAAATTTAAAACTTAAAGACAAGTTCATTTCACCTACCTTATCCCGAGGTATCTTTTGTTACAAATTCCACATCAGTAGAGTATAATTTGACAGCTGGAAGGATGTTTTGTTCCCTACAAGCCTTCCATGTTTTTCCCCCTATTTTCTACTTGTATTTCTGTAAACCAGATCCGCCACTTCAAAGTAACTTGGATCAGGTTAATACGATGTGGTTGACTGTCCTAACCAAATTCGTAAGGTGCAAATAATCTGGATCAGGTAAGAGTATTTTTCCCTGAGTGAAGTTAGTTTAGTATATGTAGTTACTTTGTATGGCAGGTAGGCGTGGTTTTATACTATTTTGGCATATTTAAATTGTGGTGGTGGTTTTTAACCGATTTTAACAAATTTCAAATATATGGTGTACATTTTACTTTAAAGCTTATGTATGCATGAAATTTTAAGTCGCTGCATAAATTGTAGTGGCATTTGTAGAGATTTAATTTTTTTCATAAAGTTACTTACTTGGCGTGGTTTTAATCCGATTTTGCTCAATCTTGAACTTGAGCTTCGTTTTTTCTATATAAGCACACACACCAAATTTCAATACGATAGCTTAAAAATTGTGGCTAAATAGTCGTGTCGACATGGCGAAATCGATTTTGAAGGTGAGCTCTTCAAGAATATATTTCCTTTTCGTGCGAATATACGTGCTACGGCTCTTTATCAGTGTTACAAACGGAGTAACAAAGTTGATATACCAATTAAACAGTTCGCGTAGGAGTGGGTATTGGTAGAGTTATTATAAATATAATTGAATTGTGGCAGAAAAAATTTTTTTGCGTTAGAAAAGTGTAAAGGGACCCCAAAAACATCATTGCCTAGGGGCCCTGACACGGTTAATCCGGCCCTGTATGCCTCCCACATTGCACATGGACCAAAAACAATAAAGCAAGTACTTTTTGTACCAATGGACCAAAGTTTTGGCCGATTTTTATTAACGTCAAACAAACAAACAAACAAAAAATTAGTTTTATAAATATAACAAAAATACTCGATGATATACGCAAAGAGACATTTTTGACAACTACTTTTGATGGGAAAGAAATATTGGGTAGTTTTTTCACATAAACTATTTTCAAGACTTGATTACTTTAAAAAAAAAATATAAAACAACATGGTGGAAAAAATAAATTTGGCCTAAAAAATCATAAGGAGGTTCATGTTTTTAATAAAAATGTAATAATTTGAACCATTTTTAAAAAAAGATTAAAAAAAATACACTGACCAAACGGTACAGTTCAAACTATTTTTGTTAAGTGTTTTGATTGGACTTTTGAAAAACAGAAATTAAAGTTTATTATATATAAAAACAGCGGTCATATTTGCATCGAAAGTCAAAAATATTGGGTTTCAAATTGATTTCTTCTCATTCTTAAGTATCTTTGTTTTTTGAAAAAATCGTTGTATTAAAAATTTCTACAGTTTTCTGAAGGTTTCAATTCTACAGTGCGTGTCGGCCACACACATACTTTTTTTTTTGACACAATGTAAGAAAATTTATAGTTCAAAAACAAATACTGGTTAGGGAATAATGTGAATCTGGTAACATTCGCAAAACTCTAATTCAGTGGGTTAATTTTATCATATGTTGTTGCTGAATTATAACCAATCAAGAGCCGTTAGTAAAATTGGCATTACTATTTTGTCATTGAGGATAAATTGAGTGCTGTGTAATTTTCAACACTTAAACTAATTTAACTCCATTCTACATTTTTTATTATAACTTTTTAATAGTTATTCAAAAGTTCTGCAACATCTCCAATCGCCATCGACCTCTGTCTATTTCAGTGTTTGGTGAACTTTTTGGACTTTTCTGTATCATTTCTTCAAGTTGCCAAGATAATGATAGTTGAAGAGAAGTTATTTGAAATACCTAGTTTTTCTCACCACATTTCCTCTGTGGCCCAACATTCCATTAAAGTTCTTATCACTTGCTTTTCTTTATTTCCGTGCTGAAATATATTTATTTCTTGTTTTTTGTTTTTGTTATATTTTCTTTTTGTATTATTTTGGTCATGTTGCAATCCTTGACACTGAATGATTAATGAGTCAATCATTGCTGGGGAAAATTGTTTACGAACCGCTTTTGCTGCAGATTTTCTTTTGTTAAAAAGCCCAACCCGACCGATAGATTAGTTTTTTGTTGCTCTTTTTGTTGTTTTGAATAGATAGTTCTTGTTGTGATTATGGTCGATTTGGCATTGTTATTTATTGTTAGTATTATTGTATTTGCCCAAAAAAAAAAATTAGTTTCAATGCTGTTTGGCAATTCATTAAAAGTTTTGTCGACGTCGCGGAATTTTTCTGTTTCTTACGAGAGTAGCAAATCAAAGTTGCGCAGTGTTTTTTTTTCTTTTTAAACAAGCAAACAGCATTCAATTGAAACTCATCAAATAATCATTAGGTTTTAAGGTAAATTTAACTGGTTTTATAGTATATTACACTTACTTTATATGATCTGTTGGATCTAAAACTGGCTACACATAACTTCTGTTATTGCATTACACTTAAAGCACTTAAGATTTGTCATTTATTCACAACATCAATCGTTCTTAATCTTATGGTGTGTATGTATCTTCGAGTGAAAAACACGTGTAAAACCTGATCAGACGAGCGAAAAAAATTTACTCACGTGACATCGTCTCGAGTGATTAACATTCATTTCCACAAATTATATTTGCCAACAACATTTTGCTAAAAGCATTAATTTTTAGTACATGGCTTGAGCACTTTTGCCTTTTACGCGCTGGTACGGCACGCTAGCACGTGCCATACGAACAAAATCTCACAAAATGGTCATAAAATGTGTGTGTTTGTGTGTGGTTCGGCAACAAACCGAATGAAGAAGTTATATAAAAATGACCAAAGATGCCGCAATGTCTGCACCGTTGTTTTGATTTATGAGCCCAGCATTTAAGTTGCGTTCAAATATGTTACGAGATGAAAAAAAAAGGAACTAAAAATAATTTCTTTAAATTAGTTTTTAGCAGTGGATAACATAGTTGTCAGGACGGAGCAACTAAATTTGCGGCATGAGCAAAATGTGACTGTTTTACGATGTGAATGATTACAATTTTTCTCAAAGAATTTTTATATAAAATAAAAAAATGGATTTAAGAGTATGCGTCTTTAGTTTCTTACACTATTCCAAAAATTTCCCATATGTTAAATTTTTAAAATATGCTTTCTTAATATGTTTTTGTCTCCAAAGTTGGGTTAACTACATTGAACAACATTATACATATCAAATTTCCTAAGCTGGTATTTTTATTTATATCCACTTCATCTATAAAAAATGCTTCTTAATAAAAAAGTTGATTAAAAATACTCGAAGCACAAGTTTTTTACACTTATCTTATAAACTACCACAAGGGAAATTTTTAATAATACTCTGTAAAAAAAGGTATAAGCTTAATAATCATATTAAAATAACAATATAAAATAAAACATATGAAAACCATATAATATTAAATAATTTCCATAAAAAAATAGCATTTTAAAAAGATATATTTTTTGCATTGATAGATCAATTTTCGACGTTTTTGTGGATTTTTGAAAATTTTGTGCGCCCTATAACTCCGCCAAAAATCTCGTCAACCTATTTCCCTCCAAATAAAGTTTTTAATTGCAGTCACTGATGATGCTCCATGAAAAATTTCACTCAAATCGGAGATGGTTATTCCGTAATTTTTTTTTACGGTACGTTTAAAATGGAATTGCTTTATGCCTTTATTTTTTTTTAATCAACGACTTTTCATATAAAAATACGTTGTACTGAGAAAATATATAGTATTCGAGATTTCGAAAGAATTTTTATATCAAAATAATGGGAATTTTTTATAATTTACTATTTGTAAGAAATTTCACCATCCTCATGTGTATTTACACATGTTACATTAAATAAATTTTCATTGTAGGTTATCCGTAAGAGATAGCGAAAAATGCATGCATAACTTTTTGCACATCTTATCAGTGTCTAAAATTCAATCTTACATCATTTATTTCCTTCTCTTATAGTTTAGCCTTCATTTAGGAAATTCTTTTTTTACGATTAGGTTTCAGGTCAAGGGTCATCAATCTGAAATCCAATTATATTGTCCAAACCTCTTCATCCACACTGAAATCCTTTACTAAAATTGAAATATACGCTCAACGCTCATATTTCGGGTCATGTTGATATACGTTTCATTATCCTTTTTCTAAAATAAATATTAAAAAGAGTACAACTACTTTTGATTTAAACGTATTTTTATATAAGATTAAAGCTGTTATCACATCTTATGGTAAAACGATAAAGCATTTTAAGCGCCAAGTCAACTAATCCTTTTTAACTTTTTCCGAAAAACCATACAAATAAAAATATTTTTTGTGACGTGACGACCGACCTTCCCCCCCCCGAAACATGTCTTCTTTACAATGAAAGAAAACTATCAGCACTGGCTCAATAAATCTGCGTTCTATTTAAAAATTAAAGCGTGCACTTTTATTTAGAACCCCGTTTATTTTGTATTGTCTCTCTCAGAAACGCTGGTTGAATGCATGGTAAAATTAGACAAGTAGTGTTGGGGCGGAGAGCCAGCGACCGAAACTGTCAAAACAAAGTTGACAGCTCATACAAAATCTGCAGCAATGAGAATGCAATGTGAAAGCAAAAATAGGTAAAAATAGCAAAATGGCTGAGTTTGACAGTTATGTGTCCGAAAAGAGAGAAAAGAAAAAGCTACAACAACCACACAGCTCTGTTTTTTCACTCTCAATAGAGCGAATGTGTGAGTAGAATGTGTGGCTTGGTTTCTTGTTGCTCTTTTTTATATGGAAAAAAAGTGTAATTAATTTCTAATTTTTACCTTTATTAATGACAAAACATTTATATACAATTTATACTATACACTTGCTATGAATCAAAGTTTTTAAATGATGTAAATTTTATTAAAAAGTTTTGTCTAAAAATGGGTAAAAAGGGGGGCTAAGGATTTGTGTTTGTGAGATATATACCATCTCTTGGATGTATACTTTGCTTTGTCGTAGCGTACCGACGACGCTCATTCTTCTAACTCATAGCTCATAGCTCATAGCTAACCTTACTTATGCTTGGTTTTCACTATGTCATTTTCAGTGGTCAGGTGTTGTCAATCAAATTGAAAAAAACAACATGTAGACATTTGTTCTAACTTTTGCAATCTTGAAAAATTAAAAAAACAATTAAATTATTTAATGGAGCTATGCAGAAAATGTTCTAGAGTTTTATAAAGGTGATATTTCAGGTGATTAACTTTTGTGTTGTCATAAAAATAACATAGTGAAAACCAAGTATAACGCAGAGATATTTAGATATCCATTTCGCCATTGTAAATTGCCTAAAATTCTATGACGGTACATTTTTTTTTTTTTTGGTTTTGAGGTCTGGTGTTGAGTCTGATGAACAGCAGCACTTGGTATAGCACTAGATGATGGCGCCATTGTAGAAGATTACAGATGCCTGAAAATGTTATGAGTCGTTGTCTTCAAATAGCCATAACTTCTAAGCTAAAAAACCTTACACTTTGAAATTTTTATATAGTATTTTTATTTATACTTTGAGCATTATTTGTGATTTTGTTCAGACTTTTTCATGCTCTCGAAGATATTTTTATCACAAACTGTTTTAAATAGTTACTTTTTATACAAACAAATATTGTTCAAATCGAGGAATAGAAAAATATTAATAAGAACAACTTTCCCTTGCACGATACATAAATTTCATGAAAATCGGTCGAACGGTTACTAAGATACAGAAAAAAAAAGAAAAACCTCTAAATTATAAAAGCCAATAACTTAAAAAATAAAAAATATTTCGACTAAAAATTTTGAGAAACTATTGTGCTAGTAAATAGCTACCGATTTATCGTATTTTCATTCAAAAATAAAGATAGTCGAAGAGATACGTTTCACGAATTCCGACCCCTGTACATTATTTTGACCAGAAGATCACCTTTTAGTTCCTAAAAATAATAATATTCCTCGAGGGAAATTTCTGACTGAATATTGTTTGAAGCTTGGTAACATTTTGATTGTTAACATTAAGTAAATAAGCATGATATACAAAATGTCCAACGCTGGGATATTTTGAAAAAAACCATTTTAAGCATATTTAAGGTGAATATTTTTTTTAAAATGGTATTTCGTCAGAATATTTTCTACAATTAAAACATATTTTGAATAACATTTTTTAAATTACTAATGCATACTTTTTATTCTTGAAGCAACAAATAATTCTTCTCTAGAGGATATTTTAAAAATGTGCCTTTTTTAATTACTTTTTATTTAATTTTTTAGTAGTTAGATTAAAAAAATTATATCAAAATGTTACAAAACATTTGCTTTTTTAGTGAAATAATAACTTATCTAAAGAAGACTTTTCAATAAATTTTTTTTCGGTGAGTTACTCTTCAATAGTTTTCAGCCAGTTAATAGGATAAAAAAAATAACTAAACAATACTATGCCTTTTTTCCATCAAAAGAGCATGTTTGGGTTTACAGGTAATAATAACAATCGACTTGCTAAATATTTTAACCTAAAAAATAATTTTCCTTAGGGGAATTTCTTATAAACATACATTTTTTATAATTGTGCTTTTTGCGAGACACGTTCTATGCATGAAAACATTGTTTTTGAGTTAAAATGCGATAAATGCAAAAGATTTTATTTAGTTATTTATACCTACAAATATTTAAGCTTAAAGTTTTTACTTTGGATTAATGAATGTTTTAAAAAGCCCCAAAGCTGCACACTGCTCTACAGCAATTATAACTAAGAGCAAACAAAAACTCACAATTTACACACACACTAGCAAACAAACAAACACACAAGATAGCAAACATTTTCATTATTAACATTTTGGACACCTAAAAGTATGCAACAAAACTTAAACAAACAGATTAAACTCTAAGCTGCAATTGCTTCAGGTTTTTTACCTTGCAACTTTATTTGCAGCAGTGAAGATAAGCAGCTTAGCTTTTATTTGTGCGCTTAAAGCCAAAATGTCAATTTCACACAAAAATGAGCATCACAAACATGCTTCACTCAAGGTGGAGAGAGCATGGAAGAAAGAGAGGTAGCACTAGCAACCTGGAAGTGTGCAATGTTTATTTAGCTCACATTTGATTGCAATCAAATGCGATCGATTTTTATTGCCAGCATTTTTTTCATATATGAATTGCAGACTAACAACCAACAACATCAGACACACCCATACAACAAGCACCTGACACAGCATCAATATAAAAGCTCAAGAGCTACACAAAATAAATGAAATGCTGTGACATAAAAAACTTTTTAACACTTGCACATTTCTGTGTATATATTTTGGCAGTCTGTGAGTGTGTGTATGTGTATGTGTGCAGCGCTTTATCTTTCATTATTATTGCACTACCGTCCAAAGTGCAAGAAAAACCATAAAGTCGCAAAAGCTACTCAAATTACGTTGAAGTATTTTATGTGCAGCTAAGAAATTTTTTCTACCACAAGCTTTTTTTTTAAATTTGGTTCTTTCAAGGACAACAAAAAAAAAACAACTAACCGTTAGAGCTATTTGCTTGCTAAGGTATATGTGTGAACTTGAAAGTTTTGCATTGGTTTTTATATAGCTATGAAGGTTCATTTTTATATTTGTGTGTGGCCATTTGTGTGTGTTTGTATGTGTGTGTGTGTGTGTGCAGATGATGCATGTTTCTGTTGTTGAAAATCTTGTAATAAAACTTTTTTACACTTTCAGAGCAAGAAGAACACAAAAAAATATCAAAATGAAGAAGAGCAGCAAAAGACTTGGTAAGTAAGCAGAAAAAGTAAAAGAAGTAAAAAAATGTAATAACCAAAAAATTTATGCAGCATAAAATGCAAAATGAGCACAAACAACTTAACAAGAATTTATTGCATACAATTGAGCTGTAAAGAATGCAGTAAGTATTTAAGAAAAAATTCAAAATAAATGCACTCAAGTGAAAAATTAAAAGTATTGCACGGTGGAAAATTATATATGCATACATTTTGAAGCATTGAGTGAAGTAGGAATGCAAAAAGTTTTTAAACAATTTTTTCGATGAAACTTACTAAAGTGTTGAATGAGGAATAATAGGCAGAACCGTTTGAGTTGATGGAAAAGAAAATTATCAGAAAAAACTTTTATGAATTAAACTGCATGAGAGGATATTTTATTACTCAGATAAATTTGATTCATTCTTAAGACCCGATATACATAAAGTTAAAATTATTTTAAAACTGATATTTTTACAACAAAACCTACAAGAAAATTTAAAAAAGGAGTCCTTTATTCTTTAAAAATAAATCCAAGAGTACCCAACGTGCGTTTTAAAAATTTCCCTTTTTTGGGAAATTTATTTGGAACACATTTTTGCATCAGGAAGATAAAATTTATGTTAATCTCAAATTTCTCAGACAAATTTTGTCAACAAACAAAAAACTAACCTTGGGGACATTTTAAAAATATGCTTTTATGATCTTTTACGACATAAATATCATTCATATTTTAAAAATTTGCCTACACAGTAAAAAATTTGAGGGTAAATTTTATCTCTTTTATAACATTTGTGTGGTATAAACTTTTTTATTCCAAATAATTTATAAATTTTATACCACTTAATATTATAAAAGAAATAAAACAAATATAATTAAAAAATTTTTTATGGATATCATGTGTAAATCAAAATATATTTTGGTTCGAAGGTAAAACATTCATCGAAATCGGGAAATTTAAAAAAATATATGGGTTTCGATTGGTCTGACGCGAAAAATGGTCTGGAAAACTTTATAAGATTTGATGGTATAAATTTTAAAACATTTTTGGTTTTGTATAAAATTTATACTCATATTTTTTACTGTGTAGATGAAAAAATTAGAAAACAAAATATGTTCTACAAAACACACTTATAGTTAGTAGGGGCGGCCTCGATTGTCTAATGGTAGTGCGCTTGAATGCCCTGAAGTCCCGGGTTCAAGCCCTGGCCAGGCCATGGTCCTACGCTATAACCCTTCCTTCCTTATTTCTAATCAAAGGAACTTTAAAACACATTTATTTACGA
This sequence comes from Dichetophora obliterata, assembly GCA_963920525.1. Lineage (NCBI taxonomy): Eukaryota > Metazoa > Arthropoda > Insecta > Diptera > Sciomyzidae > Dichetophora > Dichetophora obliterata. The sequence continues at coordinate 51,106,507 of OY986436.1, read as the reverse complement.
CGAAAAGTTTTAGTTGGTGGGGGTACGAAAAGTTTGTGGGAAGGAACGCTTAGTAACTTGATTTGACTGAGGTCAAGGCATAACACTTGCTTCAGAATTCACATCATATGTTTCTACAGCTTCTGCCACATTAAGAACATCCTACACAAAAGTTTCACTTGATTACTCCCTTCCTCCATTTTGCTGTATAACAACGAGCCAATAATATGGACCAATAAAGATCTGCCGCGCCCTTACCCTAACCTAACCTAACCTGACCTAACCTATTATGGAATGATTTTGACATGGTTTCCTCTTGAACAAGTTTAATCAAACAATAAAAAGGATCATATAATTTTTTCGAAATAATTGATATATTTTTACTACAATGATTTAGAGTGAGTTAAAGTTATTTCAAAAAGGAAATTTTCTTTCAATTTCAAATTGCTTTGAATATAACCTGGCAAAATGACACATTTTCATTTTTTTTATAACTATTTTGCAATAAATAAACATAAAAAATAAGCTTGTTAAAAAATTTCCTTTTTAAAGTGCTTTTTTTAAGTAAATCTTTTATACTATGAGAACTCTTAGTATTAAGAAGAATTTGATCTATTTTGAAAATGAACAAAATAAAAATTTTCATAAAGGGAAACTGTTCAAAATATGCTTCTTTAAACACTTGCAAATTAACTGGAGTGTTAACAATATAAAAAATAAAATTTTTAAAACTTCCCTCGATTTTTTTATGTAAAAAAAAAGTATAGATAAAGTATAATCTGGACAAGAAATTTCTAAGTAAATTTTCTTTTAAATATTTTTTTAAATTGCTTTCAATTGATGAGTTAACAATGATTTTAAAAAAAGTCAGCCTCCAAGATTCTTTAAAAAATATGTCTGATTCTCTGTAACCCTGAAGTGATGCATTTTTAAAATAAAAATTTTAAGTAAGATAAATTTGTGAAATTTAGTTTAATTTGTATGAGAGCATTTTAAAAGTATTCCTATTGGGTCATTTATTAGGAAAACCGCTGTAGACAATGTTTTGGAGTCATAATATTACTAAATTGTAATATAACAATGTTAAAGTGAATTTGCCTGTTCAATTTTGAGTATTTTAGGATATGTTTTTACGTATCTATCAAAAATATTCTAAAAGGGAAATTTTCCAAAAATCACTTTTTAGCAATCAATGAATATAAAAACTTTGTTTAAAACAAATTGCTGGTAAATTTATAATTTCCCACTTGGGAAATTTTTAAAATTACATAGTTACGTGAAATAAAAAAACACCTGTTCATTAATTTTAACACACTGTAAATTATTGGTTATTTAAATAAAAAATAGACATATGTATTTAAAAAAACTATCGTTGATCTTTTTAAGATTTAAGGTGCTGCATAGAGTTATCACGTCAAATAATAAGAATTAACAATTTCAAGTTCATATAACATATCAACGAAACAGCTGTCAAGTCTGCTTGGTGGTTTGTTCTGCAAAGAACTTGTGGTTGTTGCAAGCATTTTACTTCATGAATTTATTTTGCATTGAGCTCAAATTCAATTCTAAAAAAGTATATTTTTTATAATTATTTAAAAATTATATTTTTTTTAGAATTATAAAATAATATTTAGTAATAAAATGTGTTTCAGTAGTTTTTCATTAGTATTTTTTTATATATAAATTATAAATATCACAAAAGGGAATTTTTTAAAATACCATTTTCTTACAACCAATGATTATTGAACAATTTTTTTACACAAATAAATGCTAAATTAATTTTTTCCGATTTGGGAAATTTTTGAAAGTAATTGATTACATAAAAAAAAAAACACAAACGATGAAAACCATGAATGCTTTATTTTATGATATGCATTTATTTTAAGAACTATCGTTGAGTTTTTTACGATTCAAGAAAAATATGGAAAAATATGGTTTAATATATTATGCAACTTTAAGCCTCAACTTAAGGCCTCATTCGTTTAACGTTAATAACGTTAATATTCGTTTTACGTTAAAACAATTGCAAAATCTTTAATATTTAAAATTGATGTTAGAACTTATTCCAAATTTTAACAGTTTCACTATATATCTTCAAAAAACATAGAACATAAAAAATTTAATATATCTTTAACTTTTATTGAATCTTGACGAATACATTAATTAGGATGCATTTCTTTAATAAACAAAATATCTCCAGTTATTTATTTTGTTCTGATTTTGCTAAAAAACACAAAAGGTCTATTTATAAGACAAAAAAGTAACGTATTTAATTCTACTTCAGTCTAAGTTGAGTCTAAAACTAAATTACTTTACAACAGGTAGGTATATAAATTTCATAAATTTTGTGACTCAATTTGCTTTAACATATGTCTGCCTCTCACACATTACATATGTCTGTCTCACTACTTCGATGTTATCTTACTAGCCTCACATTACACCCCAAATTTTCAATTCAAAGAAACAAAATATCATAGTTCATTTAAAACAACATAAATATGCCTATCTTAAGGCGCTTCAACGCTTGATATACAGAGGTATTTATTTGTTTTCAAAGACAAGCAAGCATATGGTAGCAACATTATTAAATCGCTAAGACAGCAAGCAATAAATAACAAATAGCCTACTAGAAAATACTTCAAAAGCATATCTCTAGGCGCGTACCAGATAAAGGTAAGTTCGTTGTAAAGAAAACAAAATCATCCAAGGCCAAAAAAAAACCAATTTAACACATCTAAGATGAGCTCAGATATGAGCTAATAAAATAAGAAATAAAAAAAATTAATTGCCAACACTCGGTAAATTCTGCAATCAAACAATGGAGGGCGGGAATGTTATTACCTACTTTCGGGAGCTTAAAAGTGCTATAAACATGCTTTATGCGCATTATGAGTTCAAATTGCTTTTCAATGCTTCAACTTAAGTGCCTAAGCTTATTAACTGTTCCCGCCGCACACTGCAAAAGTGAATGTGTGCGCGTACTAACTTCCTACCACCCACCAGACCTCCCACCCCCTTTCTCACCGCTAACCGACAAAGCACTTGACACACACTGAGCACCTAGTCGCTAAAGCGTTGTACTAAACTCAATTTCTATTCAACGTCAAGCGCAGTCATAACATGGTAATAGCAACAACAACAGCAACATCAACTGTCAGTTAAAACTTTATATTATTTATGGGCCTTACAAACATAAAATAAAAAAAAAAATGGAAGATCATGAAAAAATGTTCATAAAATTTTAACACTTATCTGCACGATGTAACTTTTTTGCTAAACTCCATGGGTTAGTTTTAATTTTTTTTATATTTTTTTTGCCACCTGCTATATTGTCTATTTGTGACTTATCTTTTTCTATTTTTGCGCTATGCTAAGACTTTTTTTTTTGCTGTCGTTGTTGCTTGATTGTAAAGTAATACATGCCGCAGCTCCAGCTACAGCAGCAAAAGCTTAAGCTCAAAACGAGAAAGGGGGGCATAAATTAAAAAAAAAAAATGAATAAAGCGAAAACTCCATTAAATTGCTTCTGCTTGGCAACACTTTATTAAAAAATCATAAGTTTTGTTGGTGCAGCAAAACAGCGCAATCCCAGCTATGATGTCAGGAATAAGCAATGAAAGTGGCAGCAGTAGCCGCAGTAACAATAAAAATAGCAACATTGTTGAAAAAAAATATTACTACGAAAGGATTTCACACGATACTCCAAGGATTAGGGCAAGCTAGCAAAATATTCTCATAACAAATTGTGAATTGTTGCTGTTGTATGATTGTAAATGCTATTGTAAAACAACGCTAGAGAGAAAATAGTTGTCGAAAATACATTTTTGGATAAAACAAAATATTGGCAAAATAATATTATGAATTTTAACTAATAGTAGCATGCATTAAAAACATTTACTTGTAGGCTTAGCGAAGTCAAAATGTGACAGCTCGTCACTTAAAAGGATTTGGAGCTAAGGGATTGTTGGATGTCAAAATAAGCTTTATACGCATAACTGCCAAGAGTATGCTTATTTTTATGAATTTTTATTTTTTTAGAGAAATAAGGTTTAGGCTAACCGTTTAATATTTGAGCACACAATGTTAAAATATCATAAAAGGTTTTATTTGTCACAAGAAGTAAATACCTTTTTAAGTCAAATCTTAAGGTAAAAAATATCCCTTTAGGAGAATTTTCGAAATAATGAAATAAATTGCGAAATTATATAAAATTTCATTTTCCATTCAGTTAAAAAAAACAATGACACCAGTTTAGAAAATTTCCTTTCATGGGAGTTTTATTCATAATGCAATATTCGAGTATTTTAAGCAAAAAGAGTTAAATTAGTTCCCCTTTGATTTTATTAGTATCTAAATAATTTCCCTTGAGGGAAATTTTTAAAAATAAGCTTCAATTGCAAATTACAATTCCTTCCATGGGAATTTTATTCATAATGCAATTTTCGAGTGTTTTAAGCAAAAAATTGTTAAAATTAGTTCCCCATTGATTTGATAAGAACCCAAATAATTTCCCTTGGGGAATTTGATTTTTTAAAAATAAGCTTTTATTGCAAATTATAATTTGAATGTTATGAATTCTAAGCAGATTGTCACAATTTTAACATTTCCCTTTTATTAAAAATTATTTTAAATTCACTTTAAGCTAATATAAGAAATAGCTATATGGTAAAGTTAGGTAATAAAGGCAAGTAAGAAAATAGGGAAATTTTCTAAATATTTTAGTAAAATGCCAAAAAAAAAGGAAAACTCTATTTACAATGCAGTTAAGAAAACAATAACACTAGTTTAAAAAAATATTTATTTATCGGACTTTTATTCATAATGAAATATTAGAGCACTTTTATCATAAAAATGATAGATTTATTTTTCTTTGATTTAAAATTTTGGCATACAAAAGTACTTTACGAAAATCTCTCCCGAGTATATATATTTTCAATAATTCCTAAAAAAAATGCTGTAACATAAATAATGCCACAATTGCAGTTAACACATCAAAATTTATGCCTTTAACAAAAATTTCCTTGACGAAAATTTCTCAAAAACTTTAATAAAAAATGGTTATTTGCATTAAAAATATATTTTCATCAATAAAGGTCAACATGAAATTTCTTTACAGAAAACATTTTAGAATATTTTAAAATATTTTTCATGTGCTTAACATTAAGTGCAAAGTAAATTTAAAGCATTTTTATGAGTTTTTACTAAATTTCAATTTTGCAAATTTATCTAAAAAATCTAAACAATTTTCTTAAGCTATTGTTTTTAAAATAAATGTTTAAGACAAACTCTCTTTTACGTAAAAACCCGTTTATAATATTTCCCTGGAAGAAAAATTGTCGTATTTTTTAATTTATGATAGTAAAATGTTATGTAAATAAAAAAGTTTTAATTTTTAAATATAATAATAAAATATCGAACACCGATGAATATTGAAATAAATAAGAAGCATTTACAACAGATGGAAACCTTGGTAGAATTGATGGCGGTACTGCTTTAAAGTGTCATATGATTAGTAGCCAATTGAGCGTTCAATTTGTTCTATATAATTCAAATGAATGAATTCCTAAATTTTAGAAATCATATACTTTAGATCATATAATTTAAACAGTGAGTTGATTGCAGTTTAATCACTCGAAGATTACTGAAGCGGTAATGTAGCGATTTCTGAAACAGACTGTCTAGTCAGCTAAGTGATTGACTCTATACAGAGTTGTTGTTGTTGCTGTTGTCTTCATAAAAACTTACCTGCTCTAAAGATCGCAGTTGAACTCATGTTATAATTTAATAGATCACAAATAAATTCACTTTAAAATATAATCTTAATAGGTTTTCTTACTAGGGATATTTTGTTAGTCCTTGAGAAAGTTTAGTTTGCATTCAAAATTAAACTTAAATAAAATATTTACGTATTGTCGTACTTTTTAAATATTTTCCTATACGAATAATTTTCAGAATCTTTAATTTTTATTCTTTTTCATAAAAAGAAATCTAAAAATTTATAAACTGAAATGACATTTAAATAGGATTTCTTTCTTGGGATTTTTTTTTAAATATTCAAAAATAATTTGCTAGCAGCTTATTATAAATGAATTCATAATAATATTGCGTGCTTAAATTATCTCTAGCAGTTCAAATGCCATAGTTAAGAACTTAAAAAAAGAGTCTAAACAATAAATTTATCGATTCATGTTTAAAGCTTTTTTATATGAAACTCCTTTTTTGTAATTGTGAAAAAATACCCAAAAATAAGTTCATTACTCTGAGACAGAAGTCTTAAACGGTAACAAACTTCACACACTAAGTTTTTCTGGTTAAAAAAGCCAATAAAACTTTGAGCAGCTTACTTGAAGTTCGAAAAAAATCAGTCAGTCAAGTGACCAGCACGTTTGTCCTGCAAGCCAAAGCTTATCTCTCTGGTGGCTGCACACATGAGTACTCACAACTACCACACCATATGCCACTGTTGCCATTTATTTTGATTATGATTGTGCCTTCTTTTAAAGCGTTTTGTCAGTAGCAAACACAACTACACATGAATTATTTGACACTTTACGTTTATGAGTTCTGTGAGTGAAATGAAGCAAACAAACGACTGGCAAGACGGTCGGTCCCTTGTCCAATTTAGATACTCGCTCGTTTGCCAGTCTTACACTATAGTATAGGGAATAAATATTGCAAGCATGGCAAAAACTATCTATGTTATTTGTTGTCCACAAAAAGCCAAAAAGAAAAATAATATAAACAAACAGCAAATAAAAAGTAAACTCAAAAAGCAGTGTGTATAAGAGGGAATTCCATGTTATTGCAGCAGTAGACACAAGGAAGCAAACTGAATTGCTAACTGCAATAAATTGTTTGCTACAACTGAGTTGCATAACAATGAAAGTCTTCTTCATACGCTGGCTGGCTGCTGCTGTTGCTACTTTTAAGGCCGGCAACTATTACTTTTTTACTCTCCTTGCTACTCATTTTGTCTGTATTTTTTATATGACATTTTTAACTCTGTTGCTCTTTTTGTCCCAAAAAGGCAAATAACAAATTTGCAATTCTAGGATATTTATTATTTATTAGTGAAGCCTAGAAAAAAGGTTACAAATTAAAACTATTTCCGGTTAGAGCACTATCTTCTCATAACAACACTCTGAACACAGATTGGAGGGTGCAGGCACAGCCCTTCTCCTCATACCACAATTATATTAGCTTTTATATTAGTTTTAACTACACTCAAGCTAAAAAGATCTTCAAACATCTCAGAAATATTAACTGGAACCGCTTCAGAAGCATCATTGAGACTAAGTTATCATATGCAAAAAAATTAATGCGGAAGAGGGCACTGAGAGGTCCCTGACGATTTTCTCGGTCCATCTTCTCAAGGCTTATCACTCCTCTTGTAAACTCAAGCAAACAAAGCGTAAGATCAGTCCATATCTTACAGAGCAAAGACATGACCTAAAAGATTTCTTCAAACTCGCTTAAATAGCTGACCAAAAAGAAATTTGGGGGAAAACAAATGCAGGCTCAAACTTTTTAAAACAAGCGTGCGCATAGGCAAAAGAAACTCCTAGAAAAATTTCTGCTCAAGCATAGAAAAAACTACGGACACAGCAAGGCTAAGAAAGCTTCTTTCAAGGCAGCCTTCCATTCAGAGCCAGCTACGCAAAGACAATGACCAGTGGATGGAGAGCAGTCAGGAATCTCTTTAAGTGCTTTTAAAAGCACATTTCCGGGCTGTGCTGAAGCCATAAACATTACCGCAGTACGATGATGCAGGAAAAACCCGCTACAGGTTCCACATGACCTAATAACGTCGTACGGAGTGCTATGGGCTATAAACTCGTTCTCGGGATAAAAACCTCTTGGACTAGTTGGTATAATTTCTGCCATACTGCAATTGACCGAATCACGAGTCGTCCCATGGCTGGAGAATTTATATAACGGATGTATCAGGCTAAACTACGTACCTGTGGCCTGAAGGACAGCAAGGGTTGTTTTCCTACCGAAAGCAGGTAAGAGCAGCCATCTGTATCCGAGGGACTACAGGCCAATAAGTCTAACCTACTTTTTACTCAAAACCCTCGGAATAACGCACCTAAGGAATGATACAATCCAGTTAGAAACCAACCAACACGCGTACACGAAACCGAAATCGGTCGTAACCATAGAAAAACCCCTCCATCACAAAGAATACGCACTCGGTGTTTTTCTAGACATCTTAGGTGCATTTAACAATGTATCAACTACCGCAATTCTTAGTGCATTACGTGCAATAGAGTCACCACCAGCTATAAACCTATGGTTAGAAAAATGGTTCAAATCCATGAGAACGGAAGCTCGCAGTAGGACACCCCAAGGAGGGGTCCAGACGACATAAGCATTATTATAGTAGGGTAATGTCTATAAACAGTAAACTCCATAATGGAGAGCATACTCAAAGAAGTACTTGGTTGGTCAAATTCAGTCGGTCTTAGCATTAATGTAGATAAACGGATCTTGTTCTGTTCACGAAAAGGTACAAGATACCACAGTGGATACTACCAAAATTAAACGACATACGTCTCTTATCGAAAACACGTACAAAATATCTTAGAGTCGTCCTAGACAGCAAGCTGAAATTGAAAATCAATGTAGAAGAAAGGGTGAAGAAAGCCACCATTAATATATTCCATAAGTGTTTTTGTTTGGGCAACACATTATTTAAAATGGTTTAAGTCGTATATAACTTCAAAATGATCTTAAAACGATTTGCTCAATATCTAAAGGTCAAATTTTTTTGGACCTTGAGGTATTTTTATTCTTATAAGGAATGGAACTTTAAAGAAATGGACACGCACCGACGAAAAAGAGACCAATATTTTCCTCATATAGTCTTGATATATATCCATTCAGAGCAAATCTTTAAAATCTTCACTTAACACAAAGGTTCCTTTGTTCGTAACGGGCACCACTAAGGACCAGAATTAGTCTATGTGAGCCTTTAACAGAAGACACCGGGCTTTACCTAACCTAATCTAACTTAATGTAGTTAAAAATTAGAAATATAATCTAAAATCAATTAAAAGTTTATTTACTGTAGGCAGCAACGACTTTATTGAATACTTTTTTGATTTTAGAAACTTTGTTTTTAAATCTAAAAAACTTTCCCAATGGAAATTTCAAGTCTTGACTTCGAGTTATACTCACCAAAAAATTTTTTTAAAGACAAAATAAATAAATTACATATTTTTTGAGAATTTTCTTGTACAAAAACAAAAATGACTTTAAGAGAAATTTGGAAAAAGTTTTGAAAAATCAACTTTTATAAGTTTTTTTTTATGTTAGCTTTTTTTTTAAGATCAATGAACCAAAAAGTGCATCTTATACAAACAACGTTTGGTCTTTGACCTGAAAAGAAAGGGATAGATTATTAGAGAAAGAATTTATTGGAACTATACCTGAATTATCGATTAGGCGGAGCAAACGTGAAAGACAATTTGCATTGCTTATAACCGAGGCTAGTGTTATGCCTTAACCTCGGTAAGCAATTCCAGCCCTCAATTCTTCCTGTCCACATTCAACATTGTCCACTATTAAGTTGTAGATTTTTTGTTTCAATAATTCTTAAATATAGTTAATAACAAAGAAAGCGAAAAGAACGAGAAAAAGCCCGAACCTGTATTCGAACCAGGGACCTCTGGGCTAATAGTCTAGCACACTCTTCACTAGACTGCAAAGACCGACTGTAGAAGCAAGAATGTTGCTGCTCCTTAATGTCTTACTATTAAAAAAAATTTAGTGTGCTGTTATATATTTTATGTACAATATTAATATTTCATTTTTTTTGTCACAATCATAAGCAATTTTTATTTAAAAATTTTTCTGTTTAAATGTTTCAAAAGTTTATATTTTTTAGTTTAATGCCAAAGCAACAATGGAGAACAAGTTTTCTCATTTAGCCAGTTACAGTGGCGTAGATAGCTTTTGGTTGTGGGAGGGGATACATAAAAAACATAATATCCTTAAAAAAGTTTACTTTTGAATACCTGATTACATGACTGTTTTTGATGCCAAACTGTAGGAAGGTACAAAAATTATGGGTTTGTTGAAATGAATCTAAGCAACACCGAATTTCTGGAAGCTACAGTGATATGACACTATATCTCTAGTAATTGTTGACCGATTAAGAAATATTCAACACTGAACTAAATCAAGCTTTAACCCGAATCACCCTGAATAAATTTTTTTTTTAATTTTTAGAATGACCTGTTAACGCAAATATAAAATGGTTTAAACTAAAATAAGCACATTTTAAGTGTTTGTGTTTGCGTGTCCATATGGCAACGACAGGGTGTTTCGGGTTAATAACTTTCTTGAGAAGAAGAAAAATTTTTGTCAATACGTATACATTTGGATTTGGGCTTAACTTACAAGAATCAATTCACAATAACGTCAGATGTTTGGAAATGTTTTCAAGGCCCCCCATATCTGGCCAGTTATGATTTTGATTAAAGTGATGATTACGGCAATATTTCATTCTCTCTCTACCATTATTGTTTATGTAAGAATTTTCACTACTTAGCTCAACAATAGTTTTCCCAAAAACAAAGCATTCAAAACTAATAAAAAATAGTATTCCGAAAACGCAATAACAACCCAACACAGTGGGTAAAAAGTTTAGAGCATGAGTGTAACACTGCAACAGCAGCCATTTTTATTTATGATGTGATTTTAATTATGCGATGGAGCACATAAATTTGATGCAGCTGCAACTACAAAAATAACAACGCAGAGAAAAATATTTTTTTTTCAAAATATACCAACGTAAAAATTGCATAGTTTGGCTGTATGTTATTTGTAGGTCTGTCTGCAAAGCATAGCTCTATTGGAGAATCTCTTTGCCGCCAGCAAGTTATGCAGGCAGCTCTGCATTGTTATTGCTATTGTCGGTGCTTTTGTTTTTATTGTCGTGGTAACAAAATGTTGTGAACTGTTGTAATGGGAGGAAAACATAAATAATATTTATTAGTTGCCATATATTTTCTAGTGCCCCACCTTATTGAACTTTTCTACATGAATTTTTCTATGTCTCTCTTACAAATTCAAGCATTTACCGTCTGTGTTTGAAGTTGTGTTCGATTACTTTCTACCATTTTTCAAATTTATGGAATTATGTTTTATGTCGCACATCTTGTGCCACTTAGAGGTCATTGTCGTAATTATATTTGCGTCATAACTTAAATTGAATGCGTGGAAATCTAACATTGCGTAATTGCAATCGTTAATTTTTTTTACTGTGTCCTAAATTCGTGCTGCCGTTTTTATAAAAAGTTTTATTACACTATGGACGAAAAACACGTTCTTGCCATGAACTTGAAAAAGCTTACGTCAACAAAGAACTCGGATTAGATAGCCGAAATAAATAGTTAGCTACAAGAAATAGACAATAATTATGTTTGGAAATGTTTACTTGTAATGGAGAGGGTAAAGTTAAATTTACCTCACACAATTTATTATAAACAATTATCAACAGCAAAAAAATATTTAAACTAATTCATGGCATTTGTTTAATCAAAGGCCACAAAAATAAAGCTGCAATCGAACAGACAGCCGAAGCTTCAGCGACTGGACTCTTACTCCTGCTTCTAAGCACTCCTCCAATCGATGATATATGCGCACAGTGGATACTCATTTCCAACTCCATGCTTGCGGCTGCTGAAGAGGTATTTAGCTACTACCGCCCTCGCCGAAACCAATGATACGATCAGAAAGGCACCGCCTACAAAGCCACCCTGCAGTTGGTTGTAACGCGCGCTGCTAAGGAGCGATACGAAAAGAAGACGAGGGAAGAGTGACGTATTATCAGACGGAAAAAAAAGAGAGGCAGAAAAGCAGAAAAAATAAGACGACTTGCTGCTGATAGTTTTAAAACCGGGGCCTCTTCCTGCCAGGATGAAATCGGGAATCTAGTGACATATATCCAGTGTACATTGACGTTATGTAGGAAATACTTCTCTAAGCTTCTTAATGGCGACGCTGACAACAATCCCGCCAATAGAGATTATATTCCGGAACCTCAATTACGGATGACACTGTCGAGGTACCGCTGCCTGACTATGATTAAGTTCTGACAGCTATAGCTCGGCTTAAAAATAACAAATCCACGGGAGCTGATGGCTTACCTGCTGAGCTGTTTAAGAACGGAGACGAAGCTCTATTTAAAAGCATTCACGAGACTCTATGCATAATATGGTCGGAAGAATGCATTCCGAACGATTGGAATCTCAGTGCTTTCTGCCCAATCCACAAGAAAGGCGTTCCCTCTATTTGTGTCAATTACCGTGGGATAAGCCTTCATAATATTCGAGGATTCATTCATCACTGCATCTTCTCCTCTCGATTTCGGAGCGCTCAGTCTTACAATCGAAGATATATCTGATGCTATAAGTAAACTCAAACCATCTTTTCAAACTGATATCGATGGTATTTCCCCCTTTTTTATTAAAAATTTACATTTTTTCTCTGGCTTATCCTTTACTTCAAATTTTTAATAAATCTTCATTAAAGCGTGGAAATATGCTTGTGCTGAACCAATCTTTAAAAGTGGCAACAAAAGTGATGTTACCAACTACCGACCAATCTCTAAGCTTACGACGATATCTAGATTATTTGAAAGCATTATTTAAAAAGAAATGTACTTTTCAGTCAAAAATCTCATTTGTCCTTTTCAGCATGGTTTTATTGCATGGTTTTATTACTACTTCTAATCTCTTGTGTTTTTCTTAGGATTGCATTTCTTCATTCAAGTCTGGACATCATGTTGATGCAATAAGCACGGATTTCGCTAAGGCCTTTGACAAGGTCTCTCATAAGATTTTGCTTATGAAACTAAAACAGCTGGTTTTTCACTCTGTTTTTTTATCATGGATAAAATCTTATTAAGCTAACAGAACTTGCTATGTAGTTCTTGATCATTTACGTTCGCAACTATTTACTGCTACCTCAACGGTTCCCCAAGGCAGTATCCTTGGGCTATTACTCTTTCTGCAATTCATTAATGATATTAGTTCCTGTTTTTCACATTGCAAATATCTACTATATGCTGATGATCTGAAAATCTATTCACCAATTAATAGCACTGTGGATTCAGATTATCTCCAATCTGAGCTCAACAATCTCTATAATTGGTGCCAAATTAATTGGCTCTTTCTTAACATCAGTAAATGCTTCCACATTTGCTTTTCAAAATGCGCTTCTGTGGCCTATTGTTCTTATTTCATTAATAATATTTAATTAAACGAAGCCAATGAAATTTCAGATCTTGGTGTTGTTTTTGATTCCAAATTTACTTTTACCTCACACATCAGTTATATAATTTCTAAATCGTATGCTCTTTTGGCATTTTTATGGCGTAATAGTTCAGATTTTTCCGATCAGTACACGCTCAAGTCACTTTACATTTAATTTGTTCGCACGAAACTCGAGTATGCGGTTGTGATTTGGAGACTGTTCTATCATATCCATATAATTCGACTCCAACGCATTCATAAAAGCTTCCTGAGTCTCGCTCTTCGTTCTTTTCAATTTACTGAAATGACTCCATCATACAATGCTAGATGCTTGGTTTTGAATCTTAAGACCTTGAATGGTCGAAGATCCATCCTTTCTCTACTTTTTATCTTTGATATTGTCTCTGGCATGACTTACTGTTCATCTCTTTTAGAAAGAAATACTTTCGATATTTAAGAAATTTGCGGAACTTTGACTTTTTCTACATTGGTTTAAGTAGAACTAATTACGTTCTTAATGCTCCAATTTATAGGGCATTAATTGAATTCAATCGTCTGCCAAATTCCTTAGCCATAAATTTCTCTCTTTCATAAAATATAATAAGAAATTTATTAAATTCTGTTTTTTATGAGTTAGCTTATGTATATGGGGCATTCCACGTCAAATCGGACGGCTTGTAGGATTTTTTTTTTATTTGTATTATTTTTTACTATAATGATGTTCCTTTTCAACAGCATAACTCAGTAAATTTTCAGATTTTTTTCGGCTACTGGTTACAGATGCTGGTTTAAAATGCAGATGTTACGGTGCATTTTAAAATAATCGCATTATAAGGAAACTGTGTTCAAATAAATACTCATAACTTTTTCAATGTTAATCGAAATAGAACAATTTTTTTTGTATTTTGTGTTTTTTTGTCTAAAATCTAATAAAAAAATAGAAAAAAATTTGCACAGTGGGCTTGGATGCGATTTTTGGGATGTTATATTTTAAATATCTTTTTCTCACTGGTAGTGTTCTTTGATTTTCTTGAAATTTGTTTATATTAAACTTAGATTTTTTTCATAAAGTGGGTTTTGGGAAACTACTATTTTTTCTGATTTTTTAAAGTTTTGTTAGAAAATATTTTTCGCTTAAAACCACTGTGTAATATTTGTAATCATAGTAGGTCTGGCGTAGTCGAATGTAAACGAAATATTTCAAAAGTTTTTACTAGAAAGTGCCTGAAAAGCGTTCGTTTACTGAGAGAAACACATCTACTATACATTTTTTCTATTTTGTATTATTATCATACATATATTAATTTCTCCATGAATATAAAACCTTTAAAGTCGGCGCTTATATAATCAGACTTTTATAAAATAAAAGCTCCGGCTTTAAAGGTTTTATATTCATTTAGAAATTAATTATTGAGTAATAAGATTTCCAATTTAATAATATATATAAATAAATTAACAAATTTGACCAAGAAATTAGGTGAAAAATAATTTAAAACTATTTTTTACTTTGTAGTGGTTTTGAAAATGGGTTTTTTTTTTGTTAAAAAGTTTTTATTAAAAGAACATATCCAGAAATACTCTTGAAAAGACAAAGAAAATTAGAAGAGATTCACAAACAGTGAAAACCCCCATAAGAATGAAAAATTTCCCTAAGGGGAAATTTTCAAAAAATAAATTTTGATTGCACAATTGTTAAAAAAAAAATTTTCCCTAACTTTTCTAATAAAATTAAGAAGTCCCTTAAGGCAAATTTTAATAATTTCAAAAATAAGCTCAATTTTATGAATATTTTTATGATTTCAAAATTTTTCTCTTACCCTAAAAAAAGTTTCCAAATCTCTTAAAAAATTTAGTAAAAGAAAAATAATATAGGTAATTCAAAAATGGAAATAATAGATCATCCCAAAGGGAAACAATTTTCAAAATATGACTAAAACTAAAAGAGATACGCATACAGTAATTATCTTATGAGATTGAAAAATTCCTCAAGAGGGAAATTTTTATAACACAAGATTCAAACCAAAAAAGTGTTGAAATTTTAGTTGTAACAATTTTCTTATTGTAATGAAAGAGATACTCATGGGAAATTTACATAATTGCACAGAAAACACACTTTTACGAATGTTCGAATGATTTTAAATTAGCTCCTATGAAATAAATCAAAAAATTCTTGAGAGAATTTCCAAACTTAAGGAATTAAAAAAAAAAACTTATGCAAATCCAAATTTTTTAAAACATTTCATCTTCCAAAGAGGGAAATAGGAAGTAATAATTTAAAAAAGGAAAAAATTAAAATAGCTGCCTAAATATAAAAATTTTTCTACAGGAAAATTATCAAAAAAACAGACTTTAAAAATTAAATGCTAAGATTGGTTATTATTTAGAAATTTTTTAACAATAAAAGCGAAAAAAGTACCTCATGTGAAATTTGCATAAGGGCGGAAAAAACAACTTTTAATTCTTTTTTAATGATATTTCACTAAACTATTAAAAATGTATATAAAAAAACTAACGAATCAAAACTTTTTCAAATAATAAATTTTCGCTACAGAAAATAACTTAGAAATAAATATAAAATAAAAAGAATATACAAATGTACTCCAAACATTATAACTCTTGAACGCTTGAAAAAAAAACAAATTTAAAAATGCAAAATTGTAAGATCTGGCGAATTTTTTAAAACTTCCCTAGTAAACTCTAGCCATTCCTCATGGAAATTGGCTTTATTGTGGAGGAATCCAACTTTAAAATTTTTTTGTACGATCTTAAAATTAATAGCTATAAATAAAATAATTCCTGAGAAAATTTCCAAAACTCTTAAAAAATTAATTAAAAGAAAAAATATGCAAATCAAAAATTTTTTAAAAACTTGTTATGAGATGAAACGGTTATAAAATTGGTGGTTATTTTAAAATTTCCCAAGCAAAATTAAGCATTTTCCTTATGGAAAATTTGCATAATAGCTAAAACAAACAAACATTTGAAATTTTTATAATTTTTAGATATTTCTCTTAAAATACAAAAATTTTAAATTTAAGAAGAATTTTCAAAAATGAATGAAAACATACTCTAATAAATACTTTTATGATTTTTAATACTGCGTTCATTAAAAGAGTTTTATCTATGGTAAGTCGAAAACTTTTACTAATAAATAATTAAAATTTAGATCAAATATATTAAAAAAACCTATTCTTGAATTTTTTCCAAATGCCTGTTTCAATGTCAGACGCTTCACTCTACTCTTCTTGTCTTTTAGTACTACATGAATATTTAAACATATATATTTTAGAATTTTTGTTTGAAGTAACAAATCTTTTTCTATATATATATATTTTTAACACAGTTTTCATTTTTCTATATAAATGGTTCGATAGTTTGTCGATATTAGTGGACATAAAAATTAAAAAAAATTGTTAAATTTTCTGAAAAAACGTATTTAAATACCATTAATTACAATGTTATCAAAACGGCTTTTTTGGCTTTAGTTTATTTCAGAATTTCTTAGCTTTATACAAATTGGATTATATGCTTTTTTAAAGATAAGCTTTCTAGTTAAAAAAAATCACTTCATGAAGTATTATATGAAAATCTTTCAAAAAATTTAATTTTTGCTTACTTATTATTTTGGGTATAATAATTATGTGGGAAATTTTGAAAAATGTAATTATTGAAGTATCAGCTTAAAAAGGTAATCAGAATCGAAAAATCACATATATCCCGCTTCTGAACAATTTTTCCCGGGTAACTGGAAAAGGGAGTTTTCATTTTTAAGACAAAGTTCAAGAACATTTCGGAAATTTTTAATGCAAATTTGTTCATCAACCGTCAATATTCATGAGTGTAAACAAAAAAGTTGTAATGTCTTTATCTGCTATCTTAAAAATGTAAACTCCCTTTCCCGATTCCACGGGAAAAATTATTCAGAATCGGGCTGATAGTAAAAAATTTCCCAAAGCTTTTTGAAATGAAAAATTCTACAGGAATGTGATATATTAAGATGCTTAGTGAAAAATACTTAATGCTTAATTTTACATACAGGAACACTTTCAAAACTCTAGCTTTTTGTAAAAAAAAAATAAATATACCTTCTATGTAATTTCAAGATAATTTTCCTAATTAGCTAGCTTTTCCCATCGATGGAAAATGCATATTAGGCACATATTCTCATATTTAATAAGTATTTATTTATTTTTTATAAGAATCATGTAAAATTTATTTGAATGATAAAAAATTATTTCAACTTTCAGTCAAATTTCGGGATGACTTTAATTTTTACTATACAAGAAGATAAATTGAAAATTTCACATCGCTGAAATATTTTCATTTCAATTATTGTGTTTTATTAAAACAATTCATTTTTATTCCTTAGCGTAAGAACTACGACCCATATTTGCATTGTGATGTATTTCCTCTGCTATCGGCAGTTTTTGTTGCAAGCATTGCGACAGTCCTTCAGTCGAATGGAGTGAAAGTGAAGTAAGCCCTGAGTGAAGCGCGTCAGCAAGACGTGCTCATCCACTAATGTTGATAGAGGCATTTTGATGCACACATGATTTATTTTTTTCTTTCGATTTATGTGGTGAAACATCAACTTCACTGTTGCTGCACCAATGCCACTCCTACAATCAAACCACTAAGCAGTCACAAGCATAAAGAAGAGTTAAAAGAAAAACCATTACCACTCTGATTTTATCTTTATAACATGCAGCATAAATTAAAGCTGAAAATCTTGCAACCAACAACGAGACTGGCAAAATATTCAACAAAAAAAGCGCAACAACAACACCAAACAGCAAAAACAGCACGAAAAATCAAGAGCATTATCATCAAAAGCAACAACAACGGGAACAGCAAACAATGTCGCTGCAAATTAATCATGAAATTTTATGCACGACTGCAAATGCAGAAATAAATCTTTGCATACTTTTCTGCGTTTTATGCATCAGGCAAAACGCAGTGAGCAGTGAGCTAGAAGCGTTCGGAATAAAAAAATTGGATGACAGCATGAGCGGATTGAGTGCGTGAGTTAAATGAATAAGATGGGGAAGCAGAAGAAGAAGAAGATGAAGAGAGATGACAAAATGGTGAAGATACCGAGCGCGCGGAAATTGTCATTTATTAATGCATGAGCGCAATAAATACTGACAGCATAAAATGCAGAGGCATATCGCAACAATAACATGATGACAATATGATGACAACAGCAGAGCAACATGACAAAAACAGCGTGGAACATAAACACACTCTCAGAGACACAAAGTATTGCCAACTAATGTGTGAAGAATTTGTGCGAAATTGTTATGGCAGTAAATATTTTAAGGGCAGGTTCTCATCTAGAGGTCTAAAAACAGGGTGATTTTGTTAATTTTTTTTTTATAAGAAGGAAATAATGATTTCCTTGATTTTCTTTGACAGTTCTTTTACTAATTCTTAAAGTATAGGTAAATATTTTTTTTGTTGCATAAAACTGTATTGTCAAGTGTCAGTACGCCGTCAAACGTTACGTTGAAAAAAGTACCCAAACGTCTTCATTCTACAGCACGTTCATGTCATCCGATATAAAAAAAATATAAAGAATTATAAAATATAAAATATATAACGTTTTTTTTTCAACTAGTGCTTATTTCGTGAATGGTAACACTAAGCTCATGTCTGATTTGACACATAATTAGTTTTATCCTTCCGCTGAACGAATATGGTTGTGTATACGCTTGAACAACGCTGAGATGTGGGCCTGCGATCGACTTACAGAAGATGCCGATTTTGCCAAAAAAATCATCTTTTCAGATGAAGCTCATTTTGATCTTGGCGGGTATGTAAACAAGCAAAATTGTCGCATTTGGGGCACAGAAAACCCGCACACATATATTGAAAAGTCGCTGCACCCAAAACGAGTCACTGTTTGGTGCGGATTTTGGACCAGAGGCATAATTGGGCCATTTTTCTTCGAAAATGAGCAGGAGTGGCCGTTACAGTCAATGGTGATCGTTATCGGGCCATGTTGAACGAATTTTGTTCACAAAAATTGAAGAGGAGGATATTGGCAACATTTGGTTTCAGCAGGACGGCGCTACGTGCCACACAGCCGAAGCTACACTCGATGTTTTGCGCCCTGTTTTTGAAGACCGCATTATCAGCCGCAGAGCTGATGTCGTTTGGCCACCTCGGAGCTGCGATTTGACACCGTTGGACTATTATTTGTGGGGTGCCCTCAAAGATAAGTGTTACGTCGACAAGCCAGAGACAATTGACGCTTTAAAGGACAATATTCGTGAAGCCATTGGTGAAATACAGCTGCACACGATCGATAATGTGCTTAAGAATTGGACCGATCGTGTAGGCTACTGCATGGCCAGCCGAGGCAGCCATTTGAATGAAATTATTTTTCATTATTAACCGGAAGAATTGTAATTTCAAATAAAAAATGAAATTTGAGAAAATATTCAGTAGTTTTTTTTTATAGAATTTTCAAAAAAAAAAAGTTATTTGGCGGACGCTGTATTTGTTAGGGCTTGAACCAATAATATCAATAAATAATTGAAAAAATCAAAAATGGTGGACATATTGAATTTTAAGTTGCGTTTTTTTCACATTTTTCGCTCTTTTAAGCTATCTAAAAAGAAAAAAAAAATATCTGCCAATATTATCTAAATATAGATTTTAGATCAAAAAATTGTATTGACTTTAATATAAAAAAAAAATCAAAGTCAATCCGTAAAGTACTTCTTGAGATATCGTGGAGAACAGTTTGCAAAACATTATTTTTCAGAAAACGCCTTTTATGATGTTGATAACGATTGTTTCGAGTGCGTTAATGAAATTATGGGTTCATTTCGTATGCGATAACTTTTTTAAGCAATCGTTATCGGTCAAACCACTTTGAAAACATATACTACACGGTTGTGTATCTTGAACTAAATTTTAGTTCCAATAAAATATTACAGCATTCTTTTGAACCTTGCGGCTTAAAATTTAAAATTTGCAAATACTAACTCATAATTAAAACTCTTTTGTACTAGAATTTAAACCAAAAGAAATATTACAGCATCCATTTTAGTTTTTCGGTTAAAATTTTAGCCTTTTTTTGTTTAAATTTTAGTACAATTATGTACTAATTTTTGTTTTGAATACAATTTATACTGAATTGTAGCACATTTGGATGCTAAATTTGGATTAAGGCCCGTAAAAAGTTATCCTTGCAATGCTTCGACTCAATATTAAGCGACTCGGTTCATATGTTTGCTAATCGCGCTTTTTATGTGTAGGCCAATAGCCCGGATTTTAGGGTAGTTAGTTTACAAACTGAATGTCGTGTGATCGAATCTCGCGGTAATTGTTATTTTTTTTTTTAATATTTTAATCCAAGTTTGTACTAAATTTTAAAATTTTTTAGTATTTTGCAAATACTAGATACCGTCACGGACCACAGAAGTGGAGACAAAATATGTTACTATATATTACTATATACAGGGTTGTCAATATTCGAAGCGCCCATCTGGCAACACTGTAACTTTCCGCAGTGATGCCAAATTGACTAATGACATACCGCGTTTGAAGCGTCATTCCAAGCAAATGTTTACAATGGAACAGTACACGCCACGCGAACGCTCTAAAATTGTTGAAATTTACATTCAACAAAACAAGTCAATAGTGAAAACTCAACTCAATGAGCGATGAAGCTCATTTTCAGTTGAACGGAACGGTAAACAAACAAAATTGCCGTATTTATGCCACTGAAAATCCACAAGAGATTCAAGAGGTACCTCTTCACGATGCAAAAGTCACTGTTTGGTGCGGCGTTTGTGCTAAAATGCTCATTGGGCCGTTCTTTTTCGAAGATGATAATGGCCACAGAGTTACTGTCAATCAGGAGCGTTATCGCGATATGATAAACAATTTTTTCATGCCAATCGTTCGTCGAAAGCGTATCAGGCACTACTGGTTTCAACAAGACGGCGCGCCACCACACACAAGCCGCACTACAATCGATTTTTTGAAGCAATTGTTCCCTGGCCGTTTGATGTCAAAAAATGGTGATTTCGATTGGCCGCCAAGATCACCAGATTTAACGCCTCCAGACTTCTTTTTGTGGGGTTATTTGAAATCAAAGGTTTACGTCAACAAGCCAAAGACCCTAGAAGAGCTGAAAACCAACATCCGTCAAGAAATAACCGCCATTCCCATCGAAATGTTGAAGAAAACCATGGAAAATGCTGCAAAACGGGCACAATATGTCGTAGAGGTCAATGGCGACCATTTACGAGATATCATATTCAAGAAATAATGTAAGCAAATCTACTTGAACCCAATTAAATGATATTCATAACGAACAGACAAAAAATTGTGGTTTCTTTGATTTATTTAAAAATAAAATGGGCGCTTCGAATATTGGCAACCCTGTATGTTACGCAAACGCAAATTTTGTCCGGCGTAAGGCTTTTTTAGTAAAAGTTCAATTTTAATAAATTAAATATGGTTTGGTAGGTTTATACCTGTAGATGTGCAAACTGGAGATTTTATTACTCAAAAATTTATTTTTTTTAAGTTATAGCGATTTGAATTTTGCATATAATTATTTTTGTTATGATGCTTTTGCTCTTCTTAATTTCAGCATATGCCTAAAAATATGTGAGGCATTTAGCGCCACCTATAGGGTAATAGCTATGAAACTGTTCTACTGACGAATAATCTTTTATAGTTTCACAGCTAGGACTATGAATTGATATATTCAATATCAAAGTGATACTGAAATGATTTCTTACAGTTGAAAAAAGATTTTAAGTAGAAGACAGTTTGGAAAAATTTGGTTTGTGATACTTAAATTTAAGGATAATTTATTTCCTGAATTTAAGTAATATATTTAAAATTAGAACAGACGGACTGACAGAAACTTAGTGGCCAATTTAAAATGTTTTTTTTTCACCCCGTCTCTAGCCCCCTGCTTAGCGCTTTGGTACTATGTAAGTAGTTTTTATTTACATTTTTATATTTTTTCTGTCTTTTTGACATTTTTTGTCTTTATGAGACATTTTGTAGACTTAACTTACAAAAAATTAGAGTAATGAAGTTTTTTAAGTACAAAGTACCGAAACGCTTCGCGCTCAAACACAATCAAGAAACTTAGTGGCTAATTTAAAATGTTTTTTCACCCCGTCTCTAGCCCCCTGCTTAGCGCTTTGGTACTATGTAAGTAGTTTTTATATACATTTTTATATTTTTTCTGTCTTTTTGACATTTTTTGTCTTTATGACACATTTTGTAGGCTTAACTTACAAAAAATTAGAGTAATGAAGTTTTTTAAGTACAAAGTACCGAAATGCTTCGCGCTCAAACACAATCAAATATGAGTATATCACCCGTCACTGTGTTTTGAAGTAACCGTAGGATACGCAACTACACGTAATTACAAGCACGGAGTAAAATCCAAGGATACGGTGATATCACTAATTGTATATGTAATATATATAATATTTTAGTATTTTTATAACGTCTAAGAAAGAAAATAAAGAATAGCATTAAATAAACCTAAAATCAGTGTCTCTATCTAAATAAATAATTGTGTGACCCTGGACGCAGGCTGATCTATCCCAGCTATAAATCCTGGGAAACAGGAAGTCGTTACAATCTTTGCGAGAATCCTCACTCTCCCTCACACGAGAGTGAGTTAGATTCGGCTTAACCCCCGCCCCCTAAACACCTCACGTAATTAATAGACACCCCCTTATATTAATTTATTAAACAATAATTGGCATAATTTCAATAGCCTATGTTTCAACTCGGTACCATAGTTATCCAAAAAAAAAAAAAATTATTGAAAAAGCGCCTACCGTTCTTAAACTTTGCGGTCCCGAACATACTTGAGTACCCTTTTTTATAATAGTATAGATATAGATTTCCCTTGAACTGAAGTTTTTATGACATGAACAAGTTTTAGAACGACAGATGGAAAAGTAAATGTTAAAAACATGATAAATTTTAAAATATATTTTTAAGGTAACAAATAAAATTTTCAATAACTTCACACAGATAAATTTAATAAAAATTTATTTTTCATCAAAAACATTAAATTTCAATATACTATGTGAACTATGTATACAGAAATGAATATGTTAAAATATATCGAGATCTTATATTCAATATGGCCTGTCTACAAAAAATTTCAGGACAGCTTAGAAACCGTTTAAATCTTTCAGTGTGCTAATCAATTCACCAATCAAAGTAACAGAATATTGTATTAAAAAGATAACAAGCTTTTATAAGCAAAAAAAAAAAAGTGAAATCTTATTCTGTTAGTTTATGTGTTGATAGGATGTTTTTTATTTCAAATATTTATTTTTCTTTGTTTAAATCCGTACATAGGTATTTATATTTAATAGGAAAATTAAAATATCTGTGAGTTCATTGACGAATTTATTATTATAACAAAAACAGAAGAAATATATCAAAATAGCAGTGAAGAATAATATTGGTCTATTGATTGAATTACTTGCATTGTTCAATATTATCATAAAAATAGTGATAGGATGGAATTACAGACTTTACTTCTTGGAAATGGTTCCAAATTTTTTTGGAAAAACCCAAGGTGCTGTTCACCACTCGCGCGCTTCGTTGAGTTTTTCTCCTTTCAGAAAAAACTCAGAATCTCCATTGAAACTCATTAATATTCTAAAATGGCTTCATTCGATTATAAAGTGACCTGTTATTTGTCCAATATGTTTTTCCGCTGATGTTGCATAAAACATCTATTCCTTCACTATTTTGCCATTATAGTCTAATGCAAATTTTTAAAAATTTTCTTGAATATATCCAAAGAATTGTGTAGATGAGTTCTTTTATACTCATAAACAAAAAAACATTTTTGTAGATAAGTCAACCATTTAAGAGTTAAAACTCTGCTAAACAGGGAAAATGTAGATAAGTCTTATGGAATGTAAGCTCTCGATATTCTTCAACCGAATTCTCGAATTTCACTTGTGAATATATTAGGCATTTGAGAGAAGTTAAAAGCTCATAAAGAGTACAAAATACATACTTGTTATTTTTTTTTTAGCAAAATAAAAAATATTCCTTTTGGAAAATAAAAAAAAATTTAAATTCGTTTTTGTAATTTAGTTCTTCTTAATATTGATATGATACTACAAAATCAGGAGGTGAAATTATTTTTAGGACGAACCAGATAAATAACAAACATATTTACAAGGTTTATCCTCTGTTATAAGGTACATGGTAGCATTCAATTAAATAAAAATATTTTTTAAATATTCAAAGATCAGAAATAATTACAATCAAAATCAACTTACATTTCAACGCCTGAAAGATGCTTATCTTGGATTTTAAATGAGGTCCACAGCAGCATCTATTTTTGTACCGTTTAAACGTATGCAATTTCTAAAAAGAAAGAAGAAAAATCATTTGATTTATTCAAAATAATATAAAATTTCAAAAATGTAGTTCATTGTCTTAACTAACAAAAAACAATTGCAGCAAAAAACTACTTAATTAAAAACTTAAAAAGTACAACTTAAATGAAAGCAATAAAAAGAAATGCTTCAGAACTGTGTTAAAGAGTGTCGGCGCGAGAGTTTTCAAGAGAAAACTTGAGAAAGAGTAAGGTGAGTTGAGGTAAGAAATTGGTGCTAAAGGGAGCTCCTTGCAATTACATACACACACCCATTCACTTAACATTCAGCACCAACTAATTAAAATCAAAAATCAAAGGAAAAACTACGCAAACTGCTGAGCACTAAAAATAAATTATCAAAAAATACTAAACGTAAAATCGGGGAAAGAAAAAAAAAACAAAAATGAAAACACATTTAAGTAAAAATCAAACGAAACCCGATTTAAAACAATTGCAGATTGAAGAAATGTCGATGAAAAGCATTTTCTTTTAATTAGTTTTGGTAGCAAATTGAGGAAAAAATAACGAAATTAGAAACAGCATGGGTAAAAAGAGAACGATAGAGAAAAAAAAACGAAGAAAAAAAAGAAGACGAAAGAAGTAATTGACAGACACAAGTGACAAAAAAATAAAAACAATATTAAAGCCGCTATAACAATATTTTATTTTTTTATACTTCTTAAATGTAAAAATATTCTAGGAAAATTTTGAGTCAATTAAATAAAAATTATTGAAATACAAGTGTTACTTTTAATAGTTAGATTTTTATTTTGGAGAAATACTTTTTTTATAATCTAAAATATATGACATTTTTATTAAAAATCAGTTTTTTAACTACCATTTTAAAAATCAACATTTTTTCAAAATATTTGATTAGAAGGTCAAAAAGCTTCAGCAGAATATTAAAATATATTTTTTTTTACTGATAAAGCTTCGAATAATCGTGTCCACTGCATATTTTAGGTGCTTTGCTAAGCTACGGATTCCTACTTTATAAATTAATATGTTTTATCAAAAAAACTAAAAAGGTTTCATAAAAGCTATATAATTATACTGTTAAATAAATAAATGACCTTAAATAAACAGTCGCTTTAAAATAAAACTTTTAATACAGGATTTCTTACGCTTGAAAAACTTTAATGGGTCCTTAAAAGTTATTGAAAAAGTAAATGTTTTGTCTGCCACAACTGGTTGAAATTCTGACTTTTTTTCAAAGAGTGAACTCACATATTTTGAATGGCGATGTCCGCTATATAAGTCAATTGACCTTTGTCTGCATATATTTTGAACTACATGTAAGCAAGTTTATTTTAAATTAGTTTAAAATCAATTAATTTAAAATTCTCAAGTCGAATAAGAAAAATAAAATAAAGAGTTTTATTAGAGAATAATAATTTGACAAATTATTTGACAGCGCACAGTGAGCTTTTTTGTAACTTTTTTCTTTGTATTTGATAATTTCCACGTTTTTCACTTAATTTTGGTATGAGGAGTTTTGTGGTTACATTTGTTTTACCATTTTATCGAACATTTTAGAACAAATGTTTTTCTTAGACAAATATTCTCCGAATCAAAAATAACTCAAGATATGCACTCATTTTCATGTTGATAACTCTTGAATCAATAGGGCTTTTATTTTGATTTCTTTCAGCAAAGTTCTTCCTAGTATTCTGGCCAACACTAGGCTGTACCTAACAAATAAAAAATCGTTTCCAGTGGGTCTTATCGAGTGAGTCTTACAAAAAGTCTAGCTTAAAGTCATAGCGTATGAGTAACATTAATTTCTTTGAAGCGTTGAAAGCGGGCAACTTATATGTGGCTTCTCAAAGGTTTAAGGACAATTTCAAATAATTTTGTTTCGTATACATTTGTTGAGTAAAGTTGTTGAAAAAAAAAAAAAATATTAATAGCTTTGTTCAAGAAACAAATATTAATTTCTGAACAGTTCACGAGTTATCAACATGATAATAAATGCATATCTTGAGTACTTTAAAAACAAATATTTTGCTTTAAAGTCTTACGTAAAGTAACAAAATGGATGTCAACATGAGATTTTTATATGAAAACTAAGTGAAAAAAATTTAAATTATTACACACAAATTTTCGTGCCGCACAGTGTTATTTAAAATGTTGTTCAAATCCAAAAAATCGAAGTAGGTTCTGCCTTAATGCAGTTTATAAACTACATGTTTTTAAATTAGTTTTTAAATTATTTAAAGGACGCTATATGTGTAAAAGTGTCAGTGTTTGTGACTGTAACACTTAAAATTTCTCACTTAAAACAGTTATATTGGCAGTTAAAACGAAATAAAATAAAATAATAAAAAATTTCTTAGATACTGAGCCTTAATTTCAAGCATTTCAAATAGAAGAACAAATTTTCTGTTACAAAATGAATATATTTGTTGTTGGCACTTTTTAGTAAATTTTAAAAATGAATGTTTTTAAAAAATTATTAGAATGAAAATTTCAAAGTAATATTTTTGTAGATCTGTAACATTTGTTTGTCACATTTCGTCACTAGCAACAATTTTTTTGCAAAAGTTTTCAATTTTTAAGGATGAAGAATGCTTTCAAATTTGTCACAGCAGTTACATAAAATGTTGACGTTTCTAAGAAAGCCAAAAATTCATTAAATTTATAATTCAGATCGATTATAACTACAAAGCTGTCGCTTGTGTACCTCTATCTTCGTAATGTATCTAACTGTAGCTTATCGTTTAGAAAGTTTCTTCATCTCTTGTGATAAAACTGTAGTTCAGTTTATGTTTAAGTAAAATTTTATAACTTCATGTATGACGTAGAGAAAAAATCAAACATTTTATGTTTGAATTAAGCATAAGGCTACCAGTTTACACTCAAGCGTAAATTTATCAATTTAGGCATTTGAGCAAGTTAAAAAATTAGTTAAATTGAGCAAGTTAAAAATACATGATATGAAGAAAAAACATTTGCTTAAAACTCCAAATTATTTTACAAGATTCCAGTTTGATATTTGCATGAAGTGAGAAAAATTTGCTTGATTCAAGGTAACAATTGGCTGACAACTAGAATAATTTGCTTGATTTGAGAAGTTTATTTTCTTTGAATCGAAATTTCTTTAAATTTAAATTTTTAAGTTTATTCAAGGTATTTTTCTTTTCATGATTTTCATTAAAGTTTAACACAACTTTCCAATGTCTAAGCAAATTCATTTGTTAGAAAAATAAAATTAATAAGAGTATTTTTAAAATGAGCTACTCCAGCCTAAATGTAATAATTTTTTTAAATACCTTTAAAAAATATTTCATATCCATAAATACAGGTACAAAATTTCCATGCAAAACATTTGCAATTTTTCCACAGTCATAAAATATTTTCAATGATTTTCTTTTATCAAAATTGAAAGGCTATTTATCAGAAAACAGACAATATAATAAGCGCAGCGGATGAATTAATAAATAAGCACAACAAATTTGCTTTATAGCACAAGGCGTAAAAGCAAGTCACGCATAAAAATAATGCCAGGTGTTTTTGAGCAGTTAATAAAAGCAGAGTGCAAAAAAATAAACACAACAACTCGAAGCATAAAATATGCAGCTACTACTTAAGTTAGTAGACAGCGAAAAAATGAATAAAAAAATAAGTAGAAGAGTAATTGCGCCACAAAGTAGGCAATAGTATTCGAATCAATAACTTTTGCTGATATAAAAAATAAAGCTTTGAGAAAAAAAAATATTTCGATTACATGATTGATTTACATTAGTAAATAATTTGAGAACAAAAAAGAGTTTTAATTAAATAAAGGTTGATTTTTTTGCTATTTGTATTTTTTAGTGTACATTTTTTGACACCTTCCGAGTGATTCGTAACATGTGGCAAAGCCAAAAAAAAACGAACCGCATTTGCAAATCATTGAATTTTATTATCAAAATTCGGTCTCTGTGAGAAATGTGTTACGCAAATAACGTCTTTTTTATAGTCGTCATAATCAACCCACCGAACTGACAAGCTATTCAAGCTATTGTGAACCAATTTCTGCACCAATTTCTCTTTATTGGACATTAATCTACCAAACCGTATGCGGAGAGTGCGTACCACGGAGAATATTGCTGCTGTATCGGCTAGTGTCAATGAATATCGCGATCTGGCAATTCGTCGCTGTTGTCAACAATGGGGCTTGTGTTATTCGACCACCTAAAAGAAACCATAAAAATACAGCAGGTGCAAGAACTGAAGTCGGGTGACCTACCACAACATCGTTTGTTTGGTGAATGGGCCTAAGGAAAGTTGGACGAAGATCCATTATTTTATCGAAAAATTGTCTTCAGCGACGAAGCTCATTTTTGGCTCAATGGGTACGTCAACAAAAAGAATTGCCAAATTTTTGTCTGTAGAGCAGCCAGAAGAAGTTCAAGAGCACCCAATACATCCAGTTTGTAGGCCGGCGGCATCATTTTGTCATACTTTTAATACTAAAAATAATGAAAATTGCAACGTTACAGTCAATGGAGCAAGGTTCCGTGCGATGATAACCGACTTTTTTTGCCCAAAATCGAAGAACTAGACTTGGTTAACATGTGGTTTCAACAAGATTGTGCCATATGTCACAAGGCACGCGATACCATCGAATTTTTGAGAGGCTAGTTTGGTGAGCAATTAATCTCACGTTTTTGAGCAGTCCATCGGCCGCCAAGATCATGAGATTTGACCCCACTAGACTATTTTTTTGTAGGGTTTCGTGAAGTATCATCTGTACAGGGACAAGCCATCCACAATTGCACCCCTGGAAGGCAACATTGCAGCTGCCATTGGTGAGATACCGGCAGAAATGCTGGAAAAAGTATAAAAATAAAAATTGAACCTTACGGATGAACCACCTCAGGCGTAGCGGCGGGCAACATTTACATGAAATAATCTTTAAAAAGTAGTCTTTAAAAGGCACTGATGCACCGCACTCAATACTTATTTCATTCACTATTGCCAGTTTTCTGTCTTTATATTGCCAAAAAATCAGCCTTTATTATTGAAAAACTTTGATTTCATAATTTTAATAATAAGCACACAAGTTTGTTTTGATAAATATTTCAAATTGGACAGATAATTAAAGACTTCAATTCAATGGGTCTTAGTAATACACATTTTAAAGTCGACTCTAAATTTAGTGTAATATTTTTGACAACAAATTCTATAGAACTAATGTCAAAAAAACTCACACTAAATTTAGAGTCGACTTTAAAATGTTAAATACAAAGACCCGATGTATTTGGGAAACGTTCATAACGCTATGTTGTATTAAGTTTATAAATCGTTTTTAAAATTTTCTAAGCACAATTCAAATGCAATTAAGCTGTGCTTAAGACTTTTAAATAAATTCGATAAAATAAAGAAAACAAATTTTGATCAAATTATGCACCAAACTATTCTAAGAATTTTCTAAAATTTCCAATGACACCATTTCCTCCAATTCTACTAACAACAGTGCATCAAACTTCATTTCATTTAAAAAAGAGCAAAGCATAATCCCTCTACTCTATACACAATTCCAAGCAAAACGATTTTATGTTGACAAAAACTCGTTTTTCCTTCCTCAAATTTATGTATTTGCCAAAAAAAATTCATTTGAATTTTATTAAAAGTTTTATAGCGCCTAAAAGTTCCCACAACTTCGAAGCCTAAAAACATAAAAAATATTTCAGATATTTTATGATTTATGATTTATAAATGCGCCATATCAGCAATTTAATGCTAGTGTTAAGGCTGCTTAAAATATACTATCGTACAGGCGTGCTCAATTTTGTATTATATATAAATTCCAAATTTTTAAGTGAAAAGCTTAGGCTCGAAGAAGTCTATGATTTTTATAGTAAATATATTACGAACAAAAAGAAGAAAAAAAACACCAGTTCAAAATTTACGCGCCTAATACACGCGAATTTTATGGAACTAACATGCTAACGACACTTTATGGCTAAAATGCCTGCAAGTATGTGATAAAAATCGTGAGCACTAAAAAAAAGGAAAGCAAAAAACAAACACTTATATCGTAGATTTTCTGGTTAAAAGTCACTAAAGTGTTGCTGCAGTGCTTTTGCTATTTATGGTTTTTATAGCTTTAGCTGTTGTTGTTGTTGATGTTGTTGTTGTTGTTGTAGTTACTTTTGCAACTACAGTTTGGTTGTTGTACCGCTTGTCATGGCGTTTAACGCACGATTTACGATATTTTATGATTTTTACAAGCGCAACAACAATAAACTATGCGGTAAAGCAATAAATACAGCACTAACGACAACAACAAATACACACAGCCACACACACTAATAACAACAACAACAAGAAGTGGCATTAATGAAAAAACATTATTTCTACAAGAACAGCCACCATAAAAATAACGCTAGCAGCGACGCCATATTGGCTGCTAGAGATAAGTATTTCGCGCACTTCTAATATAAATAATTTAATGTGAACGTATAGATTTTCTCATTTTGTGTTTATATGTGTGTGTGTATGTGTGTGTGTGTATGTAGTTGAGCTTGAATGTATGTGTATTAGTGTTGGTTAAGCTAGCCATAAAAATTGTTTTGTACATTTCATATGAAAATTTTGCCATAAACATTATTTTCATAGCGCCAACAAAAGTAAACATAACGCTTATAACGCCTTAAGGTATGCAACGATATTTCTGTTGAAATAATTTGATATTACTTTGAGCTGTAATAAGCGGATGTATTTTAATTGATGTAAGGTGATGTGGAATAGTTGTACAAACATTATTTTTTAGTGCCTAAAAACGTGCTTCAATAGTCTTAAGCAGCTGATTTGTAACACAAATTTTTAAAGAATCGTAAGCAGGATTAACTGGCCATCTTCAGCACATTTACTTATTTTTTTTTACATAAATTTTTGCTCAAGTTTTGAAATTAACAGTCCTTTAGAAGTCATAAATTTGAAATAAATTTGTAAATATTTCTGTTGAAGTCTTTGGATTCATTCACTTTGATTGAAAACGTCATTGATTTCATTCAATTGTGATCAATTTGAAGTCAATAAATTCATTAGAAATCACATAAAATCATGTTTAAAATCACTATAATAGTAAAATTACTTGACGCCAATTGTAGTCCTTTGATTGCATTCAAACATTTTTCAAGTCATTTTTTTTTTGGGGGTGGGGAACACTAACCAATAAAAGTGACTAGGAAAATATTTTGAGGTTCTAAAGATTTTCACTAAAAGGATACATACACTTGAAATTAACTTAAAAAGGATTTTTGGATTTCTTTATGAAGTCACTGATTTCAATACAAAATCATTGCAATCTTTTACAACTCTGCTCTCACCACTGTCAGTAAGAGAGTACCAAGAATCTGCTTAAACGTCTTTGACTTAAGTTTTGAAAATAATGTTAGGTTTTTCAGAAATCTTGCTGAAGGTGATTAGTGAATCTCGCCTTAAAATCTTTCAGTCAATAGTTTATTTGTCTTTAAAATCATTTCAGAGCAGGCCAGAAGCTAGAGTCTTTGATCACACAAATATATACACTATCTAGAATATCTAGAGTCTGAGAGTAGGATATTATTGTCTTACTAATAATATGATCAATGTATTCGAATTCCATTTCAGCAGATCCTAACTCCGAAAAATCTAAGCTCCGACCCCACTACCTCATCATCTACATTATCTCGACATAATTAAATTAATGTATATCTATTACCTTAAAAATTTGTAAAAACAAAATATACTTTCTTGTTGGATATTAGTTATAGCTTATAAGCGCATTACAGCTTCCAGTAAAAAGTGGACCATTCTATGAGCGATCTGAGAGTGCTCTCTGAGGAGCAGTGGGGTGCTCCTTATTGATCCAAGCTATGTGTATTTTGTGTTCTATTTTAACATTGCATATCCTTGGAAGGGTAGCGATCCCAATAAAATCCCAGAGGAGCTGAAAAGAAGCGATTTATGAATGATCCAAATGGATCAGCAAAGGAGCATATAAAGTATTACTGTTTTTTTTTTTTTTCAAAGCAAATAGTAAAAGAGTTTCGTAAAAAACACATGCCTCACTTTGTTTTCCTTTTTTTTAATAATTGCTCGCCTATTGATCTTATAAAACAGTAGAGGAGCACAAGGGCATAAGTGCTTACTTTTTTAACCCATAAAATAGCAAAAGAGCGCTCCCTTTTTGCTCCTCATTGGAGTGATCGTATATTCTGTTGCTGGACTTGTATTAAGCTCACACAAATAAATCTACTGAATTTCAATGCATGACCAAAACATAAAAAAGAATAACATAAAAACTATTCTTTTGAAAGCATCAAAGAGTGGAGGATTTTTTTACTTGTGCATGCGTTTGTCGTTGTATAAGCGGTTCGGCAAATTTGAAGTTCAACAATTGTAGTTTTTGTTTTTAGTATTTGTGCATGCATTTGTTTCTGTCTAAGCGATTCGGCATATATGAAAGTCAAGTTCATATGGGCATTTCCACAGAAAAGTCTACCGTGACCAAAAAATTAAAACTTTTAAAAACTAATTATTTTATGATATTATCGAAGAGAAACATTTTCTTTTATTAATTTAAGCAGCTAAGTTACACATGCATTCATTTGCCTTGATTATCGAATCGTCTGTACTGTTTCACAAATGCAGTTTTTGTTTTTCGTAAATGTTTAGCAATTGTTTGTAAACTTTTTTCTTTTAGTTTAAATGGAAGGCTAAAGATAATGAAAAAAATGGTTGAGGCAAGGAAAAAACAATATACTAAATTTGTTTTTTAACTACTAAATTACATAATTACAACTAAAACAACAACATAAACAACTTAATTACCCAATTTAACTACAATGGAAATTTAAAAAACCAGGGAAGATTTAAATTTTGTTCACTTAGAAAATAAACTTATGTTATTTTAATCCTTTCCAAAAAAGTTATATGCAAAAAGTCTTGCTCAATTCAGAGTTTTGCAAATTAATCCAATTCAAAAATCTCATCCGTTTTTTTGAACGTAACGCCAGCACATATTTTTGCTTATATCTTTAAGTCCTTATGGTCGATTGTTGTAATTTTTTTTACTTTATACAGTGGCACTTAAATACTACGCAAATATTAAAAGTCTTTTTGAAAAGTTTGACATTTTCATTCTTTTTTGCAGTATTTCTTCGTACAAATCGTACGTAACGCCAGTTTGGAATTGCCTATATAAAAAAAATTCTTTTGCACCACACGCAAGTGGCAATACATCAACAACATCAGCATCATCGAATGCATTTTCTGTTGAATAAGAGCTTTGAAAAATACAAATGTCAACCTAATTGAGGCCTTGTACGGCCGTTGTTCGACCGTTGTTTAACCCTACTTTCTGTCGCTAGGCTTTTTGGATTATTTTTAGGACAGGTTTGATCCTGTTCACCCGCTTATATTTGTACTCGGGGTACTTTAGTTCGACGAAAGTACAATTAACATTAAAAGAAACAATGAAAGAACATTAGTAAGTCGCCAAAATAATGCAGCATAGAACCATCGCTATATTACTTAAACATGTAAGCATGGAAGTAGTTGCATCGTGGTGTGTGGTTGCTTTTCATGGCACGGCGTTGAGCCCATAAATCAGATTAAGGGTAGATATGTACAAGCATTTTTCGGCCCAAATACTCCAAGAAAAAATGCTTCCTTTTGCTGAGTGGGAAATGTCACTGAAGGGGCAATATAAGCAAGACAAAACACACTTCAGGTCTGGTAGGAAAATTGTTCTCGGACAAAGGAGACAAAATGTTGGTTTGCCCTCACAATCACCATACATTAATCCTGTAGAAAACTTGTGGAAAATGCTTAAAAAACGCATTGACCCAATAATTTCACTTAATTGTTGGAGCTTGTGATGAATGCTTGTTACTCCATTCCACAAAAGACGAATCAAGACTAGTGGATTATATAAGGGAAGACTCAATAAAATATTAAATGAACATTGCATTTTCAACTCTGTTTTTTCAGTTTTGCTATTTTTTATGTCCTGTGAAATTTTGTCATGTGTAAATATTACATGTTTTACAGCAATTAAATTCAATTTTTTAAAGTTTTTATTAAAAAAGTTCTTTCAAGGTATTATAAAGGAATAAAATAAAAATAAAAATTGTAATTTAAACATTATCAATAACTTTTTTAAGGTTCATGAAAAAAATCGAACTGATCCATATACCTATTGCACTATCCACAACTGTATATCTATTTAAAAGCGTAGAGCTTATTTTAAGAACAATGTTTGAGACACTTTAATAATTGTTAAAGTTTTGTTATCTGAGTGGAATATCTAAGCTTGCAATATTCGTAATTTGTCTGTTTTGTACGCAACACATAACTTTGCAACGTATTACATATTTGATAAATAAAATAGTAATTTATTTGAATTCCTGCGACAGCCACGCCTTTTCAGTGTTACTCATTATGACGCTATCTCAGGGGAATCGTATAAATATATCATTTGTACTGTAAGCGTTTGAAAAATCTAGCTATCTATAATTTGTATTTTTGTTCAAAAAAACAAAAACAACTACTTATTATAAAGGTGTAATACATACATGGAAATGAGAAAACATGTGAATTCATTTATAAATATAAATATGCTCTGCAAATTGCTGCGTTCACAATCTTTTTCGTTCTCATTATTTATATGCAACAATATAAATAATCAATTGAGCATTTTGTCAGCCAACACCGTCGTACAAGCGCAACCAACTGCCATTTATCTGACAGTCTTTCTGAATGTCCTGTCCTGTCCTTGCATGTTTTTTGCTATTCAAGCACTTTTCGTTTTTTTTTTTTATTTTTACTGTTGTCATTATCCAATTTTTACATATTGAAATATTCATGACTTTTACAAATACAAATATAGAGCTTTTTTATTATGCTCTTTAGACATGATTGCCATGACTGGGCTGTGTGTGTGTCAGTCTTTGCGTTGGCGTCTTTTATTTTTCCAGATAATTGCGTCCATTGATGACGCTGCTTCTTCTTGTGCCTTGGTTGGCTGACCACAAAAGCTCAACGGCTGGCCTTTTGTAACAAATTACCGTAATTTAAAGCGCTGATAGCGTGTGTGTGTATGTGGATGTGTGTGTATTTCTGTGTGATTGCTAACACATCGAAGTAGATACTAAAACATGCAAATTGCATTCATCGTCGTCAGTTTAAGTTTATATTTTTTTTTTATTCTGTCTTACAGCAAATACAGCAAAACTTGTTGAGCTTAATTACATTTAATAGTTGTTGCAGACTTTGCAACATTTGCCATACATTGTTGCTGCAAATGCATGCAAGAGTTATTTGCTCTTGCTATTGCTGTTGTTTTCACATTGGTCCTTGCTGTTTTGGATCTTGTTGTTGTCCATTATGCAACTTATTATATGCGCATATAAAACATGCGTCAAATATTACGGTTCTTGTCATTAACAGCTAATGTCAGCTGTGAGAAAGATAAAATGTATTGCATATTGTTGGGATTGCTTTTGAATTATAATAGATCATTAGCGGCATTTGAAAGCAGGTGAAACAGTGTCATTAAAATAATTTGTTTGAAAAGCTTTACATTTTTTTATGGTGATTTGCAAGGACTTAAAAACATTGGATATGCCTGGAAGTATGCATTAAATTTTTATAATGAAATAAATAGAATATATAAGAACAGTTTAATGTGCTGACGAAAATTCAATTCTTATTTATGAAAAAACGAGTTTATTTGTGAACTTAGGCTTTTATATGAATAAGGGGAAATTATTTAAAGTTCTGTACTTTTTTTGTCCAAAACTCTTCTTAGACTTATTTCATATTAACAAAAAAGAGTTATTATTTAAAAAATTTTTATAAATTTTTTTGAAATTTTATTAATCTAACAAAACAAAATTCTAAACTGACCATTATAAAAAAAACTTTTTTAGACTTATGATCTACATGATTAGTTCTCTTGTGTTTTTGTGGAATTTCATTAAGTAACAGAGAAAATTACATTATTATTACATTATCCAAAATTTAATATCAAAATGCTTTAAATTTAAAATTTAAAAACAAAAAAAAAATTCTTTTAGACCACAAAAAGTTTGCATTTATTTAATAAAAAAATAAATAATTATTAAAAATTTATTTTTAATAATTACATATTAATTATAAATTATTATATAATAATCTATAGACCTTCCTCTTTAAAAAAACATTCTTGGAGAATAAGAAAAATGCAAATATTAAAGAAAGATGCAAAGAATATTTTTCACTTATCCTTTGATAGCTAAGTTGCTAATATTATTGAATATTCATATATTTATCTTCTTAAAAATTTATTAAACAAAACTTTAATCCTAACACTAAGTAAGAAACTGCTTACTTAAGGCTAAAAAGTAACTCAAAAATATCTAAAATCCATACTTCTTTGGCTAAATTTTTAAATATAATGAATCAAATAATCACTTTGCGATTTAAAACATAACTAACTATGTTTAATAGCTTGCATGCTTACAGCGCGGTTTGTAAATCTCAAAAATTTGATAAGCGGAAAAAAAAACCAAAATTTTATAAGAGTAAATTTAAAAATAATTAAATAATTTTTATTTAGACGATGAAATGTTTTTAAAATTATTTTTATGTATAAAAAGAAATTTTGTTTCTACATTTACGATAATATCAAAACTGTGTCTTTTTTTGTAATTTTGTTTCGCATGATTGATATATCCCATCACAATGTAGAATGAAAACGATTCTAATTGCTTTCTTCGTCATGGATATAAGATATGTATAATTCAGTGAAAGATTATCGAACAAATATTGAGACATTTACCTTAGGGCTTCGCGGTTTTTCTGGCCTTAAAATTTCAAAGCAAAACTAAATAGTAATTAGACAAGAAAAGTTCTGCATGTCAGAGTTTATTTACAAATTTATCCAAGATTTCGATTAATCATGTACATTCGTCTTAACGCTCATGTACAGAATAATCAGCGTAGAATATTAAAAAATCAACGAAATAATACAAACTATAAAAAAGGTTTCTATAAAAATAAAAAGCGTTTATAGGGAATGAGTTTCGAAATGTTTTTTGCCTCAGGGCCTTATCTTTATATTATTTCAAGTCCTAATTTAACTTTTCAAACTGTTCTCATGAACATGAAGATGCATGAAGCCCTTTTTCCCCATTTGTAGAAATATACTATTATCTAAAAATACCAAATCAATACAACCAAAAATATTAATTAGTTTTAAGAACGAAAGCGGCAACAGAAATGTTAGAACATTTTCAGTATTTTACTCGACCTATGACTTTACAATAATAAAAATTAATCTTATAATACTAGAAAACTTTGTACAGTCTACCTAGTAAAAGCATAAGAGGTCGAACATGGGCCGCCCGTCCATACAAGGGTCAGATATGGCCTAGAAATAATTCAATAAGCCCATGGGTTAAAAGTTTGGTCGAATAGTGGTCAAACAAAGAATTAATAAAGTTGTAAGGCCGCTGTACGCCCGTTGTATGCCACCAATTTTTATGTCACCAGCAAAAATAATAAACAATTTTATATATAAAAATGTTTCAAGATGCTTCCTGCAAGTATAA
This sequence comes from Dichetophora obliterata, assembly GCA_963920525.1. NCBI lineage: Eukaryota > Metazoa > Arthropoda > Insecta > Diptera > Sciomyzidae > Dichetophora > Dichetophora obliterata. Next base: position 51,068,297 of record OY986436.1, on the reverse strand, counting down.
ATTGGGAATAAGGGAAGCAGAAAATTGTCTTTTTTTTTTTAGCTACAAATAGCTTACAAGCATAATTTTTTTTTTTGTAAATATTTTATAAGTAAATTTGAGCCCTTGTTAAGTAAAATTACAATTATAACAAATATATTCAAAATTTTCTTATTAAACCGAGAGAAATGTTTTAAAGACAAATAAAAAAAATTAGGTGAATGTATGTGGTTTTTTGTGTGTTGCATTTAGTCTAAGTAAATTCTCGCAGAATCGTTCATCATTTATGCGTGCCACGAAATTAAACAGCCGTTGAAGGAGCATTCATAGGGAAATTGGTTCCAAATATATTTGTCTCAGGGTCTTTTTAGATTTTTTCAAATCTTACTATAATGTAATTTTTAAAACTCCTCTCACGAACATGAGCTTAAATGCATTAGTCATTTCTTTTTTAATTGTCGAGACACACTATTATTTTATAATACTAAAATATAAAATTATATAAAATATAATTTAATAATAAAACAAAAATTAAAATTAATTTTAATAATAAGAGCGAACAATTAAATTTTAGCAATTTTGCAGTGTTTCACTAGATCTATGGATCTTATAATAAAAAAATTATTATCATAATACTAGAAAACTTTGTTAAGTCTCTCGAATAAATATATAAGAGGGCGAACAGTGGTCGAACATGCGCACACCCAAATTGTCGAACATTGCTTAAAAATCATCCAAAAAGCCGAAAAGGTCGAAAGTTGGATCGAATAACGGTCGTACAAGGCATACATTAAGTTTTAAACGGGCTTACAACTTAATATATGCCTTGTACGGCCGTTGTTTGCCACCAAATTTTTTTTTAGCTCTTATTCAACAGAAAACATATGAGCAACAACAAAAGCAAGCCTCACTCATTTTGAAATAATCTCGGATGCACAACGAGCGTTCTGCGGCCGTACATCGGCCGAACAGAGTTTATTCTACAATGAAAATAAGCCACTTTTTTAACTTACTATGGAAAAGTTTGTGAAGTGCTAAATTGGTATATATACATATGTATATATTGCTCAATGTATCAATTCATTTATTTTCTAAGCATTCATTTTGTTGATTTACTTACTTATATTTGAAACAATTTACAATTATTATGAAATAACGCAGTCAATGTACCGAAAAATTATTGCATCAATTAGGTTATAGAAAATATATAAATGGGCAATTCCACTGAAAAGTCTACCATGACCAAAAAATGAAAACTTATTAAAAACTTAGTATTTGATGATATTATCTAATAGAAACATTTTAATTTTATTAATTTTAGCAATTTATGCATAAACTAATTCACGATGATGATTAACTCATCTGCACTGTTTCTCAAATGTAGTTTGTCTTTTTCGTGAATGTTTAGTAAAGGTTTCGTAAACTTTTTGTTTAAGTAAAAATGCAAGGCATTGGCTGGAGGTACTGAATTGTTGATACAAGGATAGGACAATATAATAAATTTATTTTTAATTACTAAATTACATAATTACTGAACTATCTAATTAATTAATTACCCACATAAATAACAATGGAAATTCAAGTAACGTAACGCCAGATCAAAAAGCCTTATAAAAAAAACAAGCTAGCCTTACAGTATTCGTATATGATATGTAACATTTGACACCTCACCTTGATAAAAACCCTGTTAAAAAACATTTATAGTGACTAAAATCATTTTAAAAATTTTAAAAATATTTTATTTTTACTGCTATATAATATATAGTATATATATATATATATATATATATATATAATATATATAGTATATATATTCGCAGATGTACAATTTATCGAAAACTATAAAAAAAAAAACGATTCAGGTATTATTTAAAATGATTTTTCGTAACGAAGAATAATTCTTTTTAATGAAAATTGTATTTTATTTAATTTGATTTCATTGAAATGAGTTTTTACGGGTGTGCTTCAAACCCGATGCACAACCTATTTTAAGCCTAGGGAGGCACGCCGCTCAGATTAGCCGCCAAACTAACGGTTTTCAGTTTTGACTTTGCCCAGGAAACACCACGTGAAGGTTTGAGTAGACTTGAGGCGATTTCACAAGGATTATGCTGACCTCGCCAGGTTGAGACAGTCAGACATGTTACCCTGTAAAGGTTTGCCCCCGGTTTCCCCGAATGAGAAGCACGAGTTTGGATGCGGATTTATAGTTGGCAAGAGACTAGGTCCCACGTTCTGCGATTCACACCTGTGAACGAACGACTTGCCATAATCCGCATCAACCTTAAATTTTTTATTATAAGCCTAATATGTGCGTACGCTCCGACAGAAGACAAGGACGATGAGATCAAGTAAATTTTCTACGAGAGCCTTAAAAATGCTTACGGGCGCTGCCCCCGTAACGATGTAAAAGTCGTGCATGGAAAGTTCAGCCTCCACGACAACACCTCCGATAACGGAATGAGGCTGACTGACTTCGCCGCAGCACGAAACATGGTCGTAAGTAGCACTAGATTCAAGCATCTCAATATTCATAAAGCCACTGATAGAAAAAGACGCCACCTAAAAAGCCACCCTGCAGTCGGTTGTGACGCGCGCTGATAAGGAGCGATTCAAAGAAAAGAGGAGGGAAGAGAGACGTATTTTCAGGCGGAAAAAAAAGAGAGGCAAAATAGCGCGAGCAGGAGAAGATTGAGATGTATGGTGACAGGAATGAGGCCCGAAAATTTTTGAAAAAAATAAGACGCCTTGCCGATAGTTTTAAAACCGGGGCCTCTTCTTGCAAGGATGAAAACGGGAATCTAGTGACAGATGTCCAGAGTACAATGACGTTATGGAGGGAACACTTTTCTAAGCTTCTTCATGGCGACGCTGACAACAATCACGCCAATAGAGATGATATTCCGGAAACCCCAATTACGGATGACAGCGTCGAGGTTCCGTTGCCTGGCTATGATTAAGTTCTGACAGCGATTAGAATCTCAGTGGGCTTTGCCCAATCCACAAGAAAGGCGATCCCATCATCTGTGACAATTACCGTGGGATAAGTCTTCTTAATATCGCATATAAGGTCCTATCCAGCGTTTTATGTGAAAGATTGAAGCCCATTGTAAACAAACTGATCGGACCTTATCAGTGTGGCTTCAGACCTGGAAAGTCCATCATCGACCAGATTTTCACGCTACGACAAATCTTGGAGAAGACACAAGAAAAACAAGTCTACACCCACCAATTTTTTTGTCGACTACAAAGCCGCCTTCGACAGCCCAATAAGGAAGCACCTGTACTCCACCATGTCTGAATTTGGTATTCCTGCAAAACGACTTTGCAGGATGACACTGAGCAACACCAGCAGTGCAGTTAAAATCGGGAAGGACCTCTCCCCACCATTTATTACTAAACGAGGTTTCAGACAAGGTGATTCCTTATCGTCCGACTTTTTCAACCTAATGATGGAAAAGATCATCCGAGCTGCTGATCTGAGACGTAGTGGCACAATATTCTACAAGAGTGTTATGCTGCTTGCGTATGCCGATGACATCGATATCATTGGACATAATACGCGCGAAGTCATTGCAGCATTTTCCAGATTAGAAAGAGAGTCAAGTCGAATGGGTCTGGCAGTGAATGTAGATAAGACGAAATACTTGGTGTCAACAAACAAACAGTCCCAGCGTCTTGGAACCCACGTTACAGTTGACAATACCTCCTTCGAGGTTGTGAAGGACTTCGTTTATCTGGGATCTAGCATAAACTCAACCAACGACATCAGCATTGAGATCAAACGAAGAATAACTCTTGCCAACAGGTGTTACTTTGGGCTCAGGAGGCAACTGAGAAGCAGAGCCCTTTCACGGCGAAGGAAAATCACGCTCTGTAAAACGCTCATCATGCCCGTCCTACTTTATGAATCACAAACCTGGACGCTGATCAGTTCAGATGAAAAGACTTTAGGAGCATTCGAGAGAAAGTGGGTGTCGAAAGATCTACGGACCAATCTGCGTCAATGGCAAGTACCGAATACCGAATGCAATGAAGAACTGTATGAGCTGTATTCGGACATTGACATAGTCAAGCGCATTAAAATCGAGCGGCATTGCTGGCTTGGTCATGTTCAGAGCATGAAAGACGATGCTCCAGTGAAGAAAACATTCGATTCGGTACCCAGCGGCGGTCAACGCAGAAGAGGACGACCGCATCTTCGTTGGAAAGACCAAGTAGAGGACAACCTGACGAAGCTTGGAATTTCCAACTGGCGCCAGCCAGCGAAAGACAGAAATGGCTGGCGCAAATTCTAAGATGTGGCCAAGACCGACGTACGGTTGTAGCGCCAACTAAGTAAGTAAGTAAGTATTTTATTTAATTAATTAATTAACTAACAGGAGTAATGCATTTTTATATTAAAGATAATTAATTTTATTAAATTTGATGAAGAGCCGAGATAATAGACTTATGATAACTAAACTATGCGATATAGAGTAGAGGGGGGTAATGTCGTGCACTCAACTTTAAAGTGCTCGTAAAGCCGTACATGACAAGCGAATACAACGAGTAAGCATCCGATCGAAAGATAATTTGGTTGGTAACATTTATGTGTAACAAACAATATTCGTGTAGCATGAAATCGTGTTAGTAGAAATTAAAAAAAAAAAATGTGTACGACACTACCCCCCTCAAAATTTGTGGGGTAATATCGTGCATTGAATTGTAAAGGTATCAGAATGTGTGAAAAACGATAGGTTCAAGAAGATATAGCATTATTGTTTATTTATTTATTATTTTTAATTATAAGGCAATATACACAAGTCCGAAATATGATCAAAAAATACAATTTTATGAAAAGAAAAGTGAAAATAGGCAATTTGCTATATGAAACACGGAAAGAAAAACAATATTTTTACAAAAAGTGCTTGACATTGAGAAAAAATTTTGGAAAATTTTATTTTGATTGTAGCGTTTTGTTATGGCTTCACGACTCCCTTAGTACACTAGGGCGACCGCGTTTTCTTCCCTTTTCTTTTCTGTATAGTGCACGACATTTCCCCACATCAAATGCATGACATTGCCCCAAAGGTCGTTTTCAAGGTTGACTTCGACAAATCGGTAAAGAACAAAAAATTTTTCGATCACAATACATCTTTTTTTTCGGCGGAAAATTTGCTTTCAGAAAACACTTACCTGGTATATTTTCCTGCGAGACAAATAATTTTTCTGATCCGATAAAAAAAACACTTTCGTCGTCCCGAGAACGTTCGATTTTTAAAAAACGTCGCACATATTGCCCTTACACATGGATGTTGCTAGTATTGTATGCATGAGCTCTGTAGGTCAGTAGGCCCATACCTTACCAACGGCTGGTATATCATTCAATTTTTTATGCTAAAAAAGCCAGTGCACGACATTACCCACTGCACGACAATACCCCCTTCTACTCTACACTTGTAATTTTAAATTATGTAAAAACTTTCCATGATTTTAAGTGGTGATTTTAACGTAAACTTTAGTACACCAGAAACTGAGCCACTCATAGTTTTTTTGAATGATGAACTTAAGCTCGAAATGAACAAATCGAAATGTTTCGACAACTAACAGTAGTACTGTTATTGACGCAGTTTTTCAACGTTTTTTATATACTTTGAAATCACAAGTGCATCTCTCATATTTTAGTTATCATAAGTCTATTATCTCCGCTCTTTCCCAAATTAAATAAAATTAACTGTCTTGAATAAAAAATTGCATTACTTCTAGTGTTAATTAAATAGAATAGAATTTTTATTAAAAGGAATTATTTTTCGTTACAAAAAATCATTTTTAATAATACCTGGATCGTTTTTTTTTCAGGATATAATGTTACTGCTGTTTTTCTGGTAAAAAAAAAATTTAAAATTACCTCCATGCGAAGTGAACATCTATATAGTAGTAAATATCAAATGTTTTTCAAATGATTTTAATCACTATAAATGCTTTTTTAACCGGGGTTATTAATAATGTGAGATGTCAGATGTAACGTATCATAGCTCGTCTTTTTTGTCATGTTTTTTCTGCGGTAATATCGCATATACTCCGCTCTGGACTTACCCATCTCTGCAAATATCAAAATCATTACAATTAAATTATATTAAATTTGTGTATGCCAAAAACAGCTGTTTAGTCTTGTTATCTCGTTGTTTGACGTTCGGCGATCCTAGTTCAAGATACGTTCGGAATGTTTAAATGTGTTAAACATTTTGTTTGTGAATTAACTAAATATATTTGCATGCGAAGAGGCACTGTAGTTTAATAAAATTGTAAAATAATTGTGGCTTCGTTCAGTTTTCTGTGCAAAACAAAATGTTTGTGGTTTATGTAATAGCTATTTGAGCCTAACAGGCATTGTGTGAACAGTTTTGGAAGCTCTGCAATTTCTTGTTTTATAAATTAAATGGCGCGCCCTTCACTGACTTTCTGTTACTCATTTCCGTCACATTACACGGAATCACACCCAAGATTTTTAAAAAGATTTAATCACTTAGAAAATAAACTTATGTTATACCCTTCTGAAAATGCTTGCATACAAAAAGTTTTGCCAAATTCAGAGAGTTTTGCAAATTTTGTAATAAAAATCAAAAATCACTTCCGTTTTTGGTAACGTAACGCTAGCACATATTTTTGCTTATATCTTTTAATCCTAAGGACAGATTGTTGTCACTTTACTTAATATAATGCTACTCAATTACTATGCAAATATAAAAAAGTCTTTTTAAAAATTGGACATTTTCATTCTTTTTTATAATCGTCCGTAACGCCAGTTTAGAAATATTCATTTATATTATGTACAATATTTAGTGCACTTGAAAATTCAGAGCGAATTTATTTAGACCAAATGTTTTTAGGAAATATTTAAAAAGGTTTGGAACAAGCTACAAAATATTTGAGACATTTTGGAATGATGCTTACACAAGTTATTTCATGTTAGGAAATTTTTTGAATAATAGATACTTTGAACAAGTATCTGCATACTTGGAAAATATTTCAAAAATGTTTGCCACAAGTCATTTCATGGCTTAAGAATATCTGACATATAGTTGCCGTGAGTATTTGGATTATTTGTGAAGTTATTTCAAAGATGTTTGGCACAAGTAAGATACAACAAGTATTTCACAAATATACCCATATTGAAGATTATTATATTTGTGGCAAAAATGTTTGTTTATTTAGTGTTTGCTTTACATATAAGTGGTGTCATAAGTTTTTAAAAATGTATCTATAACATAATCTTAGGAGCACTCAGTAAAATTCTCCACAAAGCTGCTCGCTTGCCTTATCTTGTATGAAGAAGTATAGTGCTAAGTTAAAAACACTTCAATCTCTTAAGAAATCCCTTTCGTATTCAGTGATTGCATTCAGCAAAGCTTCAACTTAAAACTTCAACTAAATCGAGAGCAGCAAGAAGCAGTTGAGTTGAAGCAATAACAAAAAAATTAAGATTAACAAAACTGACAACAACAACAAAAACTTAGTGCGATAGTAAAACGAACAGCAGCAGTAGCAGCAGTCACAGCAAGAACAACAACAATAATAAAAATATATTAATTTGCAGTATTCAAGATGAGCTAACACTTGCTTCAATACATTTGACCAATGGAACTGGTTGTTTTTTTATTTTTGTTAATATTTATTGGTGTTGTTGTTTTTGTTGCTTGTGCTGCTTGTGTCGTCTATCTTATCCTTGCTGATGCTTCAACTATTTTAGCTGCCAACGAAATACAATCAACTGACTGCTTTCTACATCCTTGCAAGATTAAAGCAATAATAACGCCAACAACATCTGACGCATGAACAAAACGATAACGCCAACAACAGCAACAGGAACAACAATTTTATTGGAGCCAGCCAGCAACTGACATTAAATTGAAATACCATAGAATGTCAGAGACAAACAATACCAACAACGACAACAACAATAAATACAAAAAACCTTGATCATTCACATCTTGAAGAATGTTCTAGAATGTCCTGCTATCAAGTTGGCAAAGTAGTAAATTGCTGATGAATGTTGTTGTTATTTTGGTAAGAATGTATGATGAGTGTGTGTGTGTGTGTGTGTGTGTGTGTGTGTGTGTGGCAGCTGACGATGGTGTAAAAGTTGTTGCAGCTGTCGCTTTTGTTCTTGTTGTTATTTATTGAAGTTGTTTTTTGGCATTTGCGTTGTAATGTGCAAAGTAATAGATTCCAGGGTAACCAATAAGACATGTAATTGCTTGTATAATCAGTTATTGTTTTTTGATGTTGTTTTCTGTTGGTCGTTGCAGTGTTTGTTATTTCGTACTGTTTTTGCTGTTGTTGTTGCTGTTGTTTATTATTTATATGACTTCAAGGCACATTTTGTTTATGCAACCACTCTAGCCAGCTTTTTTTTTTTTTGTTTCTTTAGTTGCTATAAAACTTGTGTTAAAAAAAAAACAACAAACTTTCCAGCAAAAAAGAAAGTTGAGCATTTTTGTAAAACTTTGCTTTTCTAAGGATTCTTAAACACGAATATTTATAGCTATTTCACACTATGTATTTACTTACATTGTTGATTGTTGTTGTTTTTTTCAGTTTAATGATTTTAGTTGTTTGTTTTTCAAAATAGATTTTTGTTGCTTTATAAATAAAATTCATGAATAGAGAAGATTAGTTTACTGCAGAGTTTCGGAGGCAACTTCTTCGAAGCTGCTTTATTTAAGCTTAAAAACAAAAATTTTCAAAAGTTTCCAAAGAAATGAAAATAAAAAAAAAAACAATCTATAAATAAACATGAAAAGTGCGCTGCTTTTTAAAAACAAGTTTCTTTCAAAATAATTCAAATTCTGTCCACTTTTCGCTGTAAAAAAGCGTTCCTGAAAGTAGGCAAAACAAACAGTAATTTTTTTTATCCACTGCTTATTTTGCTTAAAAACTACTACAACTTCCACCTACTGCCTCTCCGGTAGTTTTGTTGAGTCATGCTACTGTGCCGCTTAGAAATTCAAATAAAGTTACAACAACATTTTTCAGCTGCTCACTCAGTGTATTTGCAAGAAACTATTTAACCACGTAGCTCTCGGTGTCGACGTGTTTTGCATCGTCAAAGAACAGCAAACAACACCACCAACATGTCGGTGTAGGAGTTTGTGTGCATATGTGTGTGACACATATACCAGCGCATAAAAAAGATTTTTCGTAGCTTCCATCAAGCTCATGTTTGTCCGTGTATAAGTCTGTTGGTTCTTCACTCTCGTGAGTATCTTGTAAAAGTTAAATAACGTACGGCCATTTGTGTTGCATACTTATAGGTGACGGTAGAATCAGCGTATAGATTACTTAAATGAACATGGGGCGTGTGCAATGCAATAATTTTATGAACAAGTTTTGGCCACACCGAAGAGAAAATTGTTTGCAACAAATAAAGGCAAAAATATTGAAAAGTGCTGTGGAAGAGTGTGTTTTTTAGGAATTGGAACCATTTTTAAAGGAGCTGAAAAGTATGCAATAAGATATATATTAAAAATGGAAACGTAAGCATTACTCAGTCAACAAAATATCGTGAAAAAACACTAATTTTTAAGTTGTGAGCATTTGGTCTGTTCACGTATTTTATAGCAGAAATGTGCAATATAAATTCTAAAAATTACTCGAAGTCTTTATTTGTTAAATTTGCATGTTAAATAAAAGTTATGCATGGAAATGAAAACTTTAAATAAAGTTTGACATTTTTTTCAGCATATGACAACACCTTGCAAGTTTTTATAAATAAAAATTTTGTAGCAGAAACTAGTACCTACTCACAAGAAAGGGAAAAGTTTTATTCTCTCATTGTCTTTAAGGCTCTCATCGCCAAGAAAAAGAACCATAGTGAAATCATACAAGTTTACTTTTGTGAAATAACACTGTACTGAGTTGAAGAATCACATATCGTATTAGTTGTCATCCAGAAATTGGCAAATCTACATATATAAATAAGCGTAGGCAAAAAAGTTCGGAGCCATTTTCTCCCATGTTTCTCAGCCGATTTTGATAATTTTTTTAACTGCACTGCTAATACGAATGAGATTTAAGTCCCGAAGTTAAGATCAGCAAGTAATAGGCGCACTTCCATACAAATAAAAGCTCTCGTTGTTGTGTCCAGTGATCGAAAGAGTTAAATTTATAAAAGTCTGATTATATTAGTGCCAAATAATTCATAAAGAAATTAATATATTTATGATAATAAAATATATGTATTAGAAAAAAATTAAAATAATAAAAATAAATAAATTTTGCCATTTCAACCCTAGAAAGGACTTTGACCGAGTTTCTATTGATCAATTGTGTTGCGCGTGTTATTAAATTTTTGAACACAATTGATTGAGAACTGGACCTACGAGTTAAATGCGAACTCTAAACGACTTATCTTCTCAAGAAGCTTTACATGGCAGTTTTTTACTCTCTGAGATGACATTGTCTGCTGAGAGGTGACGACCGAACAGAGAAATTTAATTGAAAAAACATTCTGTCTGAGTTGGGAATTGAACCCAGACAAATTGAACCGGCCACGCACTCTACCCACTAGGCTATGGCAGCCATTTTGCGGTGATTAGTTTCTATAAAATTGATCGCTGTTTCTCATTTGAAGACTTTAACTTTCATAAGTGGCAAAATATTGTGTTTAAGTTACTGAAGTTGTATGGAAGGTGTCAAGCACCGTTCTCTTTTACCTCTTAAACTAGTTGTTGGAATTCACTTTGATTTAAATTTTAATATCCTTGATTTAATGTGTCAAGCTATTCAGTAAAATTAATGCTAAATTTTTCATAAAAATTTGCCATCACTTATACTTTCCTTATGAATTAGCCACCAGTTCTCTCGCACAGAAGCGGCAAACTTAGTGCCGCTATATTAGTAGCAAACTTAAACTTAAAATTATATAATTGCAGATGAATTTCAACCCTATGAATAGCCTGAAGTGGGGTCGACTATAACAAAACATGCCGTACAAGCCCAATTCGTACTTAGCGATAAACGACTTATTTTGCGTTGAAAACTATATTTTTAACATACAGTGTTGCGCAAAATAATAGCAACAAAATCAGTACGCATCTACAAAATCGTGTATCTTTTTTAATATTAGGTACACACAAAAATGATTATAGGAACCAAAGCATATATTCATGCATCATATTAAAAACAAATCATATTCAAATTTGGTTTTGTTTTCTTTATTAAATTTAAAATTAATGTGATTTCATTCAGTTTGTCTGAGAGCAAAACAAAAGCAACATTATTAATATTTGGTGTAAGATTCATTATTCTTGATAACCGCTGCACATCTGAGCGTCATTGACTCTATTAAGTTAGATATGTTGGTATTAGGTATATGTTCCCAATTAACTTTCAGGGCTTCATACAGTGCAGTCTTATTGGAAAACCTTTGACCAGAAACTTTTACCTTCAAAATCATTGTGACTGTGACTATGCCGACCAATCAAGGACTTGAATCCCATTGCTTCTAATGTAATCTTTGATGAGCTTTGAAGTGTGCTTCGGGTCGGTGTCGGGCTGAAACGTTCACTGAAGTGACATATTCCACTCTGGATGTGGTTGCATCTTACTTTCTAAAATGTCATTATATACAAATCGATCCATAATTCCATCGATTTTTTGAAATGGTTCAACTTCATTATAGGACAAACAAGTCCAGACCATAATGCCACCGCCTCTGTGTTTAAAATTTATTTTGTAGTTTTGGGCTTCAAGACGTGTGCCTGGGTGGCACCGTACCGTGCACATCCCATCTGAATTAATCAAGTTGAACTTTGATTCATCGCTGAAAAACGGTTTTCGATTTTTGAACGGCCCAATTTAGGTGCTCTTTTGCAAGCCTGAGTCTAAAAAACAATAAATTACAACTTCTTGTCAAAATTTCAGACAGAATTGTTTAAATTGTAACATCTCATCTTGTTTTTTATGCTTAGCTGTAAGCAAAGGTTTCTCTGCCGGCCTGTAACTTCTTTAATCGTTCTCAACGGCTCGTCATCAAACAGTGCTGTGATGGATATCTAAATCAAGTGTCCGGACAACCTCTTTGGATGTGGTAAATGCATTTCGTTTGAACACGCCACAAATGTTCCTGTCATTACGCAGCGATGTCTTCCGCAGCCGCCCTCTTTAATATACCGTTGTTACGTCTTTTGTGATGGTATATTTCTTTATTAATCTGCAAACTATTGACTGATTAATACCAAACTGTTTCACGTTAGATGTTTGTGAATTTCCGTTTTTATACTCGGAAATAATTTGCAATTTAAGAGCTTCACAGTATTTAAAACGTGCCATTATAAATGGAACAGTCAATGTCACAACTAGCGCAAAAACAAAACAAAACTTAAATGTTTATGACTTACAAACAGCACGTGCTTTACAATAATGGAACTTTTACCGGTAATTCTTGGAACTTCTGTTCTCTTCTTACATTTTTCAAGTTTTATTGCTTTTGTTTTACTCTCAGACAAATTGAATGTAGCCACATTAATTTGAAATTGAATTTAAAAAACAAAACCAAATTTGAATTTGATTTGTTTTTATATGATGTATGAATATATGCTTTGATTCCTATAATCATTTTTGTGTGTCCCCAATATAAAAAAAGATATACGATTTTGTTGCAGCGCACTTATTTTGTTGCTATTGTTTTGCGCAACACTGTATATGTTAAAATCTCGACATAAAATCTAACATATTACGTTCGAGATTGGAAAAGAGTACGTGGCATTACTCATCTAATATTTATATAAAAATGAATGTTTGTTTGTTCGTTCGCTATGCGCTGCAATACCATTCATCCGATTGCGATAAAACTTTGTCAACTTAATGCTTGCACTTACGCGAACAATATAGGCATATTTAAAATTTGTCACACCCCCTTTTACGCCCACAAATCAATAAAAATGCTATATTTAAGACAGTTATTGTCGTATTAAACTAAAATTTTAAAATTAAGTTCGTATGATAACTATCAGTAACTATACTTAAAATGGGCATGGTCCCACTATAGGTACGCCTGATTTTAAGAAAATATAAAGAGACTTCGAAATTACTGGTCCGATCGAGCTAAAATTTTGGCAGTGGATTCGATTCGAGTACGAGATGGTTTAAGAAAAATTTTCATACCCCCTTTTACCGCCCACAAATATATAAAGCATTCGGGATATCAAATTTCTTAGGAGTTATGGGTCGCACAGCCTTGAAATTCGATATTCAACCACAATTTACACATGTCGTTCCACTGACGACATTTTATGGGAGTAAAACAAGGGGGAGTGGAACCTCCGATACAACCAAAACTTGCGACATCGAATAGTTTTGGATTTAGAGGTCACACAGCATCGGAATTCAGTATTCGAAATCAATTTATGGATGAAGTTTCATTAATAACATTTTATGGGTGTTGGAAACGGTGGAGATTCACCTCCCCCCATACAACCAAAATTTGTGCTATCGAATAGATTATAGGTTATAGGTCGCACAGCATCGAAATTCAGTAATCGACCTAAATTTACACATGCAAATTTACTGAAAACAATTTGTGGCTTTGGACAAGTACAACCCAAACATGTAAAATCGAATAGCTTTAAAGTTATGGGTAACACAGCGTTAGAATTCAGTATTCGACCTCCATTCATACATGCAGTTTCATTAATAACATTTTATGGGTGTAGGAAAAGGGGGACTGGCATCTCCCATACAATCCAGATTTGTGCTATCGAACAGCTTTGGTCGCACATCGTCGGAATTCAGTATTCGATCCGAATTTACACATGCACTTTCATTGGTAACATTTTTTTGGCGTTGGACAAGGGAGAGTGACACCTCCCATACAACCCAAGTTTACGATATCGAATAGCTTCTGAGTTATTTGTCGCACAGCGTCAGAACTCAGTATTCAATCTAAATGTACACATGCCGTTTCATTGATTAAATTTTTTTTGGTCCCTTGGCGTTTGCCAAGGGACCTCTTATTTGACCCAAATTTGCAATATCGAATTGCTTTGGGGTTATAGGTCGCAGAGCGTCGGAATTCCGTAATCGACCTTAATTTACACATTCAGTTTCATTGATCACATATAATGGACGTTGGTCAAGGGGGCGTTGCACCTCCCATACAACCCAAATTTGGGATATCTAGCAGCTTTGGATTTATACTGGAATTCAGTATTCGACCTCAATTTACACATGCATCGATTGAATTCGCACATTTGGGCAGGGGCTTCAAGATCTTATTTGGAGCTTTTGGACCGAATTCAACATCGTGCGATATATTTGATAGGGGATGAAAGTATTTCCTCCTCTCTCAACTCTCTTGGGCATCGACGTAATGTAGGTTGCCTAAGCCTTCTGCATAGGTATTACCTTGGGAAGTGTATCTTCAAATCTTCACCGACACTACTCCATCTATCCACCCTCCAACTAACTATCACCCATCTTCCGAATCAACACAATGCTTACACATTTATAGGAGACATCCCCTGAGCGTTGGTTCAGTCTAAAAAAAAAAAATACAAGGGAGCGTGGCAGCAACGCGCTGGGTTTCAGCTAGTATGAAATATAATAAAATAAATTTTCAGCACTGTTTATTATGAAAACGGGTCATTAATATAAGTAAATATGAGAGCTTTTGCTACAGGTAATAAAAAAAAAATTACTAAAAAAGCCATTTAGTTAATAATTTTATTAATGTTTATTTACTAAACATTAAAAAGCTTTGTAAAGCGTGGTTTTCATCCATTTTGGTTCATTTTTTAACTTGATTTCTATTTTTAATAAAAAGTAAATATATTTATTGAATTTCGTTACAATAACTCTAAAATTACGGCTTTTATCGTAATCACAGACGGACAGACGAACATGGCTATATCTACTCAGGAGATGATGATAGAAACGGAGTGACAAAATTAATATATCCCTTACACAGTATTCGAAGGGTGTATTAAATTTATTTGAACCTTATTCTATTTGAATCACTTACCCTTTTTTATTTTTTTTTTACCAAGTAGTATACAAAATGTAACTTTAAGTTAAGTAGTAAATGCTCGTAACTTTAAAAATAGGCTATTTTTTAACTCTGTTTTTTTACATATATAACTAATATTTTTAATAATTTTATGATAAACGACAAAAGCTTGAGATCTCGACCGCTGGTACAAAATGGGTTAAAAGCTTAAAATTTTTTTTATAATTTTTTCCATTCCAACGGATTCCATCAAAATATCCTGAGGAATAGAAAAATGTATCAAGTTATTATGTTGAACTTAATATTTTTAAAAATAAAATGTTAACGATTCGGCAGAACGCGCACTGAAGCTCATGGAAAATTTTAATATATTCTTGTCACAAAACGAGAACGAAAAACAATACATATTAAAATTGTATCAGACGATCGCAAGAACTTCCCAGACGAAAAATTAACTCTTTTAAAGTAAAATCCATTTAATAATGTATTGTTAGTGAGTAATTGATAGTGACAAAGCCGTAACATTACTAAATGTTTTGTAGTTTTCCCATTTGTTAACCTATTTAAAAAAAATAGCTTGTTGAACAGATATTTTCATATTTAATTCTCGTTTATATATTATACGATTGAAAAATTTGATTACGGAATTTGAAAAATTTTCCCAAAAAAATGTATTTATTTGTTTGTTGTCCATCGACATAAAATTTTATAGATTTTAAATTTTTTAACCAATTTTGACGAATGATAGATAGCTTGTTAGAAAGTTAATTTTTTGCTTAATATGATAATGTATTGAGTTGGCTAAAAAATATTTGTTATGATAATTTTGGCTTTTTCAAAAAACAAACCTAGTTTTTTCCAAATAAATGGAATGAACCAACTTTGGGGGCTGGGAACCTCGCCTTCCCGTTATCTGATTTTTGAAATTTTTTACAAAACATGTTTTTATATCTGAAGGGACATTTTTAGGGGGAGTTATGCCTTATAGCTTGAAGTCGAAAAATAAAGAACCCTTAATGCCCATACTATGTTTTGATATTGTAAATTTGTTTTTTTTTTTTTTTATTTTTCAAAAAGGTTTACAAAACAAAGTATATTTATTAATACTATAACACTATTTTGCACTAATTTTTTTATAGTTATTCCCGAATTTGGATATTTTTGATACTTATTTACATTTTAAGTATATTAGCTCAGACAATAATTACAAAGAGCAAGGCAAAAAATACAAAAACTCAGTTTTCTTAAAACTATGAAAATGGAGATGCTATGTTTTGACGTTGTACGGATGATCTGCATTTAGGTTTAGGATCTCATAAATTTTATCGTCTTAAATATAAAAAAAATCAAGTCAATCTATATAATAGTTTTGGACATAAAGTGGTTGACATACTATGTTTTGATATGGTAAATTTGTTTTTTTTTTTGTATATTTTCAAAAAGGTTTACAAAACAAAGTATATAAATTAATACTATAACACAATATTTTGCAATAATTTTTGTAATAGTTGTTCCCGAATTTGGATATTTTTGATACTTATTTGCATTTTAAGTATATTACCTCAGACAATAATTACAAAGAGCAAGGCAAAAAATACAAAATTCAGTTTTCTTAAAACTATGAAAATGGAGATGCTACATATGTTTTGGCGTCGTACGGATGATCTGCATTTAGGTTTAGGATCTTATAAATTTTATCGTCTCAAGAATAAAAAAAAATCAAGTCAATCTATATAGTAGTTTTTGACATAAAGTGGAGACCAGTTTGATTTTTCCAGAAAACGCGTCTTAAGATTTGGTGAACCATTTTTTAAAGTGCGTTTTTGAAAATATGGGTTCCTTTCGGCCACACCGCTTTGGAAACATATTCTACACGTCATAAGCTATCGAAAGATTGAAGAAAAACAATCTAGTTTCGTGAGAACCTGCACTTAAAGTTTTTTTCCAAAATATTTTTAAAATATGCTTTTTTTAATATTATTCTTTTTGCTTTTGATAAATAGTCTTATCTGTGTTAAATTTTTTGTATATTGTTGGTAATGTGATAAATTTTGCTTTAAAAAGACCCATGTCCTTACTTTATACATATAATATTCGTACCAATATTTCATGTATTGCAATTTAACCTTGCTGATTCTAGAACTTCCCGACTTTTAACATATTTCAATTATTATAAATTGTAAATTTTTAAACTGTCCCTTCTTATAATGCAACTTTTAGCATCCATCAACTCTATTACAATGCGACCTTTTACATTGAAACATTTTTCATCTAGTGTCTTTTTAACTTCAACTTTATTTCAACTTTATTTATTTTTTTCTGCGGCTATTTCATACCGTGAGACTTGTTAAAGCCAAAGACTTGTTTATCTTGTAGCTGACTTGCAACGTTCTGACATTTTTTGTTGCGATTTTCTGTGCCTTGAACATTATTGTACCGTGCGAACTTATTATCGTGCAACTTATTGGCTTGGGACTTTTTTCATACTGAAACTTTTACTTGTACCCTGCGCCAACTAAGCAAGTAGTCATATGTCATGTAATAAAAAACTTTAGTATCTCACGATTTTTTTACCTTGCAACTTCTAACACTGACTTTTTTTACGAATTGGCGAAAATTTTAATTCTTATATCTAGCTATTTTCTATTATGCGTTTTTGTGTAGCGTGCTTCTTCTTAAAATATCTACACGGTTAAAAATTTTGGACTTTTAACTTGGAAAATTTTTAATCCAAACTTTGGTTTAAAGGAATTTTTAATCCAAAAAGTACTATTTTTTAATCCCTACTTTTGTTTAATTAAGCTGGGTCTCTAACCCAATTTGCATTCGTAATGATGCAAAATAAGCGAAACCTTGCTAACAACTGAGTTGGATGAGTGGATAAGGTGTTGGACCAGCACATCAGAGGACGTGTGTTCAAATCAAGAACTAATCAGAATTTTTTTTTATTTTAAATTTATATTTTTATTGCTTTTTAAAAAATTTTTCCGATTAAAAAGTAACCCTTTTTTTTGGTGTTGACCTATATGTAATCCAAAAAAGTTTAAAATTTAGTCCAAGATTTTTAACCGTGTACACTTAAACCCTTAATCTGTTTTTTACCTTGTGAATTCTTATACCGTGCAATTTTTTATTATGCGACGGTTTTCCTTTGGACTTTTTGTACCTTAAACATTATTGCACTCTGGAAAATTTCGGTACCATGCCACTTTTTATAACCTTTTTACACCTTGCGACATTTGGTGAGCATCTTGCAACTGCGTGCACCTTGCAAAAAAGACAGAGAGAGTGTTGGACAGTGTATGGTTCATATACAAAACTAGCAAGCCGCACTTGACCGCATTTTTTTTAATTAATTTCCATAAGAATATACATGTCAAACGAAATAAAAAAAATTTCTTCTTTTGTTTTATTTTGTTTTGAAGCGCAGCACAGCATTAACATATATCTCAATTTTCGCCTTGCTTGAGGTTCATGTGTATTTTTTGTTTTGCTATGCTAGCTGAGCAAAAAAGAGAGTAGTAGAGAACAACATGGCGTTTATTGAAGCTCTTGCAACACAAACAAGTGAAAAGAAAACGATTAAGTAATGCTTGGCAGCTAGGATGATTTCTTAAATGATTAAACACTTTAATTAAAAATATTTAGTATTTAAATATTGAAGGGAAAATACCGCTAAAAAGTGTTGTATCACAAAGATGATATTTTACAATTTTTTCATAAAAATCGGCTCGGTACTTTTTGAGTTTACCTGGAACAAAAAATTTTCACTTCAATTTTATATTATAGTAGAGATATAGATGCAGTCGTATATAGATAGGTACATCCCAACTAACATTTGAATTTCCAGCAAGTTATTGTGAAGTACATGTCCAGACCTTTATAGGTTTTTGGGCTTGATTGCAGCACTTTAGAGGTTCGCTTTCGTTTTAAAGATCCTCGAAACAGCTTTTTTCACAAAATATATGAAAACTTTTGGGAAGCTTATTTCGAGAATGGTGCTTTTTCAAATATTTTACGAAGCACCTTCCCAGTGGTAAATGGATACGTGGCATAATCAATTTTTTTTAAATGCTATATAGCTGCGAGGCCTCCAAAGACTGTAAACAATTCTGAATTATATTCGTTCGGGCATGTGCACTAAAACACTAATGACATCTACCTTACACAGTAAGCAACGATGGGAGTAGGTATGCACGAGAGAGGAGAACAAAAATAAATGGACGAAAATCCTCTCTACGCCAAAAACACTACGAAAACGAAATAGAACCCACCAAAAAGGAGCAAGCAACAGCAAATGACGCCACAGGTTATTTTGATAATTATTTTTACAATTTAATGAACGAATTTATTACCTTTTATAGACCCTTGCAGTGAATGCAGTGTTATTAAACCCTTAGTTATTTTATAAATAAAACTTTGTTCTGGTTTAAACATAAAGATTAATAATTTTCATAAACACACTTCACTGCAAAACTATCTGTTAAAAATCCAAATTTCCACTCACAATTTGAGAGAGATACTGAGTTTAGGCGCATCGTATGTACCTGTGGGAAACATAATTTATTTGAAAGCACTATCAAAATTGAAAAATACTTTCGCTCACAATCGTTTCGTATGTACCTGTATTAAGCACGTACTTAAGCTTACCCTTACAAGTGCCTTCAAGAATTCATCGAATTAAAATATTTCGAAACTGTATTCACAATTTAGTGAACAAGCTCTATCAAGAGAAAGATTGTTTGTGCGTTACAAGAAGCTGAAAGAGCGACGAGAAAGCGTCGAAAATGCACCTCATCACATACGACCAAGATCATCGACGGATGAGCAACACATCAAGCAAATCAAGGAATTGGTGCTCGAAAATCGTCAGTAAATATTAGAGACCTTGCTGATACTATCAACACTTCAATTGGATCTGTTAAAATTTTTTTAAAAGACCATTTGGGTCTCAAATAGTCTTGTTTTGTTTATTGACAAAAACAGTAAATATTTTCTCACCCTAATATTTTCTTAATAATTTTTGATTAAGAATTTTTTTTTATTTTCGAATAAATTTCTTAACAAATGGATATGTTTGGTAAATAAAAAATCAGTCTTAAGTCAAGGATATTATTCATATTATCTAAGCACCAGTATTCAACAGTTTCATCGATATTCTTGTATCACTTAAAAACAAATCAATTTTGTTTTGCTCTCATATCAATTTGACTCGAGTCGAATTTCTTTTAGGATTTATCACCTACAAATTTAGCAGCAACAACAAAATAAAATAAAATATAATAAAATAAAATAGCATAAAAAAATACACCCTAGATCCAGGGTGTTAAATTCAGCGATATCATAAAATATTGAAATCAAAATCTGACAGTTTTTTTTTAAAAAAAGGAAATATAAAAGCCGCTGTGTGTGGCAACGGATGTCGTTACCAAGTTTCGCGCATTTTATGAAGCACAACATGCAATCATTTAAAATATGATTTGAACAACAACAACAACAGCGCAGCAGCAAATACAAAATCGACTTTCGATTTATATTTTTCATCCAAAAATTCTGCAATGCAACAAAAGTGTAAGAAAAAAATAAATTCAATAACAACAACAATAAGTTAAGGATTCTCGATGCATGCAAAATTGGACTTTTTTCGTTCGTAAATCGAAAATTGCGCGCATTTGTATCTGTCTGCTTAGTCATGGTGGCGGTTGTGTGGGAGGGTGGATATGAGGGCAGAATACTGTGAAGTATCAAACTTCAACACCACTCTGCAGTACTTTATTGTTGTTGTCGCTATACTGAGCAAATCATCAGTGCAACGTAGAGTGACAGGTACGAGATTAGAATAACGCCAACCAACCCCTGTCGCTACTCCGACCAACAGACCAAGCCGATAGACATCAGCCAAACCAGGCTGATTCTACCAAAGCTATCTATTTCCACAGCCGCAATTCTATAAAAGAATTCCATTTGTTTTGCCTGTTTATGTTTGACTATTTTTGTGTTTTGTTGCATGCTTTTAGGAGCTTGTAGATTTTTGGCGATATTGCTGAATTTTGCAATTTTTCCATTTCGTGTCGTTTTCGATATTTATCCTTTTTGTGTTTTTTTTTACCCAGCGTTGGTTTGATTTCGCCTCCAAATTTGGTGGTTTTCAATTTATTCCATGTGCCAAAAAACCAATAGGAAGATAAAAAAATATATATAGCACGACAAATCGAAACATTCAATCCAATCCGATTTTCTTCAGTCGCTTGCAGCATAAAAATGAAGAACGACAAGTACGGCAAAAAATTCAGTGAAAAATTGGAAACATATGAAAAAAAAAAATTAACAAAACATAGCAATTCTTGCACGCCATTCGAAATTTCGCCGAATGAAACAATATTTCAATTTAACTGTCTGTCGCTGTAGTAATTCCGGTCGTTCGTTAAAAACAGGTAAGAGCAAATATTTTTGGAGGTCAGTGAGTAAGTTGAATAAGACTTAAGTTTTCTAGCCAAGCGAAAGCTTACAAACAATTATTTATTTGTATATTTGTTGGTGTAAATGTTTGTTTGTTTTTTGGCAAGTTTCTAAAACGCATTTCGATAGCTACTGCGTCAATAAAAAGTTGGTCTAGAATTTTTTTCCTATTATTTTTTAACTTTTCAATTAATATTATTTTACAAAAATAGCTCTTAAAAATATTTAAATTGTATACAATTTTTATTTGTTATTAAAAAAAGATCAATTGAATTTCAGAAGAGATCAAGTGATATTAAAAAAAAATCAATTGAATTTTATATGGACAGCCATTTAATAGGTATCTATATCAGCTAATTACTTATCCTTAATTTTGTTAACAACTAATTTAATTCGTTAGAGACGATGGTGCCATATGCAACACAAGCAATGGTAACACCCATAAATTAGTAAAAATATAATTGGGTCAAAATAAGAAATGTGTAAAAATAGCGCCATTTGTAAACATTTAAGCTACTTAAAATTAAATTGTACTAAACCAAATGAGAATTATGTGCCTTTTGCTACAAAACTGAATTTTCTCTACTTGTTTGCGTTTATTTTCACAAGACAAACTAATTACACTCGTACGTAAGAATTCTGACTTTGTTATTCTTTGCTTTTCTTCAGAGTTTATATTTACCGGGTCCAACATTATTTTGTCGGTATAAATGTTAAGATGATGTGAAAAAGGTTGTTGGAAAAAAGTTATGCTTATTTTTTTTTGTTGTTGTTTTAAGTTATCAACGTGCGCTTGGGACGATATACCCAGTGTTATACTAACCTGCGATCCTTAGCAACAAGGAAGCAATAAAGGCAAGCTACTTACGATAAGGATAGATGACAGGTAATTGGATGCAATCAGAGTCAACAACTGTGTCATACGATTTAGACTTGGTTGTGCTCCAATCCATATGTATAAACCAAAAAGAGAGCTCCAGCTGAAGAAATTATAATCATCGGGTGGCACGGCTGTTATATCGATTAAAGTAGCGAAGGAAGTGGAGGTGGTGGCAGCGTAAGGAAGAAGAAATAACTCTTTAACCTCATGAAGTTGAGGATGTTAACAGCATCCATTTCACTTTGCTGAACATTGCCATTGGCGACGACACCGAGTCAGAGACCGATACTCTGACATCAGATAAAGAGGTGCTTTAAAGAATGTAAATGGCAAACACTAAAATTGCGGCAGTAATCAGAAGGGTAACCATTTAAGCCAAACTAGGGACAGTGCTTGTCCAAGAAGCCTGGGTCTTCAGGGATCAGATCAAAGATCCCCCAGGTAGTCTGGGATAAAAGATGTGACAATCCAAGAGCGTACGTATTAATAATAAAAGGTGATGTGATTTAGATCCCGGTATATTTAAACGTGACTAAAGGCAAGATAGTTATTACAACAGAATAATTTCTAGGAGACTATACTACTGCACCACTGGACATGGTCGATAAACTGGTGAACTAAGGTTCCAAGAAGTAACTGCCACCTATACTCGGATGTGATTCAAATGCACACAAAGAGGCATGGGGAAGGGGAATCAACACCAACAAAATCGGTGAGTTTATACTTAGCAATTAATTATAAGTTTTTTATGTGAGAACCACACCAACATTTGTAACAGTGACGCGTAAAAATGTCCTGGACATAATTCTATAAAATCCTTTTAGGTTTACCTTACCCTAGGTATCTAATTTCAAATTGGAGAGTTTGAAATGAACTTTCGATGTCTGATCACAAAATTATCAGATCTAATAATTTTGAAACTCCTTCAATAAAAAAATCCTTCAGAAACCCGTAGAAAACGAACTGGGATGAATATCTAGAATATCTAAGGTTAAATGCAACTAGTCCTGGAATGAAGCATAATGTCGGAAATGACCTAGAACAAAAAAAAATGGAAGAACGCTTTAATAAAACTATTATAAATGCATATAAAGACAGTTGTCCAATAAGTAAAAATTTTTCCGCCAAAGATGTTCCTTGGTGAAACGAAAATTTATCTAACTGAGAACAAATGTTTGTAGAATATCGATATTTGTTCCTATTTTTTCGATGCACGACCCGATTGTCGCTAAAACAAAGAAATATGCTATGCAACACAACGATATATAGTTTGTTCCAACGTTCAACAAGGTCTTGGTATTGTGCAGCCTGATAAAAAAGCCAAGCGTGTAAAATTTACCACAAACCAACACAGACACAGGCTTTGACGCCTACCACAAATGGTGCAATGCAGGCGCGGATCCATGGGGGATATGGGGCCTGAAGCCCCCTAGACGCTTAATATAATTGTTTATATAAATACTAGCAGTTACCCGCGGCTTTGATCGCAGTAGGTTCGAGTCATTTCAGCATTTATATTTTTGGAAAGGAGCAAGAAGGAACGAAAAGCTTAAAATTGTAAAAATAGTAAGTGGCTCATAAATAAGTGTGCCACACATTTGGCAGACATACTCAACGTTATCGAAATTTAAGAGCCAACCGAGAAAATCAAACACCTTCGTAACATTTTGGACAAAACAACTTTTGTTTTTATGAAAAAGAAAGACTTTCAAAAATAATTTTCTTATTTACATTTTAATATTTTTATATTAAAACTGGCCTTCATGGTACTTAGTTTCAGTACAATGCAAATATATCGTTATAAAGTTGGTTTAATCACCTGTTGGTTTAATGCATTTCAAAAACATTCTTCACTCAGATTTTGAGAATTTTCGCATTGAAACTTATTACCATGAACGCCAGTTTCACTACTTTTTAAAGAATATATGTGGCAAAAGTCTTCATTGTGCACTCAAAATTGTGCCAAAAGCTAAACTCGATACAAAACTTAAGCTCGTACTTTGCATACAGATCGAATTTAAGTTCCTCCTAAAAGTTAAATTCGTACTTTTCAAAAAGAACGAATTTAATTTCCTCCCAAAAGTTAAATTCGTACTGGGCACAAAGAACGAATTTAATTTGGGAGGAAATTTCCTCCAAAATTAAATTTGTACTTAGTAAAAAGTACGAATTTAACTTTTTGCGGATCAAAAGTATTAGTTTGAATCTGCGCTAAGTTAGCGTTGAATTGACGAATTTTTCTTCACGTACTTTAAGAATTTTAAGTTGAATATAATCATTAGCTACTTCTTTTCTTTCAATTCTTACAAATTATATAAATTTAAAATTTTTGATATGCTTTTGAATTATATGCTCTTGATAACGTAAATATAATTTATAAAAATAAGTTTACTATGTAAAACATCAATAAATACAATGAATAAAAAGAACTAATTTGCTAATTTAGCTCCCCCCCCCCCACGAGCGATTTCTAGATCCGCCACTGATACAGTAATTATTACCTATATTTAAATATAATTATTAAATAATAATTAATACCTATTATCAATATTATTATTCTCTAATTAATTATAATAATAATATTTAATATTAATAACAAAACAGTCGTGTTTTTCAAATATAACTATTACATTATAGAAATATATTTTGTCGATAACTGCAGAAGATATCCATAAAGTATATGTGGTTGCGGAGATTAAGCCAACCGCCATTTTTCGACTACTCGAACACCACCCCCTGGCGAAACTATCAACGGCAGAAAAATCTTGACCACGGGTTCGAGTTTATTGGGACCTAATTATCCTAGAATAGTTACTCTCAACTGTTGGTACGGCCATTTCAAAACTCGGCGTGGAAAGGGTTAACCACTTAAATTACCAGGTGTTGATGGAATTTTTCCGACACTGCTGCAAAGAGGCATAGATATTCTTCTTAGTCCTCTTACGAAAATATTTAGAGACAGGTATTGCACTGGGTTATATACCAACTGCATGGAGGAGAGAAAAACTAGTCTTCATTCTGAAGGCAGGGAAGAGGCAACAAATAACAACATTTTCAATATGAAAACGAGTTTAGACTCATTGCTGATTTTATTGCAATTTTGGCCTTGCTATAGGCTTCATCAGAAATCTTTGTGATGCCAGCGCATTTTAGCGCACTGCACCACAGAGGCGATGAGATTTCAGAGTCAATTTTTCAGTTTTTCTCTTTTTTCATACTTTTCTTTTTTTGTAGTTCGATTTTTGCCTTCTTTGGTATATGCTTATAATAGTGTCGAATTCCGACAAATAGTTGGACTCCATAATAACATAAGCATAAACTAAAGTAAGTTAAACTTCAGGGAACCTTAGATTTTAAAGAAACAGTACTATGTGTCTTTATAGTCATAGAAAGGGCTTTTGACAAAACTTCTCATAAAACCATTACCCAAAGCTCTTACCCATAAAGGGGTCAACAACACCCTAACCACATGGATGGGTGATATGTTCAGTACTAGGATAATACAAACTGGTACCTGCACTATAACAGCAATTACAACAAGAGGCTGTCCACAAGACAAAGTATTATCTCCTCTCATATGAAGCATTGTAGTATATGAACTTCTGGAAAAATTGGCTAAAACTATATTTATGTTCCAGGGTTACGCTGGTGAAATTGTAATTATCTGCAGGAGAAAGTTCGAAAAGACCCAGTGTTATAGAATTCAAATAGACCAAAGGCCGACAAAAGGGATTCAATAAGGTCGGGCTGAACATAAATCCGATAAAAAACACCATTTACCAGGAAATATAAACTTGAACCCTCAAATCTTTAAGGTTAGATGAAACAGAGATAGGATTCCAAAGAGAAATTATATTCCTGGGACTATTTTAAGACCAAAAACTGCTTTGGAAAACACATTTTAGCGAAATATCAAAGAAAGCCTTCTTTGAACATATATGATTTGCAGATCCATCATAGGAAAAACCTGGGGATGCACCCCAAAAATACTGAAATGGATACATAATATGATCATACGTCCCATTATTGCGTATAGCTCAGTCATCTAGGCAGAAAAACAAAGTAACATACAGTCATCGCTGCACTCAACAAGCTACAGAGGATAGCCTGCTTGTGCATCACCGAAGTCACACGAACATGGCCAACAGCATTTATGGAGATTCTACTAGAACTAACACCTCTTCACATTTACGTTCAATCCCGGAACGTATTACGTAAATACCGGAACCAAAACAAAGCTATCCTATCCAATTGTCAAGCGGTTATCAAGAATCTGAAATCTTATCAGGTAACTTCAAAACTGGTGATGGAGTGTCTTGATCAACTTAATACGCTTGAGGAGCAAAACCGTTTGTTTATCCTGTGGGTTGCAGGACATAATGGTATGGAAGGAAACGAAATTGCTGACGAACTTGAAAAGAAAGAAGCCTCAACTCTTCTTGTTTGTCCGGAACAATTCTCTCTTTCAACAATAAAAGATAAGGGAAAAACAAAGAGGGAACATACTGGGAAAATATGCAAGGGTTAAAGCACTCCTGACTACTCTTAGGAACATACGACTTAAAGAAATGTAAAGAATACATGAAGTTAACAAAGAATGATCTAAGAATCATTACAGGATTGCTAACAGGTCCCTGTAGGGGTTGAACTATAACGTCAAAAATTAGGAATTCTAAGTGATGACACAAGAAGATTTTGCATGGAAAACGAATAATCTGCTATGCACATTCTAGAACAGTGTCCCGCACTTGTTCAAACTTGATAGAAATATCTGCGATACCACATAATACCAGATAACTCATTAAAATCAAGATATATCCCAGCAATAATTTTCTAAGCACTTGCGATTTGCCCAAGGGTTCTTTGGAAGATAGATTGCTTTTCGATCGCCCAAGCGACGAATGCACGATTCAAGAAAAATCTTCGAAATCTTCTTTCGCTCATTCCGGTGATCGTTGAAAGCGATGAATGCACGATTCAAGAAAAATCTTCAAAATCTTTCTTCGCTTATTCTGAAGATCGTTGGAAGATTGCTTTTTTAAAATCGAACGTTGGAATATGAAGCAGGTTCTGAAAAATTCTAAACACTTGAAAAATTATTTAATTATTCTGAAAAAATACAATCTGAAAATATTCATATCAGCACATTTTGCGTTGGTCGATCTTTTTGTTGACTAATTTGACAAACAATGTTCCCTACAAAAAAACTTGTAAAGTTCAACAAGGACGCTTCGCAACAAATCGCTGAGGAACCCTAAAAGCGTTTCATTTGCTTTTGTCGGCGAATCTCTTAAGAACCCTTTTGCCGGTTCGTGTTTACTTCGAAGTTCGCTAAGGACTTCTCTCGAAAATTTGTTTCAGACACTTCCCAGAAAATTTCTTAAGACCCCTCTCGGTGATTCCTTGGCGACACTTCCTATCGAATGGCTTATGAACTCTTTAGGCGATTCATTTGCGAATCTTCCAGGCAAATCGCTTTTACGGCCTCAGATGCTTAAGTCGGCGATACCCTGATGACTTCCAAAAAATCTCACCGGCGATTGTCTCATCTTCCAAGCGATGCGCTGGTGATTCTGAGGCGATTGAAAATGTTTGTAAGGAAAGGAGATATACTAGGACTTATCTCAGAGATTGGACTAAAAGAGGTACTCAAGTTCCATGAAGGGGCATAATAGATCTAAACGTCACAGTACAAATCCTAAAAATAATAATACTAAAATGTTGTTTTGTAAATTTTGTTTATAAATTAACTTCCTTTTCCAAAAATTTATACTAATGTATATTAAGATGCTTCAATAAAAAATGTTACCATTACCATCAAATAAAAGTGAAACTTGACGATTCCCAACATATGTTGGAGTCACGATAACTGCCAGTGAGCTAAAAAAGTTTTGAAATAACTTCCAAAAATCATGTTTTTCGTGAAAATTTTCGGTGAAAATATGGATTTTTTATTTTTTTTAAGCTTTTTTCACTAAAATTGAAATAATTTAATTATTTCTAATGCTATCCTCACTGTCAAGACATCGTTGGGAAGATTATGCGTGCTTGCATTGATTCATGGTCTTAATTGATTGAATTGATACATATAAAAGCTAAAATATTAATTATAACATAAACACCTTCTGAAAAAATTAAGTCGAAATTCTTATAAATGAATGATAAGCATTCTAAATAACTCTAGTTTTTCAATTAGAGAGTAAATCAATTAACAGTTCTTTTTTTATTATTAGTTGAAACAGCTTAATTTTGAATTTGGCAGCAGTTTGTATTTTGTAATATTTTTAAGTTTGAGAGCTTTTTGGTGAGTTATTAAACTACACTAATCATGAATTACTATATTAAAAGCAATGTTATATTCAATGAAATATGTTAATCTTTTAAACTGTAATTTTTTTTTTTTTTTGCAAATATTGTTTTTCTTTATTTTTAAGACAGCTTGAGAGATTTTTAGGTAAAAAATTGAAATTGACATTATTGCGCGATATAGGGTTATAACACGAATAGAAGTAATGAAGTTATTTAAAGTTTTAAAATTTTGTATAGAAATAAAATGAATAAAATGAAAAAAATTATTAAAAATATATATGAAAATAAGCATTATTTTTAATTCAATTACAAAAATTCAAAATTTGTTCATGCAGATTGAAAGAGATTTTGCAGGCCAATAATTTCTGACAGTTTATTTCTTTTACAATTATTTATCAGCCAATATACGAAAGAAAGGATTTTTTGAGGTTATTTCAATATGGTTAAGATCACTGGCGATTTCGTGATAGCCAGAATATTTTGAGAATCGCCATTAAATAGATAAAGGTTCATTTTTATTCGGTAGCATAGATAATTTTTTTTTCTATTGAGGTCGGGGCACCTTAATGTATATCATTCAAATATGAATATTCTTTGGTTTTTATTTGGGTATCACTTTTTCTAATATTAAAAAAACACAAACGGTACGTAAAATACAATGCCTTAATCGTCTTAATTGAGTCATTAAACGCACGACAAACGCAACTGTAACAACAACAACAGTCAAGTTATTTTTTGTATTTGTTATCGTTGAGCCAAAAGATATCATAGGCTTCAAACTTAATAAACTAACATCGTCAATTTGCCAAACACACGCACAAAATTTATTTTCATTACTTTTAATGACTTCTCCGGCTTTTGGATTTTATGATAAATTTGCAAAAAACACGCGCAAAAGATTTATAATTTTATGTTTTTGTGGTTTCTTCTTAATATTTTTTTAACAAGTTTTTAAATGATAAGTTCATTAGGTAGAGCTCTGAGGACCATTAAGCCAAATTTTTTTTTAACTATTATTATTAATGATGATGATGTTAGTGAAGATTTGGATGATGATGATGGTAATAATGACCGTTATGATTATGCTATTTTTTAACTTTGACTTTGTAGTCTAAGTTAAATCATTTAATTCAAATAACTTCTTTATTTAATAAAAAAACTCTATGGGCATAAAAAATATTTTGAGATGGAAATATTTTGACTGTCATGGCTTGAGCTTGAGTTTGTGAAAATTAAAAAAAAAAAATGTTTATAAGCAAAATTAGTTCAAACAAAAAAATTGTCTAAATGCGTGCAGGTTGCTGCAAAAAAATTATACTAATAATTATTGAGTTGCATATATTCATAACCCCCTAAATTAGTCTTTGGTTGAACGAATTCACTTTGCGTGAACGCCTAGCCATGTTGGCATAAAATGCAATGAGATTGCTGATGGAATTGGGAAAGACTCGGTTGAGGTAGGAACATCATTAGATGTTGATCTTAATTCTGAGGAGGCACTAAGTTGTGTTGTTCGAGAACTGAAAAGTGACTGGAATGATTTTTATACTGACATCTCGCAAAGCACGGGTAAGTTTTTGAGGACATTTTTTCTTGTTTCTGGCGAACCTTTGTTCTCCAAGTTAAATCTTTCTCGTAACGTTTAGAAGATTGTAAACAGATGGCTTCCAATCATGCTTGAGGATGCACGTCATCTTATTTTTTATTGTAAAACATTTGAATTGATAAGTATTAAATTTAGTTTTTTCTTAAATATAAATTAAAGATAAAGATATCCTGAAGGAAAAAAATCCTGAGCCAATTTTAACATTAATCTTTCATCAATTTCATCAACATAATAATTTCATCAATGAAGCAAAAATTGATATAAGAAAAATTTTGTTTTATTTATTTTCTTTGTTAATTTATGTGATTTGTGATATGTGATTTGTGATATGTGAAAATATGTGATTTGTTTGCTCTGTTCCATGCACCTCTTCGTTGTGTGTAAACAGTTGCAGACTGCAGAAAGTTCCTTATATGCAAGAGTCTTTATAAGAAATTCTTTGTTTTTAACCCTGGCAATATTGACGGTTGCTGCCCTGCCTACAGAAACTAAAGCTAAAAAAAAATAAACAGAAAAGTCACAAATTAAAAATTTAATGGTTATGATATTTAAAAAGCAGTTTCATGAAGAAAATAATCTCTTAAATGAATGGAAGTAAATATCTTAAAAGTTTACATTAGGTTTTTTAGGGATATTTGTCAAAAGAAGTTAATATGATACCAATATAACATATGTGAGATTTGAAAATGAATTTTTATGAAAATGATAACTTTAGCAAATGTTCAAACAATTTCTTGAATGGCTTATAACAATTTTTTTTTAAGATTTAGTTGCTTTTGCATGCTATCAATATGTAACTCAAAGTAACTAGAACTTAAATGCCAGTTCCTCAGTAGGATTGCGTATTGATTTGTAAATGTTTAAATTTATCATCACCAACTTTGCCACTCCCCCACATGGTAAAAAATTTAAATATTTTACAGCAATAGTTTATAAAAATATGGAATATTATATGCTATACACAAAATTTCTGTGATTTACCCCATATAATTTAAGACCTATACCACATAGAAATTTGAGTTGTTTGTAAGATGTCACGCCTCTTTAGCAATTTTTAAAGCATTCATTTCTGAGTTAGTTCAAGCTGGTGAATGGCTGCTACATTTCAAGCTTACATTTTCTTACGGAAAGTGTTCAAAAGCTAAATCATTCAAAAATATGATATGTCTGTCAGCACATTTTTCCATTATTTTTGATAAGTCCAAGAATAGGTAAATAAATTGTGGCCTCATAACGATAAGTCATGCTCTTATATATATACTGGAAAGTATATATATTTTAAATTTTAAAAGAAAATAAGTATAATCCAGTTGTATGGGTGTTGCCATGACCCCTATTGTGACTTAGTGTTAAAATCTGCACAAATTTCCCACGAATCTATTACGGAAACAGACCTATATATTGTAATATTTTGTTTGACACACACACTTTTAAGACTTTTCACAGTTTTTGTAATTCATGAGTGTGGTTTGATGTTATCCTATTGTTTGAATAGTAATCTTATAAAATAATATCTGTTAGTAATTAAATACAATGTTTAAAAATACGTTTGTTGAAGGCGATCTTTATTCAACGAACAAACCCGATACTGGTAGCATAAATTGAGTGTTAGCTTTATGATTGCTTGTACGAATTTTTTATAAGCCCAACCTTAGTATATATATCAATACTATTACCAAAAAGTTTTATATAGAAACCTTTTTTGGTGATCTCTTCGTATTCTGATTGTGTATTGTCAATACACAATTTTAATTTCCTTACAAATTCCATATTCAAATGTAAAAATATTTTTACCTTTTTAACATTGAACCTATTACATTATTTTTTAAATAACGCTAAAGGGGGTGTATTTATATAAAGCTGGATAGTTAAAAAAGGAAGTTTAATAACTTTAAAATTCATAGTAAAATTAATCAAGTAATAAACAAATTAGTTAAAATTTATCTTTAAGAACTTAAAAGTGGACCCTCCAGTTTAAACCGATTCTAAGACTAATATCTACGTTTTCAGAAGATTTATTTAAAGAAAAAAAAAGGTTTACTATGATTTACTTTGGTTTACTATCAAAGACATTTAGGCAAAAATAAAATCATGTTAAGTATTTTTGTTTAATATGTTTTTAGTTTTTTTCCATATCTTTTCACTTTAATTTATTAGCAAGAAAAATAATCAAAATCCTAGGACCAAAACTGATTCACAATAAGTATCTATCTCCTGAGAATCTTTGTACGGAGGACAAGTGCACTACCAATTGCACTACCGAGGCAGTCTAGATAAGGTTTTAAGTTGTCGGTACAAAAATTATTTCAATGCATATCAGTGATATTAAATTTTAAAAACAGAATATCAATAGTATAGTATAGTATAGTATAGTATAGTATAGTATAGTATAGTATAGTATAGTATAGTATAGTATAGTATAGTATAGTATAGTATAGTATAGTATAGTATAGTATAGTATAGTATAGTATAGTATAGTATAGTATAGTATAGTATAGTATAGTATAGTATAGTATAGTATAGTATAGTATAGTATAGTATAGTATAGTATAGTATAGTATAGTATAGTATAGTATAGTATAGTATAGTATAGTATAGTATAGTATAGTATAGTATAGTATAGTATAGTATAGTATAGTATAGTATAGTATAGTATAGTATAGTATAGTATAGTATAGTATAGTATAGTATAGTATAGTATAGTATAGTATAGTATAGTATAGTATAGTATAGTATAGTTTTTTTTTTTTTTTTTTGTTGGACGTAGTGATAGCGCGCTATCATCTAGTGGCCCCACGATACTCCACCAGCTCCACCCCGGAACCGCGTCAGCATTTCATCAGGACGGGGGTTTGATTTCGTAAGATTCCTACGTCCTCCTTAAGCAAGGAGGTTCGGAACTACTGAAGTTTCTCTCCTTTAATATTTTATTTATGTGTCTTTCACACAAAGTCCAGTCCATGCATGTTCAGATTTTAGCATTTAGTTCAACAGATTCTCTTCAGTTAATGTAACACCTAGCATATCATTTAAAGCTCGTCTCTCCTCCAACCACTTTTCACATTCGAAAAGTATGTGCTTTGCATCTTCTTCTAGCGCTGCGCATGAATCACAGCTGCTTATTTCTTTAAGTTTAAATCTATGCAGGTATTTGTTAAAACTACCATGGTTTGTCATAGCCTGAGTCAGAAAATATCCCATGCTTCCATGTCGTCTTTCCAGCCAGACTTTTATATTGGGGATAAGGCTATATGTCCAGCTCCCGTTCATGTTTTGATTCCAACGTTCTTGCCATTTAGTCACTACATTGTCCCTGGCATTAATTTTTATTTCTGAAATTTTTTTTCTTTCGCTCTTGTGTATTAGTGTTCGCCCAACTTATAAGTTTAGTTTGGGTATATATTTCTTCTCTTTCCAGTATTAATAAGTCTATTGGTGGCAGACCTGCAAGCACTAAAGCCGCACTTGTGGACACTGTACGGTACGCTGATATAATACGGAGAGCACTAACTCTCTGTGCTTTCTGTAGTTCCCTCATATTATTCTTCAGATTCAGTGCCCTGACAAAGGTTGGAGCAGCATAAAGAAGCTGGGAGTGTACTACGCTGTTTATTAATTTTCTCATCTGCGGCCTTGGGCCACCACAGTTTGGCATTATTCTGGCCAATGATGCTGCCGTTCGCAAAGCTTTGTCACGAATATTTACTACGTGCTGTCCAAAGCTAAGTTTGTCATCTAATTGCACACCCAAATAGCATAAGCTTCGTTTAAAGGGTATCTCTCTATCTTGTAGACGTATTTTCGGTATTTTGAAGACCCTACGATCTGTCACTAGAATTGCTTCCGTTTTTGGAACTGCAAGTTTCAAACCGTTTCTTCTATTCTATATAGAAGAAACGGTTATATATATATATATACTATAGTATAGTATAGTATAGCATAGTATAGTATAGTATAGTATAGTATAGCATAGTATAGTATAGTATAGTATAGTATAGTATAGTATAGTATAGTATAGTATAGTATAGTATAGTATAGTATAGTATAGTATAGTATAGTATAGTATAGTATAGTATAGTATAGTATAGTATAGTATAGTATAGTATAGTATAGTATAGTATAGTATAGTATAGTATAGTATAGTATAGTATAGTATAGTATAGTATAGTATAGTATAGTATAGTATAGTATAGTATAGTATAGTATAGTATAGTATAGTATAGTATAGTATAGTATAGTATAGTATAGTATAGTATAGTATAGTATAGTATAGTATAGTATAGTATAGTATAGTATAGTATAGTATAGTATAGTATAGTATAGTATAGTATAGTATAGTATAGTATAGTATAGTATAGTATAGTATAGTATAGTATAGTATAGTATAGTATAGTATAGTATAGTATAGTATAGTATAGTATAGTATAGTATAGTATAGTATAGTATAGTATAGTATAGTATAGTATAGTATAGTATAGTATAGTATAGTATAGTATAGTATAGTATAGTATAGTATAGTATAGTATAGTATAGTATAGTATAGTATAGTATAGTATAGTATAGTATAGTATAGTATAGTATAGTATAGTATAGTATAGTATAGTATAGTATAGTATAGTATAGTATAGTATAGTATAGTATAGTATAGTATAGTATAGTATAGTATAGTATAGTTTTTTTTTTTTTTTTTTTTTTTTTTGGTGGACGTAGTGATAGCGCGCTATCATCTAGTGGCCCCACGATACTCCACCAGCTCCACCCCGGAACCGCGTCAGCATTTCATCAGGACGGGGGTTTGATTTCGTAAGATTCCTACGTCCTCCTTAAGCAAGGAGGTTCGGAACTACTGAAGTTTCTCTCCTTTAATATTTTATTTATGTGTCTTTCACACAAAGTCCATGCATGTTCAGATTTTAGCATTTCGTTCAACAGATTCTCTTCAGTTAATGTAACACCTAGCATATCATTTAAAGCTCGTCTCTCCTCCAACCACTTTTCACATTCGAAAAGTATGTGCTTTGCATCTTCTTCTAGCGCTGCGCATGAATCACAGCTGCTTATTTCTTTAAGTTTAAATCTATGCAGGTATTTGTTAAAACTACCATGGTTTGTCATAGCCTGAGTCAGAAAATATCCCATGCTTCCATGTCGTCTTTCCAGCCAGACTTTTATATTGGGGATAAGGCTATATGTCCAGCTCCCGTTCATGTTTTGATTCCAACGTTCTTGCCATTTAGTCACTACATTGTCCCTGGCATTAATTTTTATTTCTGAAATTTTTTTCTTTCGCTCTTGTGTATTAGTGTTCGCCCAACTTATAAGTTTAGTTTGGGTATATATTTCTTCTCTTTCCAGTATTAATAAGTCTATTGGTGGCAGACCTGCAAGCACTAAAGCCGCACTTGTGGACACTGTACGGTACGCTGATATAATACGGAGAGCACTAACTCTCTGTGCTTTCTGTAGTTCCCTCATATTATTATTCAGATTCAGTGCCCTGACAAAGGTTGGAGCAGCATAAAGAAGCTGGGAGTGTACTACGCTGTTTATTAATTTTCTCATCTGCGGCCTTGGGCCACCACAGTTTGGCATTATTCTGGCCAATGATGCTGCCGTTCGCAAAGCTTTGTCACGAATATTTACTACGTGCTGTCCAAAGCTAAGTTTGTCATCTAATTGCACACCCAAATAGCATAAGCTTCGTTTAAAGGGTATCTCTCTATCTTGTAGACGTATTTTCGGTATTTTGAAGACCCTACGATCTGTCACTAGAATTGCTTCCGTTTTTGGAACTGCAAGTTTCAGACCGTTTCTTCGCAGCCATCTGTTACAACGACATAAGCTATCGTTTACCACTATCTCGATTAATTCGGCAGTTCGCTGGTTTACTACCAGAGCAATATCATCAGCGTAACCTATTAGTTTTGCACCTTCTTGTAATTCCAAATTCAGTAGACCATCGTACATTACATTCCACAGGAATGGTCCTAATACTGAGCCCTGAGGTACACCTGCTGTTATTTGGTGCTCTTTTATACCATTTTCCGTCTCATAGATTAAAATTCTGTTATCCAGATAGTCTGATCCAGTATCAGACTATCTAGTATAGTATAGTATAGTATAGTATAGTATAGTATAGTATAGTATAGTATAGTATAGTATAGTATAGTATAGTATAGTATAGTATAGTATAGTATAGTATAGTATAGTATAGTATAGTATAGTATAGTATAGTATAGTATAGTATAGTATAGTATAGTATAGTATAGTATAGTATAGTATAGTATAGTATAGTATAGTATAGTATAGTATAGTATAGTATAGTATAGTATAGTATAGTATAGTATAGTATAGTATAGTATAGTATAGTATAGTATAGTATAGTATAGTATAGTATAGTATAGTATAGTATAGTATAGTATAGTATAGTATAGTATAGTATAGTATAGTATAGTATAGTATAGTATAGTATAGTATAGTATAGTATAGTATAGTATAGTATAGTATAGTATAGTATAGTATAGTATAGTATAGTATAGTATAGTATAGTATAGTATAGTATAGTATAGTATAGTATAGTATAGTATAGTATAGTATAGTATAGTATAGTATAGTATAGTATAGTATAGTATAGTATAGTATAGTATAGTATAGTATAGTATAGTATAGTATAGTATAGTATAGTATAGTATAGTATAGTATAGTATAGTATAGTATAGTATAGTATAGTATAGTATAGTATAGTATAGTATAGTATAGTATAGTATAGTATAGTATAGTATAGTATAGTATAGTATAGTATAGTATAGTATAGTATAGTATAGTATAACATACTATATATTTTAACACGCTGTTTAAAATTTATTTAACTTTTATTTCTAATTTCGCATATCCACCTTAAAGAGAAGAGATACATACATAGAGAATTTTGATAGAATGGAATTTTCTTACATAAGCCATTGTCTTTCGATAATATTAAGAAATATTTGCAATTTTTAAAAATATTAATCGCTGTTATTTGCAGCATTATTACAACAAATATAAAATAACGAAATTGTTTACGTATCGCGTACAAAGCCGCGGAGGGTTGCGAGTTAGTATATAAAACGAATATATTTGCAGATACTACATAAGGTATTAGTAACACTTTACGAACGAATTTGTAAATATATCTCGATACAAATACCTTGTATATTGTACAAATATTTGTAGAATGTACAAATACTTTTTTACGAATATCATTCACAGTTATTTTACCAAAAAATGTTTTGAGTGAACCTATAGGGACAACACCCATTATCTTAAAAGCGGAATTCCTAGCATTACAGCTATCTGCGTGCGAAATTGAACCTGGACCGGAAATACAAAGGTCTGGGTATAATTGTGATGTCGGACAGTAAAGCAACAATTAAAGCATTATTTTTCTGTGCGATATCATTCAGAAGAACATGGGAATACCCAACAAAACTTAATGAACTAGGCAAGAATAACACCGTTACTATACTCTGGGTCCCAAGACAGAAAGGAATACAAGGTAACGAAGAAGCTGATGACTTAGCGCGACAGTGTGCAGCTACAAAATTTATAGGACCAGAGCCATTATGCGGATTGGGCACACATTCTATACAAGGAGAACTAATAAGGGAGGACAGACACAAACTTTCAAACCTTTGGAAAAGCCTCCCAAAGTTAAGACAATCCAAATTGCTCCTCCGAGATTTTAATACTCGGAGAGCAAAATTGTGCATAAGCTTAGGTAAAACAAATCTAAGAATTCTAAAAGGACACTGCAAACTGAAATATCACCTTATGAAATTGGGCACCGAAACCCAATGAAGAAGCAGAGGAGACTCCAATACACCTATTTACAAACTGCAACGCTGTGGCTCGCAGACGTAAACATACTCTGGGGAACTATGAGCTGAGTCTAGAGAAAATTTCATCCTTTGAACCTTAGAACCTAAAAATATTCATCAGAGAACTCGGTATGGATGAAATTCTGTAATACGCCAACCTAGCCGAGCCTTGAAAAAAAGGTGGAATAGATCTCATTTAAGTTGCAGGACATAATCAGTAACAATATTAAATGCAGTAACATCGGTTGATTTAGTGCAAGAGATGTGACAGTGAGTATGTTTTATAATTATCTTTATATGCACATGAAATTTTTCTGTACATGGCTCTGTCACTGAACTCCTCCTAAACGGCTGGACTGATTTTAATGAAATTTGGTGTGTGCGTGCGGCTGGGTCTGTAGATGGTTTGGGTCTAAAGTTTGACCCGATAGGTGGCGCTGTTTTTGCTGTGGCAGTTTTTAAAAGGGTGTTTGAGAGTATAACTCAGTAACAAATTGAGAAATTGTTATGATTCTTTCACTTCACCATTACTTTTCGTGCAAAAAAAAATTACAAAAATACAAAATGAATAAAAATAAACAAAACAAATTTAAAATTTTTATGATAGTTGGCTTGATTTTTCGATCGTATTAAATATTTTTAAATTTTTACCATATGAAAGAATATAAAAAACCATTTTTTTTGTTTGGAATATTATTTCAACACGTATTTGTACCATAGCTTTTGCGAAATAAAGAAAGGTTGCTTATAGAAAATTATACAAATTAGAAGGAAAACGAAAGTGAACAAGAATAAAACACGCTAGACGGACAATTTACCAAAATTTCAAACAAAAAAAAATTAATGCAATCCTTTGAAACATGACCGAGTTATTAACTTTCAAGGCCAGCTTTTCATATTTGATTATTTTATTTTTCTATTTCACCAAAAAATAAGACTAGAACTAAAAACTTTTTGTGTGTTTCAGGTACGAAAGTATTTGTGGTGTCAATTTCTTGGAAATTTTAAGTAACTTACATGTTCCTATAGAAAACAAAATTTTTCTAATGATAGATCAAGAATGTTTCCACAAAGGTACGCAATTACCAAATTGCAATAATATAATTTTGAAAATGCTTGCATGGTAGATTATTTACCTTAAACATTAAAGGTGTTTGATAAATCTGAGGACCTAAGTACGTTTGGCGATGATTAAAAAGGTCAACTATTATTTTTAAAGAAATTAAAACAAAATCCTTAAAAAATTTTTTCAAAATCAAGGCCATAGTAATGACGAATATATAAGCTGGTAAATTATAAATATTAAATTATCTAATTGTTTTTTTTTTAACATATTGGACATATTGAAATCTGTATTTTCTCTGCTGCAACAGATGAAAGAGATATGAATCGATTTAACGGATGACATTTGATAATAAAAATTGACATTTTGTGTATTTTTTATTGCAACATAAAAAATTATGCTGATGCCATTTTAAGTAGTAATGGATGTGGAGTAG
Organism: Dichetophora obliterata; assembly: GCA_963920525.1. Classification (NCBI taxonomy): domain Eukaryota; kingdom Metazoa; phylum Arthropoda; class Insecta; order Diptera; family Sciomyzidae; genus Dichetophora; species Dichetophora obliterata. The sequence continues at coordinate 51,028,720 of OY986436.1, read as the reverse complement.
TAAAAAAGTTTATAATTGCACTTTTTAATATTATTTGATTGCTCTGAATGAAAATTTTTATTAAGATGTGAATGTCGCTATTGAGCTTAACTGATATGATTTAACAATTCTAGAAATATTTAAAACAGAGTTGAAGCTTGAAATATTCCTGTTCGCATCTTTAAACAAGACTGCTCTCGATTAAATATTTTAGGAATCGAACTCTCATTTAGAGTCGTGCGAAAGATCTTAAATGATATTTGGATTGGATCAAAAAGTGAGCACTTGTGCCCTTGTGCTCCTTTTCTGTTGTATAACACATTCGCTGCCCACAAAAAAGAGGGCATTTTTTGAGATGGTTCCGTCAGACAAAAACATCTGACAAGATTTTTTACAAGTAAAATAAAATATAAATATAAAATCATAAAAATTAAGTTATAATTTTTAAATAGATTAATAAGTAGATTATAAGATTAAAGATTATAAGTTAGTAAATAAGTTGTAAGAAAACATAATTTTAATTAAAGATTTAAATTATTTCAAAACTATTTCTTTCCAATTTTCCAGCTAATTACTATTTAAAATAGGCTACAAAAAATAAAAGCATTAAAAAACATAAATTATGAAAGTTCAAAATATCCGTCTGCAAATAACCTCGGCTGTCAGAACTTATTTAATATATGTGCTGCGATAAAATCCATAATTTTTAATTAATGATATAAATTATTTCAAATTTTTTTTTAGTTTTCTGGTAATTTTATACTAATTACTATCTAAATTAGTATAAAAAAAATAATAAAAAAATTCAAAAACATAAATTATGAAAATTCAGAACATTCGTTTGCTCCTAAGAACTAATTTTTAATAAAGACTAAGATATCAAAAATATAATTAGAACTGATAATTATATATATAAGAAATATAATTATACTGACATATAATTCGCAACAACTTCATAACGACACATGTATAAAAAATGTGGGGAAATGTTAGGAGCGACTTTAAAAATTAAGTATCGCTCTAAATATCAACCTCTGCTTCTTTTTTCGAGCCTTACCGCTTCGACCCAAGCATGTTGGTATTTATTTTTTTTTTCTCTATCTTGCCTTCCTTGTATTCTGGTACCCGCCCTCGCAGCAAAACTCATTATTTTGCATACTATATGCTCGAATCCTGCTCGCCGTGCTATCTGCCCTTGCATCAGAATTAAAGCGTCAAAGTCAAACCTTGAGGTCGTCTGCCCCGTAAAATCTTCATATTCTGCTCTCTGCGCTGCCTCGGTGGCCTTTGCACCAGAAATCAAGTTTTGATTGTCATAAGAGTCGATTCCCGTCGTAAGAACCAATTAACGTCATAAGATCCGATTACGTCGTAAGAACCGATTATTTGGCATAAGAACCGATTATTCCATATAATAATCACTTATCCGTTAAAAGAACCGGCTACATGATTACCAACTTAGAATCGAACCAGAATCAATTACCTGGTTACTAAGAACACATAACCGGTAATCAGATCCTAATAACCGTTGCACAGAACCAATTACTCGTTACATGGAACCGATTTCTACTACTGCAGTAAATTTGTAAAGTATAATAAAAACTAGCATAAGAAATTGGAATTGTGCAATAAAGGTTGAAATTATCAATTAAAATTGTGTCCTTAATTACTGGAGGTTAAGTGGATCCTTCAGAGAATCCTGGGACAGCTGAAATTTACCTAAGCCTTAGACAAAACCACGTTACAGTTTATATAACAATGGTATTGTCAAGCTTTTGTGGCTGAGTGGCACATTCAAAAGCATTTAAGACATTATTTTATATGTTTTTTTGCCAATTGCCCATCAGACGAATATGTCTGACATGACAGCGAATGTGAAAAGATCAATAGGAGAGCAATTAATGAAAAAACGGAAAAGAGTGAGGCATGCACTTTTTGGGAAATTCTATCACTATTTTTTATAAAAAAAAAATATTTTTAATGTTCCTTTGCTGATCCATTTGGATCATTTATTGATCGCTGCTTTTCAGCTCCTCTAGGATATTAAAGGGAGCTCTACTCTACCTAGGACATGCCATGTTAAAAAGAACACAAAATACACCAAGCTTTTGGATATTTTTTTTAGTATGTGAGTTTTTAGTATCTCAAAAGCCATAAATTTTTATATCGCATATTTTTTAATCGTTTAAAAGCCTTTTTGAGGCACTAAGCCATGTAACGTGTGCGACATAAAAAATCTCACGTATCATGAATTAAAAAAAATTAAGCGCTTTAATATTTCTGCCCAAAATATGTATATATATATGTAAATATAAATATGTATATCGATATACGTGTTATCCATAATATTTGCCCAGGCACGTGCTTGCAATTTAATAAACTTTTTTTATAACTCAAACAAACAACAACAACTCCAGAAAACTAAACTAACCTACTTTTTTTGCCAACTTACTTCGCTATCATAACATACGGTAAGCTTTATGTTGTTTTATTGTAGAATTATGTTTTATTTAGTATCCGAATCCAAGTCATAGACGCTCAGATAAGCAAGCAAAACATTATTTTGTTGCTGTGTGTTTATTTTTTGAGCATTGAACTCACTCCGTTAGCCAGCAGCAGCAGCTGCTGTTGTAGTTTTTGCTGGCCTAGGTCAGGCACGCCCGTTTTTTTTTTTAAATTTTATTTTTGTATTTCTGTTATGAAATTATTGTGTAGCCATAGAAAAAAAGACTAAACACAAAACCAATAATTAAAAAAAAAAAAACAATACAGACTAGATATAAAATACAGAAAGCAAACAAAAATCAAACAAACTTAATGAGCGTTTAGCTTAGTATTGGGAGTGGTGGTGGTGGAAAAAAAATGATTAATGAGCTTTTTTTTCATTTAAATTTACATCTTGTTTGAAAAAAATAAACTATTTATAATATCTTGCATAAATATTTCAATCTTTCTGGCTAGCGATCTTTTTAATCCGCGAATTAATGAGTTGTTTTAAGTCAACATTTGAAGTTAAGCTGCCAACTGCAAGATGTTTCAGTTCAAAATATCATTACCATGATATTGTCTATATTTTTTGCAAAACTTAAATCATTAGATTAATCACAGATTTAAATAAATAAAGTACTATTTATATAACTTGGATTTATCAAGACTTTAAAAAAAATTATGATTCCTTAGCTAATAAAAGAAATTACTATACATGATGTGAAAAACCTAGAATAAATTGCAGATATGACCGATGTCAGTGAAGAACTTATAGAAAGTTTTAACATAATATTACAATGCATAACTTTGGAGAAAATATTGGGTTTGATAAATTAAATTAAAAAATAAAAATTAGAATTAGTTAAATTAAATATGTTTTAATGTAATGATATGCCAGTTACAGCACATTAAGTTTTATTGCATGGCAGACAAGGTATTCATGCAGGAGTGCTCCCTGTTGGTATTCTTTCTAGGAGAGATAAGAAGCGCCAAATGAAGACTACAAGAAAGTTTGACTAATTAATTTCAGAAACCGCAGTCATATTGCTCCGAATAGTTTAGCTAAGACAATAAAACCACAAACAAAAGCAAATTTTTTGTTTTTTACAAACACCTTAAAAGCATGTTAAATTTTTTTTTATCAAAGTCAAATATGATTTCGCTCGTGAATTTCATGAAAATAAAAATTAGTTAAAAAATTCATTTTCTGTGCTGTTAGTAAAATTTTAACTCAAGCAATTAGCATATTTTATAATAGCTACCTGAATCTCTTATTGTATTTTATAAAAAATATTTGTTTTTAACTTTCAATTATAAGTTGGGCACACAGCTGAATGGAACAACAACGCGCTTTTCCGTGTTCATACAATGTTCATCATGTTCACGGAACTGAGACCAGTTCCGACCCTCAGGCATAAATATTCGAACATATTGTTGCTTTTGCAGCAGATGCATGCAAGCAACACACACACACACACATACACACTCTTCTCACACTAGACAGATAGATAGACAGCAAGTTGAACAGACTTCCGACACGGACAACTCAACTGACGGACATACGCAGATGTACTCAAACTTTATTGCTTTAGGATAAATTTGCTAATTAAAAGTTTTAATCTCGTATGGTTTTTATGCAGTTTTTTTCCGCGTTGCTTACTCACCACTGGCTATTTCACTGAACATTGCATACTTTTTGTTTGGAAAAAAAAATATATTTTGCGGCTGTTAAATTGTACGCGCTTGTGAAGTGGAACACAACAAGTGCTTTATTTTTTTTTTCAGTAGCTTAATATTTAATTTGAATATTTTATATAAACTAAAATTTCTCTGTTTTTCTTTGTTTTTAAAAATAATGCTTTCAAAATGCGCCTACAGATATGCTTTAAAAAAATTTCTTTAAGTTAAAAGTTTTTTTAAAAAAAAAAAAAAGATCAAAGAACCAAGGCATGCGCCTTATACAAACAAGGTTTAGTCTTTGACCTGAAAAAAAACTAAAAGATTATTTAGAGGAATTGATTGGAACCATACGTGAATTATTGATTAGGCGAAAAACCGTGAAAGACAATTTGCAATGCTTTTAACCGAGGCTAGTATTATGCCTTAACCTCGGAAAGCATTTCCAGCACTTAGTTGCTTCTGTCCTTTAATTCCACATTTTCCACAATTTAGTTGTAGATTTTTAGTTTTGCAATGTAGGAAAGAACAAACAAAGTGAAAAGAACCATGCCCGAGCCCGGATTCGAACCAGGGACCTCTTGGTTGGTAGTCTAGCACACACCCCACTAGACTACAAAGGCCGACAATTTGTGTGGCTATCACTATTTTAAGCTGAAAGAAATACTAATTTCGGCTAATAGTTCCTCGTTTTTAATATTTAAACACCTGAAGACTTTTTTTGTAAGCACCATTAGATTGTAGAAGTCTTTGCCAAGGCATCTCAAATCTATATCTAATGCACACAACTTCAAGCAATTATTATATGCACATTTTTCTTAAATTCTCTTATCTATTTTACTTTCACTCTTTTTCATATTTCACTCCTTCTTCTTTAATACTTCACTTTATAAAAGATAGGGCCAGGTTGATTTTATTATTTTAATTAAATTTATTTAAGCTATTTACTTAAGAAACTTTTATACACCCACGTATATAAAAATGCGGAATACGTTGTTAGTCCATTTGTAACTCCACCGAATTCAGTAACAGGAAGCCAAAAGTCCCTAAAATGAATTTTAGCAATAAGACTTATTTTCTCAAAAGAAATATATATATCTACAATTTATTATATATTATACATTTTTTATTTTAAACAATATCTAAAAGTCAAAATAACTTTTTTAAATTTTTTGAAAATTCATGCAATTTAGAACTTCAAATAAAAGAACATTTTAATGCAACGCTATAGAAGTAAGCCAAATTTAAGCAAACATAAGTTTTAATGAAAAAATAGTTTAAAATAATTTTAACTTTGTTGTAATATTTGGACAAATCTTGATTTAGTTTTGTTAAAAAAAGAAAACGAGAGACAAAAAAAAATAAAAAACTCATTGACAAAAAAAAAAATGTTGCGTCGTTAGACACTCGAAAGAATCTAAGCTTTTTCGCAGCTTTATAGAGATGATATTTTAAGTGTTTTGTTTAATAAAATAATTTTTAAATTAAAAAATTGTAAATACCATAAATTTAATTAAAAAAATACACATTAATATCACGGTGCGACAGCCAAAACGTGAGAAAGAAACTGACAAAAGCTTCCAATTATTTCCGGACTCCTAATTACGAATCTGTCACACAAATTTTTCCTTTACATTAGAATTTTGAGAAAATCGTGATTCAAGGTCGCAAACGTGTTGCCAACTTCTTGTGCACATGTTGCTTCATATGAACGCTTCTTCTGTATAAATACATTGGCCAGCAACTTTTGTTGCAGTTGCATTACTTTTCAATTGCTCCATGTGTAAAAGGCCTAAGAATTCTCAAAAGCCGCATAGGGCTGTCTAGATCTCCCAAAAAAATTTCAGAAAAAAATAATATGTCTCCCTCTACCGCAAGAATAAAGTTGTTTTATTCCCTTAAATTAAGAAACTGTGGCATCAATTCATAAGCATGGGCTTTTCTATATTCTGTAGAGGTTTCTCCTTAATGTAGAGAAATTTTAAATTTTACAGAAAACAGAAATAATTTCAAGAAAAACTGTATTGATAACAAGTCTGCTCGTAACATTCTGCAGCATGATCTCTTAAATTTCGAGGAATATAAGTTCCAATACTTGGATATTTCATAAAAATACATGTAAGTTTTTCTTTTTTTGTACACCACAAGTGATTTAATTTAAGGATGCTTTTCTTATATTTTGATTGTTGTAATGTTAATAATGCAATGATTGTTTGATTGTTGGCATGTTAATAATGCAGGTTTTCGTTAGTATAAAAATAAAAATTCTTACTAATTCTCAAAATGCTGTATTAAATCTTAAAAAATAGTTTATTTTTTTGCAAAAATTCCAACATTTTTCCAGGGATTCGATGAAAAATTTCTTATTTTAAAAGAAAGAGTTTCTCTTAGAAAATTTCTTATTTTCAGAGAAAATTTTTCTCTTAGTTATAGCCGATGATTCAAAAACGGCAGAAAATTTGTTATTTTAAGAGAAAATTTTTTCCTAGTTAAAGCCGATGATAAATAAAAACCATTGTTGCCAAATTAGCTTCTTAAGAGCTAGATTAAGCTTTTTTTTTTGTCATTTATCTTAAAAATTTTATTTTAGCTTTATTTTAACTTTTTTTAAATTTAAGCAGAAATTAAAAAGTTTAAAAATAAATTTGAAAAATTTAACCAATAATCTTTTTTTATATGTTTTTATTTTGTTTACATGTTTTATTCTTGTAATGTGTACTAATTTTTTCACAACTACATTGCACCCCTTGTTTTTAGAGGTTTTCAGAAAAAACAATTATATGGAGGAACTATGCAACGCAATTTTCACAAATTTAAAAAAAAATAATTCAACAACGTTATTTAAGAAATAACACAAAAAGGCTTTTTATTTCCAACAGAAAAAATAAAAGTCCGAACATGATTTTGTTAATAGACTTAAAAAAGGAAAGTCCATAACTGATTTTCTCTTTTGACTGAAAAATAAAAGTTTAACAATAACGATAAATAAAGATTTTTTTAAGAGACTGACAAAATAAAAGTTCAAAACTGATTGTTATATTCGACTGAAAAATAAAATTAATAAAATAACAATTAAATTTGACAGAAAAAAAATAAAAGTCTGAAATAATTGATATTTTTTGCCCTACAATAAAAATCACTTTGTGAAAGTTTAATTTTATTTTTTTTCTGTTGAAAAAAAAACAATCAAAGTTTGATTTAAGGACTTTTTTGAATATCATAACGGTTTCAAAATAATATTTAAATGTGATACCTTTAATAAAGACCTCACATGTCTGTGGTATCTGCAAAACCATGATAAAAATAAAAATTTGTTAATAACAGTTATTTACGGTCCCTGATATAAACCAATATACGTAACAACAAATTTCAGATCAGTTGGTAGCGAGTAGAACTATCAATAGAAAGGGTATGAGTTTGAATCTCACAGCGTACAAAGAAACCCAGCTAGCACCGATTTCGATTTGTAACAAAAATATGTTATAATTCGGTGGTATTCCAGTTTTATTAAACAAATTTAGTCACAAATGAGTTGTATTAAAGTTTCAAATAAGAAATTTGTAACAAATCATTTGTTTTGTTGCAAATAAGTTAAACTATAGTATTAATTATGTTGCGAATAAATGCACTTGTTGTAAAAATGTTTCATAAAGTTTTGAAAAAAATAAGTAATTTTTACGTTAATTTAACATTACTACAACATTTCTTTTTGTAGAACCTATAAAAAATGTTTGTGTATTGTTATTGTAACAAATATAGTAACGAGTTAGCAACCTAGATGCTACTAAAGTGTTTTATGTTTATATTAAGTTATATCAATGTCACAACAACTAAACGTTAAAATCTTCGGTTTGAAGATGTTTTTATTAAGTTATAGAGAAGTCACTACAACTAAATGTTTCCAACTTTGCCGTGACGCACTAAAATGCCATAAGATAAATATAAATTTTATTGTTCGGTGAGATTTGCATCTAAGCTGTGCTTTATATATTTTTTAATTAATAAAGTCGATTATATAAAAGTTGAATAATGGAAAAACATAAATTTGATTTGACGTCTTGGAGAAAAATCAAAAATAATGGACATGTTGCCAAAATTAAAAGAAATATGGTGCAAAGTATAATTGCACCTAAATGCACGAATCAAGCAAAAAAGTGCTCATATATAGAAAATGATTCTAAGATGACTGCAGAGTTTAGGAACGACCCAGGACCAAGCATTCAAAAGATGCCGGAGATGCAGAATAATGTTCAATCCATATGAAAGCGTGATAATTTAAGTGACGATTTCGAGAAACGTAACGAAAACATGACGGCTTCGCATAAGAATTGGAATATCGAGCTAGATGGAATTGAAGACGAATATTTTGGCCAAGAAATCATAGAAGTTCGTAACTCATCTTTAAGACATGCTCTTTGCGAATGGAGCATTAAACATAGAATTAAAAGAACAGCACTTGATGAACTTTTAGCGAATCTAAATGAAAATTTGTCTGATTTGGATCTGCCAAAGGATTCCAGGACAGTTTTGGGCACACCTAGAGAAAAAGTAGTCATTGTTGTAGATGGAAGCGGTGGCTCTTACTGGCACTATGGCCTCAAAAAGGCATTAGTTAATATTCTCACTCGAATTGAATATTGTAAAGAAGTAAAGCTAAATACTAATGGGGATGGACTACCTTTATACAGATCATCTAAAGTAGAGTTCTGGCCGATTTTGGCTAACATTCATGAAAGAAACGAAATTTTACCATTTGTTATTGGAATTTATTGTGGAAAAAGTAAGTATATCAAGATTTATTTACAGACAACATTTAATTGTTTTTAATTAATTTCTTATTACAGGCAAACCAGAAAGTATCAATTGGTTTATGTCTCCATTTGTAAATGAGTTCCTAGAAATTCGTAAAAATGGTGGTATAATAGTAAAATCCAAAAAGGTAGAGGGGCAAATAAGTTGCTTCATTTGTGATACACCTGCGCGTACATCATTAAAGGGTAAGTTTTATTCAAGTAACACCCGCCGCCAATCTACATACATTTTTTTTTAAAGGCGTACGGATAAAAAATTCCGATCAGGAGAATACCCATATCACTGTAAGAAGGATACAGTGCTGTCAAAACTACCAATAGATATGGTGGAGGATTTCCCTGTAGCAGAATGTTTACATCTTATCGGTTTAGGTGAGTGCATAAATTGAAATAATATGTATTAACATTCAAATGTTTACATTTGGTTGTATTGTGCCAAAGTGCGTCAAACTGACACAATAACGAGTGAAGATAAAATATTGAATACAATTACCAATTGCATTTTTTCAGGAGTCACAAAACGATTACTGACTGGATGGAAAACTGGCAATCTAAATAATCACAGAGCACGTTGGAGTGTTCGGCAAAGTGCTGAAGTGTCGGAATTTCTCGAAAGATGCAAACTTCCTTGTGAAATTCATCGAAAATTGCGTGGATTGAACGAACTTGCCTACTGGAAAGGAACAGAATATCGTTCCTTTTTGCTATATGTTAGCATAGTCGTTTTAAAGAAATTTTTCGACAGCCGTAAAGTTTTTGATCATTTTCTATTGTAATTTTGTGCATATGCACAAAAAGTAATCAATATGAACAAAGATTTATCGTAGCTGAATCAATGTTCCAAGACTTTTTGGTAAACTTCAAAATTTTGTATGGCATAGATCATTTTACGAGCAATCTCCACAATCTATGCCACGTAGTAGAGGACGTAAGGAAATTCGGTCCATTTCACACATTTTCTGCGTATCCTTTCTCAATAGTCAACCATGGATGGAAAAATTTAGTTATTTTAATTCAGAAGTTATTTACATCAAGAGTTCCCGGCAATAACCAACTTCACTTACATAAATAACATAAATAAGCAAAATATTGGCGGCGTTCAACAAGACTACCAAATTGAACAAATTTTTTGTAGAATTGCAATGAATCATTGTGAAATTATGAGAATTTGTTTTGTTGCAAGACGGTTGAAGTGAAGTTTTTATTCAGTTACAAAAACATTGGAAATAGTCATTGCAACCTTATGCTGTATTAAGGTAATTATTCAGTTGCTAGAACTTTAGGAAACATTACTATAACTCAAAAAATGTAGTTAGGAAAAATAACGTTGAATTGAGGTTTTTATTAAGTTGCAAGAACATTAAAAATAATCATTGCAAACTTCTGCTGCAATAAAGTTATTAGTCAGTTGATGCAAGTTTAAAAAACATAATTATAACTTGTAAAATTTTGCTTGATATAAAAACGCGTTATTATTCTGTTGCAAGAACTTTTGAAAAAACCATTGCAACTTATATAATGTAATTAGTTACATAAACGTTGTATTGAAGTTATAATTCAGTTGCAAAAAGTTTTGAATAAAATTTTTGTAAGTAAATGCTGCATTTAGCTTAGGTATTATTCAGTTGCAACAACTTTAAAAAAATATTTGTAACTTTTGATATTTACTTAGTTGCAAGAACTATGTATTGAGGCTATTATTCATTTGCAAGAACTTTGGAAAAAAGTGTCTAACAACTCCATACTCGCCATATTTGATTTTTTTCTACACTATGAATTTTGATTGGAATTAATTTAAATACGATTTTCTTTAGTATTTATTATTTTTTTTTAGAATTTTCAGTGCAATATTACACAAGGAACTTAAGAAATGTATTTAGCCATATATCAAAGATTATTACGCGTAAATGCTGCATTAAGGTTATTATTCAGTTGCAACAACTTTTAAAAAATATTTGTAACTTTTGATATTTAGTTAGTTGTAAGAACTATGTATTGAGGTTATTATTCAGTTGTAAGAACTTTGGAAGATAGTGTCTAAGAACTTTATACTCGCCATATTTAATTTTTTTCCACCCTATAAATTTTGATTGGAGTTAAATTTTAATACGATTTTCTTTAGTATTTATTATTTTCTTTTAGAATTTTCAGAGCAATATGACACTAGGAACTTAAAAAATATATTTAGCTATATATTAAACATCATTACGCGTAAATTAAAAACTCGAAATATTTCTTATTTCCAAATTATTCTAAATAATTATATTTTTTGGGAGGCGCGTGAGTTTTCCAGAGGTAAAACACAAACATTCATCGACAAAATGGTCTTTGTTGTAAGATTTTAGTGTATAACTCTTCATATTTTCAATATAATTTCACATCTTTTTATTTCATTCCAATTTGTCTCTGACTTTTAAAATACACTCCAAAAAATTATCACTGGTTTAATAAAAATTATATTAAGGAATTGTGTATGCAAAACATTTTAAAACTTTTTAAGAACTTATTTTTTTTCAATCAGGAATATTTGTGTCATCAGTACTTCTTCCTTGTTAAAAAATCTATAATTTTAACAAAAAATAACTTCAATAAAACAAAATAATTGTTGCATTCACGTTATTTTACCTGAATTGTAACGTAAGAATAACACAATTATAACTTTTTTGGATGTTTTATTTTGTGGCGTGCAACTTAAGTTTGTACCAACAACACATTTATAACATAATTATAACACATTTTTCGCCTAATTGCAACCTAAGTTGTTGCAAAATAAGCGTAAAATATCTGCTTTTTTAGTTGTAATTACGTTACTATTACGATTTATATCTGTATTGGCGACTCTTTCGCGACACTTTTACAACCTTTTTGTGCTAGCTGGGAATATTTTTTCTTTGACGCAAGCAAAAGGGAACAATGCTAAGCCGGTTGTCGGAAAAAACGTCGAAGCAACGACGGAAAATGGTGTCGGAAAAAAGTAACGTTTTTAAGATTTCACTCAAGCAAATCACAAAACGCGGCGTAGAAAGCGTCGCTGAAAAATAAAATAAAAAAATTAAAAATTAATAGATAAGAACCAAATCTTTCATTACTTCTTAAACTGTTCTTGTCTAAAACAGAATAAACTTCTAAGCTTTTCATGAAATACAGTAGGAATTGAAGTTTTCAAAAAGTTGCCGCTTAAACTGATAAAATTGCTTATGAGTGGAAAATTGCTCATTTTTTCTGTGTGAGAATTCAGATGGCGTCAATAGCAATCTTCTTGCAAAGTAAACTTGCATCGCGTTTTGCACAATATATGTATGAACAATGTTGCTAGCAGCAAGAGCATAACTTTTTTTAAACAACAACAAATGAAGCAAAAAGCTTAGCCACGACTGAATTTGATGGCAAACTAATTGGTTTGAGAACTTTATGTGTTGAGAAAATAGTTTTGAAAGAACGCACGAAAAAAAAACAGCTGAAAAGTTTGGGCAAATAAGAGTAATTTTCTTGGTATTCCATTTTTTTATGAAAAAGATTTTTTTAGGTTCACACAAATCTCAGCATAGAAGAAATTCATTGCAAATACACAAGCTTAAAATTAAAAGAAAGTGCTTTCAATGAATGCACCTTGTTAACACCGCTTCGTAGCACACAAAAAAATTTTTCTATAATTTTATTAATTTATCGATCAACAGCACTACCACATTTACAATGTAACAAAGAAGCTCTGCGTTAAAAGCATTATTCGCTCTGGCAGCCTAAAAGTAGGCAATAGGCAATAACTCAAATTGACGCTAGTTCTTTCAGCCGCATGACAGCAGCTGCAAATGCTGCCAACTTTGTAAATTGTCATATATTATTACGGCAACAACAATTACAATTACAACAATTACATGATCATCAAAAAGTAGGTACGCAAAAGAAAGAAAAAAAGAAGCTAGAAGTATGGCGTTCAAAGAATTTTATTATAGTTATTAAATTTCATTACATGCTCAAAGTGGCCGCAATTTGTATTTTTTGTTTTTTTATGATTATAAGTGTTTCCTTTTTTCAAAAATTTATTTTCTTCCACAAGTATTGGCGACAATGAGTGCGTGTGTGTAGATGGCAAAAGTGTTTAATAATTTACAAATAAGTCAGACGTTGTGGTTGTTGAATCTCACATTGTTGCTGTTGTTGTTGTTGTTGTTGTTGTTTCTGTTATTTATTTAAACTTCCTCTATGTTGGAGAAAAGCAGCAACCACTTTTAGCCGCTCAATTAGTTGTTTGACTGATGGTCGTACGACGTTGTTGAAAATCAGGCTGTGGATCTTTTCTTTTTTCTTTAAAATTGCTTCTCTGGACATAACACATAAGCCAGTAAGGACTTGCTCGTCGTCACACTCTTCTTTGGCAGTGACGCTGCCAACGAACAAGTACATTTTGTACATTTATTTAATATGAGCGCAACTACATTCGCATAATAAATTATTGAAAATGGCAATTTGTGTACACACACGCATATATGTAGCCAACCAATGCATGTGTAGAAAAGACAAAAATACAAATTTTCTCGAACAAACTGCCAAAGCAACTAAAGCTTAATATTCTTGAAATAAACTTAATGGAAGCATGGGAAAGAATGAAAGTTTAAAAAATAGGAAACGGAAATTTAAGCTTTGCGTTAGTTCCGTTCTGTTGTGACTGTAGTCTGTAGTTGTATGTGCATACAAATATGTATGTAAAAATATATTACGATGACATTTTGCTGCAGATGTTGTTCTCAGAAGTCATAAAGAATGGTCATTGGTATTTATAAAGGATATTTTCTGCTTGTTTTAAATGTTTTCTGCTGTTAAATGAGCTGAGAAAAATGTCCTTCATGTTAAATGTAAGTACTTTGAATTTGCAAGTTTAAGTTGCAAGTTTAAGTTGCAAGTTCATGTGGGTCGAGTAATTACAAACATTTTGGTGTATAAATCGTCTTTGTAGGATGTATGGCTTGGGAGATATGACGAAAAAACCAGAAAAAACTGTCGCTATTTATTTGGCAACCTACTGTACATTATAAATAATTAAATAAAAAATAATAAAATCGGTCAATTAGTTTGTTTGCAGGAGTGTGGCCCATTTTTAAAAAGTATATTTTGAGAAAAACGCGTTTAAAGTTACTCTGGAGTACCGGGTTTGAAGCGCTGTAGAATCTGTATTATAAGCGGGACTGATTTGAAATTTTTTTTACACATTCTAATATAGTTGCAAAATAATAATTAATTTAAATTTTCAAAAAATTGTTTGCCTAAAACATCCCTTGAAAATAGTTCTTTTTGTATTTAATTAAAAATATTATAATTAAAAGCCATAGATAAAAAAAACAAAAACAAAAAAAAAAAAGCCAAACGTTATGTTTATGAAGTTATTTGTAAGTATATAAAGCCTAAAGTATATAAAGTATATAGAATACGCAAACTTTATATTAAATCATAAAAATTCGTTAGCAAATGGAATATTTTTACTGAAAGTAGTGCCTACAATTTTGGTGTGCTTACTAAGAAGTAAAGATACGTATAAATGCAGAGCAGTGCTCTAAAACAATACAAAACAAAATAAAAGAAGAGTATATTACTTTAATTTTACAGATTGGCTTGAATTTTGGTATAGGAGTTTTTGCAACTACAAAATAAAGTTGCAACATTTTAGTTTTTAGTTAAGTTTTAATTTTAAAGTAGACAAAGGTAAAATAGTGGTCATTTTGAAGAAAATTCGGCCAAATAAGGGTCAAACAACGGCCGAACCAGGTTCAAAAATGCCTGTACAAGGGTCGATACATATATATATTTTTATATAATGTTGCAATATGGCGGCTTAAACAAGATGACGACTATCGAAAAAATTATTGAAATTATAATTCAAAATTATTAAATCACTGGCTGGTGTTGGGTTGTTTGAAAACATATATTCTGCATAATTATAAAAGGTCTGCTTCCGTACTTGATTCAAGTAATTGTAGTATTAGAATAGATCAGTGACATTTGGCATGTTATTCTTTATTATCGTGCTTTAAAAAATTGTAAAATAATATTAAAAATAATTAATATTCTTTTTAAATATTTATTCCTATATACATGAGGAGTGATTTCAAGTTAGCAATCTTATTCGAAATTCATACCGTGATTGAGCAAAGTTCTGCTCATTTGCTTTTAAGCAAAACATTTGCTTGATTCAAGCAAAATAGTTATTGGCGCGTAACGATCTCTAGCAATTAAATTTTTTTTTTTAAAGTTTCCACCTTTTCCACTTTTTTTTATTACTAGCGCAGGCATGTATATATTGTCATATACTTAAAAAAGTTTATGAACTTTGAAAAAATACGCTTAAAAAATTTTGTTAGCAACTAGTGCGATTGCTTTGACTGTTGTCCATGCTTTTATTATAATCATCAAGAGCTTTTTGTGCTATTTTTGTGTACACGTTTTTGTTTTGGCATAGGCTCGAAGGCAAAATTGATAATAGGTTTCTGTTTAAAAATAGTAAATTTTCGACCCGTGTCCAATACTCAGACATGTTGACTTTTTTTTCATTATTTAAAGGCTAATTTTAACTCTTTTTCGACCGCTTTCAGCAAATTATTGGTATTTACTATACTTGTTAGTATTTCTATTCCAATTCCTTTTCTTTTTTCTATTCGAACTTCATTTTATATTCCTATTGCAACTTTTATTCTTTAATTTAAGGCGAAATATATGATAAGATATTATTACAAAATAAACAATGTTCGACCCGTGTTCAGCTGCTATTCGGATATCACTAATATTTTGTATTCCTTTCTATTTGTATTTACTAAACTTTAACCGTAAAATCACACTACAATCCTATTAGTATTTCTATTTCAATTTCTTGACCTATTTAATTTCCATTTTTTATTCTTATTGCTATTTCTATTCTTGAGGTCAAAGTAAAATTATTGAAATGATATTGTTTCAAAATTGTAAATTTTCGACCACCTATATTTTTAATCAGGTATACTTTTTTATATTTGTATTCCAATATTGATTATAGAATTTTGCTTTTGAAAATGGTCCATTTTTGACTGTTTGCTGTTTGCCGCTGTTTGGACGTATGGGTTTTTTGATTATTTTAAAGCCATGCCTAATATCTTTTTCGTGTTTTATTTAAATTTCATTTTATATTCCTATTGCTATTTCAATTCTGTAGCTTTAGGCTTTAGGCAAAATTGATGAAAGGATATTGTTTCAAAATAGTTAAATTTGACCCGTGTTCAGACGCTGTTTGGACGTATGGGATTTTTTGATTATTAATATACCATGTTCGACTTCAATGTTTATTAAGTTTTTAACAATTTTTTCACTTCTGCAAGTGCAGAATCTGGGTCTTTACAAAAACTTATAATTTAATTTTATACACTCAAGTAGTTAATTTTTTGTAAGAGAAATTAGATGATATAATAAAAAATTATTCATTCACCACAAATACTCTACAGTAAGCTTTCATTGTTTAAATTATTTTTAAATACTAATCAAATTATTAATATTATAAAAAATTTAATAATTTTTTTGATTTCCTCTCGTTTTTTACTCAAAATCTGGAATGCTCTCATCTTGTTTACTTTTTAATTTGTTCGTTAAAAATTCTTCGTTTTAAATTTTGTTTGATGTTTCTGTCATATGCTTTTAATTATTTTGTAATGCATAAGTAAAAATTTATTTAGCATTTATGTTAATTATAATAAATAATTTTTTTAAGAAAACCAAATTAAATGGAACTGACCAATCGATTTTATTTAAACAAGGCAATTTGCCACGATTTTATAAATTTTACTAAAACTGCGCATGCAATTTAATTTAATTGATAAAACAAGTTTATGTTACATGCAGATAAAAAGTTGCAGATAAAAAATACATAAGCGTTTAACTTTAATTGCCGTGCATTTTTATCTAGTCCTTTGGATACTATATATAACAACTTGTGAGCTTTATATGCTATGTTTAAAGATTTTTTGTAATTATAGCCTGATTTTGATGCAGTGATATTAATATACTGTAATTATTTACGCCTTTGACATGTTTTCGCAGTAATGATTGGATTTGTTTCAAAAGCACGTCCTGAAAGTATGCGACTTTATTCTCTATCCCTTGACAATTTGCAAATAATCCACTGAAAATACCATATCAAATGTCAAAGAAAGCATTTACGCCATTAATTTAGGCGTATTTATGTTATAATTAGTGCTTTGTGTGATGCACATTCTTTGAAGACCTAACATTATGCCGCATTCTATGATGTATCAATTGAAAAGCTTAAGAGTAAACTTAAGTTTCATCAAAGTAAAAATAATAATAATATGGTTTCATTAAAACCTTAAACTGTCTCTTAAGCACGTTTGAGCTTTAATCTGCGCATGCCGCTTAATAATAATAATATTAATAATTATAATGGTTTTCATAAACTTCGTTTTATTTGTTTTAATACTTGTATTGTTTTTATTTAAATTTAAATTTTTTTATTTATTTGTTTTTGTAAATCTATATTGGTAAACAGTGTACGCAGCTCACCTTCTCACCCCTCCCCATGCCATGGACAAAAACCATCCGCATCATCATCAGCAGCAGCATCATCATCATCATTATCATCATCATCTATTCATTGTGTTTGTTGCTGCGCGCACTGAACTAAATAGAGCTCGTAAATGTTTACATTTGATTTTGTTTATGTTTACGTACGTAAACAACGTAATGCGTAAAAAACGTTATGTGTTCCAGCTTCTGTTTTTCGGCGTACTTTTGCCTAGTTCTGCTACCGTCTGCCGCAGATTCCGTTGCTGATCTATAATATTTGCTGCGGCTAAATATTTACAGAAGCGTAAAAATCACTTTATTGTTTTTGTTTTGGCCTGTTTGCACACTAAAACAAATACACACATACAAAAACAAGCAAATTGTATTTTTTATTGAATCTATGAATTTGTTGCTGCTGCAGGGGTAATTCAAGACTCAGTGGTAAGTGAAACAGATACAATATCTTATTTTAGTGTAATAACGTTGCATAAAGTTGATGCTATTTTGATAGTTTATTTTTGCAAGTAATGTCCAATACATAAAACAATTACAAAAGTGAATTAACGATTTCTGGGAGAAAAAAAGAGACTAAATTTACACGTGTATCAACGTTTTAAAAGTTTTCGTCTAAATTATTTTTTAATGGGCTTGAAGTTAACATTTAATTTAGCGATTTACAAACATAACGATATGTAAGTTCTAGATAATTCTGGAATACAGGTGAAAAGTCTAATAAATGCGTTTATTTCGTTGTAAAAATTATTGTAAAAATAACACGGTGTTACATTGAAAAAAAACTTGGATCGAGACATAATAGAGGTTGTAGGTCTGGTTGAACATAAGATAACTGCATACTTACAGTCCTATTCTGGAAACTTGACAATAGTTAACCAGTATTTTTATTATTTGTATGTGTTTGTTCTAATTTTTTTATTTCAAAACAAAATTTTAAGCTCAAAAATAATAAACTCTGATAAAAATTGATAACAACCTTTCAGATATTTACAATTTCATTAAAAAATGTTATTTTTGAGCTTCAAAAACACATAGAAATATTAAAAATACTAGTTGACTATTGTGAAGTTGCCAGAATAGGGCTGTAAGTTTTTTTAATATACCCTCAAAATCGGGTTTTGTGTTAAAAAAAAACCCGATTTTTAGTAGGTGCATGTGTAGTTTGCTATGCAAGTCCGATTTCTCAAGCTCAATTTTAAAAATTTTAACGTTGATAGCAAGAAAATAGACCTTTTAAATAGTATTTTGACCGGTTTTTACCGAACGAACTGACAAAGTTACAGATAAAGTATTTGAAAATTTCTCGTTTTTTTTAGTTTTTTCTACTTTAACAACGTTTTGTTAACCAATTTTGTTGTTAACCATTATTTTTGGTAGGATTCTACAAACTGTTTAATTTTTGTTCCAACAATCTATCATATATTTCAACCGACTGAAATACAAATCCACTGTCAAATTTTAAGTATTTGTAATAAAACGCAAAAAAAATCGTATTTTTTTCTAAAAATGTTTGTATGAACTTTTTCGTTTATTTATACTATCATCGGTTTCAAGTTATAGTGACCAGGAGTAGTATACCAACACAAGATGAATTCTTTTCTTCAATTTCAAAACCTGACCGAGATTTAGTGGCAAAATTAGAATTTTTCTACCCCCTTCTTAGCACTTTGGTCTTTTTGACATATTTTGTAGGATTAACTTCCAAAACTTAGGTAAATAAGTACAAAGTACCGAAACGCTTCGCTGACCAAAATCTTTTCCAACGCTTCAAAATTGATGAGCTCTGGTCACATATATATTCAGGTTCCATCCAATTACTAGCGGTATACTAACGGCTAAGCGATTTATTATACATCTCTGTTAACGCACTTACTATACGTAGTGAATTTCAGCCCATGCTGCATATCAACAAACAAACCACATGTAAAGCAACACAAATTTCGAATTTAGCACATGATTTTTATATTTAATTTGCACTAAGCACTTATTTTGCCGATTTACGAAACCCCGATTAACAACAATGGAAATGAATGAATAGTTGACAACAAAAATTCAACATATGCGATTGCGTGTTTTTTCTCGGTTGATCTCTCGGTTGAAAATTCGTTAGTGTATTTGTATTTAAACCGATCGAAATAAATTATAATTTGTTGAACGCAAAATTAAAATTTCTTTTAGAATTTTATCAAAATTATTGGTGGAAGAAAACAAAATTTGTAAACAACACGTTGTTAAAATTGAAAAAATAAAAAAAAATTTTCAAATGATTTCACCTGTAACTTAGTCAATTCACTCCTCTCTTTATCACTTTTTAAATTTTTAAAATTGAGCTAGATATAATGGAGTTACATAGCAAACTATACATGCACCTACCTAAAATCGGTTTTTTGACCACAAATTCCGATTTTGAGGGTATATTATAAAATCCAAATAAGCAGTTATCTTATGTTTTATCAGGTCTACAACATTCAATATGTCTTATGCCAAGTCTTTCGATTTTTTTCATTTTGTTACACAGTGTAGTTTGTGGCGTCATTTACTTTTATTTGTTTCTTTTTGATGTGTTTTCTTTTGTTTTAGTTGTGCTTTTTTGGCTTGTATATCCGTTTGTAAAAATTTGTCGCTGAATTACATTGTAATGCATAACTGTAAGCGGTAAGTGTCAAAATCTTATTTGTGTTGTTAAGACCGATAGTTTCTTTACGTTTTTCAAACAACAGTGCGGCTTTATTCGTCTGTGAAGCAACATCGTGAATTCAATATTAAGTTAAGTTTTGCAGTGAATTTTATTTATAAAATTATTATTTTTTATGTTTAACACATAGTTTTATTTGTATTTTTGTATTTGTATTTATTTATTTGACACTTGATTAGTGCAATAAGATAAAGTAACATCTTTTATAGTACAACGAATAATATACATAATCAACAAATAAATTTTATGTATAAAATAATTAAGTGTTTATAAAATAATTTTAATGCTTGCAAAAACGGTAATGAATTCGTTAGTAAAATTATGAAAATTATTATGGAAATAATTTGTGGCGTCATATGCTTTTGTTTGCTTCTTTTCTGTGTGTTATCTTTTGTTTTCGTTGTGTTTTTGGCGTAGAAAAATTTTCGTTACATATTTTCTTGTTCTATCCTATTCTGTGCTTCATTTTTTAGTTGTCTACTGTCTTGTGCATACCTACTCTCATCGTCGTTTACTGTGTAAGGTAGATGTCACCAGTGTTTTAGCGGCCATGTACGAACAAATAAAATTAAGAATTGTGCACAGGCTTTGAAGGCCTCGCAGCTACATTGAATTTAAAAAAAAATTGGTTACGTCATGTGCCCATTTACCACTGGTTAAGGTAGCTTTTTAACTACACAGTGAGAAATCGAGAATTTTCAAAACACTAAAATAAATGTTTAAAAGTCTCTATGGTTTTTACTCAAAGAGATTTTCTTCTTAAAGTTAAATGGCTTGGTCTTCTTAAATAAATACAAAACAGAAATCTAATAGAGTTACTAGGTTTTCTTCATGATTTTTTTTAAAGAAGAAGTCTCATACAGTTACAAGGTTTCCTTCTTGATTTTGTTTCAGAAGAAACTTCATACAGCTACAAGGTTTTTCTCGATTTTGATTAAGACTTCAGATGTTGATAACGGAGATCCTAGAACAAATCTATCTTTTCCAGCAATCGGATCTTCACTATCCTCGTCTGACTATCAGGCGATTTGGATCATCTTTTGGACGATGACTTCGGCTTTGGCATCCATCCTATGGAGATTTTCCGTTCATCGCGACCATCCATGCTACTACATCCACCTGGTCGCCATTTGCCATTTGTATGACCGCCACCATCATGCTTTGGCTCGTCGTGCTCTAATCCTCGTACAGTTAATAAATTTTTTCTTGATTTTGCTTAAACAGAAATCTTATATATCTACTAGATTTTTTACATGATTTTCTTTTCTTAAAAATGAGAAATACGTTAATTTTTTAGCTGTGAATAAATTTGCTACAGCCAAAGTAGCAAAATTTGTAAAATTATTGCTTTTTAAAGCAATCACTATTTCCATAAATTCAGAACTTACTACTGCTTAAACTTGTGCTTGAGAAAAATCAAACAGTCAAAGCAAGAGCAAAAACAAAATCGACTGTTTTGCTTTTATGCTATGTGCTGATACATTTTTTGATCGCTTTCATGCCAATTTTTTTGCTTTTCGATCGCAAATAGCGTTTCGATAGGACACTATGGTGGGCCTTAAAAACGTGTTTTTTTATTAACTATGTATGTGCTGGCGACCGTAGCCTAGTGGGTAGAGTGCGTGGCCCCTAAGCTTAAGAACTGCGGTAGCCCGGCTTAGACAGAAAGTTTTTTCAATTGAATTAATTTTTCTGTTCGGTCGTCACCTCTCTGCAGACAATGGCAAACCTCAGAGAGTAAAAATTGCCATGTAAAGCTTCTTGAGAACATAAGCCGTTCGGAGTCGGCATAAAACACGTAGTTCCAAATCTCGGTCATTTGTGATCAAACATTTAATAACACGCACAACACAATTGATCAATACAAGCTAGGCCAAAGTCCTTCCAAGGGCTGAAATGGCCAGTTTGTTTTTTTTATGTGCTGGCAGAATCTGATGTAAAAATTTCAAAATGTTATCTTGACATTTTTGACACAAGAACACATTTTTAGACTCCATCATTGTATCAAAACAACTTTTTGAAATTCTTTTGAAACTACCTAGTTAAAATGTGACTAGTTAGTTAACTATAAATTAAGCAACAAGTTCATTTATAACTTGTAAAACAGCTTGTATATTTGAACTAGCTGGAATACAGATAGTAGCTAATCTAGTAACTTTTTGGTTAGTAAGATTTTACTAGTTTAACATCTAGTATTTTTCTGACTAGTTTTATTTTAACTAGTGAGTTAACTATTTAAATTCATAACTAGTACAATCTTTCACTGCAGGAAAGCGAACTCTTTTTGTAATTTGTAATTAAAAAAAGTTAAGTTCTATAACATTGCGCCTTTTTGTGACGTGCAAAAATATTGCAAAAATTTACTTTTTAAAGGTAAGACTTGTTTTTTGATAGTTTGCATAACTTCGGCGTCCAAAACTATTTTGTAATATTATAAAATTTGGGTGATCACTTTAAATTGCTTGTTTAACCTTGAGTAATCCACTGCTTGTAACCCTGTGTAGATCTTAAAATTTTTTCATTCATTATTTAAACTTACTATTTATTTCAATTGGTACCAGTCGAAATAAGCTCGGGTTTTAGTAGTTTCATGATGTTTTTAATGTTAATCAGATGTGCCAACATGATAAAGAGCTCTTTTCCATGCAAATATAGTGACACGGATTATGATATTGACTCCGGTAGTGAATAGGCATAAGTTTTCCTTCGAGTTGTAATTAAAACGATTAACTTTCAGTAAAAGTTCAAAAATGTTTGTAATTCTTCTCTTACTTTTAGATTTCGGCCTTTTTGGTTGCATTGTGTTTTACAAAAACTAAAAATACTTCAGCAAAATATGATACGTAAATACTTTTTCATAAAAGTCGGCCAAGTACTTTAAGAGTTTATTGGTAAAAGTATATTTGCAATTTAATTTGAAATAACAGTTTATATATAGATTAAGACAAAATCTTTTAAAAAAACTAAAGAAGATTTTTGGTGAAAAATATAACAGTATGTTTTATTTAAAAATACCAATCCCTCTTTTTTTAATACTTGTTCTAATTGCAGTCTAAGAAGAAATCATAAGGATTTCAAGTGGCACTATTTCTCTATGTGAAAGTTTCGTTTCTTCTTCAAGGCAGTACGCTGTAGATAAATTTTGTTCAAATAGGTCTATATTTAAAACTAAAATGAAATTTTTAAAGAGTCAAAAATAGCACATTTTTCTGTAAACTGAAAATGTCTAAGTTCTTGTAATTTTTATGTTGATAAATTGCTAAATTTATACAAATTAAGTTAAGTTAAAAGAATTTAAAAAATGTATAGCTTTTTATGCGTTTCTAATAAGTTTTTGCACAACTAAATTAACAAAACTCATAAAAAAACAAAATTTGGTTGTTTCAACTACCATTTGTTAAGAGTTAAATTGAGAAAGATGCGTCATTTAATTTGTGTTTGACAGCCATTAAAAGCAAACAACATCATGAATTTCGACCAAAATTTACAAAAAAGGAAATTTTGTGTACTTATCAAGCATTCTTTTTTGCGTAAAAAAATTATCACCGAAACCAAGAAATGGCTTGATAAATACAATAGGGACTTGGCACCATCAATTTTAACGGTTAATACATGGTTTACTGAATTTCTGAACGTTAAGGCCGCCTGAAGGAGGTTGTAACGCCAGAAAGCGTCGATAAAATCCATGGAATGATATTAGACGATCAAAGAATGAGAGTCCTTGAGATGGCTGAGGCTATAGACATATTAACTGAGTGGGTACATCTCATGTTGCATGAATATTATGGCATAAAAAACTATTCACGCGATGGGTGTCATGATTGCTCAAACATGACCTTAACACTGCCTGTGACCATTTTAAAGGAGTGTTTGGCGATGTTCAACCGCAATCCTAAGGAGTTTTTGCGAGATACTTAGACGAAAGTTCATCGCAACATCACAACACATCAGAGACCAAGAAACAGTCAAAACTAGTGGACTTATCCCGGTTTACGTACACCAAAGAAGTCCAAGGTGAGTATGTCGGCTAAAAAGGTGATGACAACAGGTAGTCACCATGGCAAAAATATATAAACTGGGCTACGAACTCCTACCCCATCCACCATACCCTTTACTCCAGAATTAGCCCCCTGCGTCTATTTTCTATTTCCAAACCTGAAAACATGGCTCGGCGCAGAAAGATTTGGACCGAATGAAGACCTCACTGAAACCAATGAAAATTTTGAAGACTTTGATAAAACCTTGAGGACCTTGATTAAAAAAAGGGACTATGTTGTGAAATAAAACGCTTTTTACTTAAAGAAATGCTTTTTATTCAAAATGTTACTGACTAATCAAACAGCCCTTGAACATATGTTACTCTTTGTCTCTTCTTATATACTAACTTTGGCCAAAAAATGTAGCAGTTACTGGGACTGGGCAGTGCGCGTCGA
This sequence comes from Dichetophora obliterata, assembly GCA_963920525.1. Taxonomy (NCBI): domain Eukaryota; kingdom Metazoa; phylum Arthropoda; class Insecta; order Diptera; family Sciomyzidae; genus Dichetophora; species Dichetophora obliterata. The sequence goes on along the minus strand of OY986436.1, from coordinate 51,004,085 downwards.
AACAGATGTAATTTTTCTGTCTGCTCTACCAGAATATGATGAAAAAATCTGTGTTTCTTTGGTTTTGGGACTGTGTTATTATCCTTCTTAATACAACTTGATTAAATTAAAGATATTTTATTTTGTTCAGCATGAGACAAACATTTCTAATGAGTGATTTTCAGTTCAGTGTTATTACATGGTATTTAAGGACAATTTTATCCATCTGAGATATTGTTCTGTAACATAGACTTGAGCAATCTTAAATGTTAATGTTCTGTAAATAACTACTGCTAGACATTAATATGTTTAAGCGGTGGGTGACAGGTTGGTGAAAAAATAGAGTGCGGAAAATGAAGTGTCAAGTTAAATTTATGTGCATTTAGCTTAAAAAAGCTTTTACTCATTCCTTAATACCATTTTATTTTTTTAAGTGCCTAGTTTTATGCTTTGTTTTTTAACGATTAAGATTATGGCTTAATGCAGCCCAAAACTATGCAATATATTTCAAAGGCAGTAAATTCTGTCCAATAGCATTTTTAAGCCAGTGAAATTTAATGCTCAAGGTGTTCCAGCTTTTACACACACACAAACATACACACATATACACATCTTTTTTGAGCTTAAGATTTATGCACACAGCAAGCTAACGAGCAGCTACTTAAAATCTTTATATATATACATATAAATATATGTATATTAGGCTGGGTCGATTGGTATGGAGGTAAAAAAATTATGTTGCTTGAGCGATTTTCGGATCAAGTATGAAAAGTTATTAAAAACAAGGGGACGATAGGGGTGCACTTTACCCTATCACATCTTTAATTTTGTGAATTTTTTCTTTAGGATTTTTTCTCATAAAATTTTTGTATATAAACGTGCACAGCTAGAACAAAACTGATGCCTTGTACCCGATTCAACTTAACCCAATTCTCACATTTATAGGTTTTTATACAAAAATTTATCGTAAAAAATTCCTAAAGAAAAAAATTCTTAAAGAAAAAAATTCACAATATTAAATGCATCTTAACTTTGGTGCGTATGTATTTTTGTCCATCACGGCTTTTTAATTTCGTTTGTAAGTCTGTAATGAAACTGCAAAAAGATTTCAATTAAATTCGGATTATCAATATCAAAAATTTTAATGAATGACACGAATTCTAAAAAATATTTTATCTTGAATTTTGTGATTTTTTTACTGTAAGTATTTGTATAAAAACGTATATATGTTAGACCGTTTTTTGGTTAAATCGGGTACGAGGATTTTATTTCTGCCTTCAGTTTTGCTCTAGTTGTGAAGTTTTATATACAAAGATTTTTTTATAAAAAATTCCTAAAGAAAAAATTTAGAAAATTAAAGATGTGATAGGGCAAAGTGCACCCCTATCGCCCCCTTTTTAATAACTTTCATGCCTGATCCAAAATTTGGCCAGGCAGCATAGATTTACAAAGCTACCCAGGCTAATATATAAATATATAATATATATTTTACTGAACATTATACTTTTATATATTAAAAATATATGTGAGCAATATGTTAATGCAAAATTTTTTGTACTATTTTTCAAGGATTTTGTCATGTTTAATTTCAGTTTTCTTCATTGAATACATTTCTTCGTAACGAAAAATGCACAGTCAGATTGATTTTTATTTTAATTTGATTGGCAGTGGTTTCTTTCTATAATTTTTTTCGATTTTCGATTAAATTACAAAAACGAATTTGTGACGAAAAAGTCAAAAACAGCCAAAGATATTTAAAAAAAAAGAAGCAAAAAGATGTTAAAATAAAGTTGTAAGAGAACAAACGCAATGGGAAAAGCAAAAAAAAAAAAAACACAAGCAAAACGAATAAAATAGGGTCAATAAAATGTGCTTTTGTGGTATCATTTTCTCAGTTTGAAAACGCGATAAAGAAGTTTTACATCTCTCTGACTCTTGGCGTGTTTGTGAGTGCGACAAGTTTATAGCTTTTGCTATATAATGCATATAAAGCATGTGTGTAAATGTATAAATTAGTCTTGATGTGTGTGTGTGTGTGTGCGTGTGGATGAGTGAGTTTCTCCACAAATGTATTCATTTGTACAAGCTACAAACTAAATTGAATAGAAGTGATTTCCATAGCAATTTATTTCAGTTGCTTTTTATACTTTAGTTTGGAGTTAGACTGAGTGTGTGTTAGCGAATAACAATGAATCCATATATTTGTTTATTATAGATAACACACACACTAACACACTCAACTGACGCACACGAGCACGCTTCTTCGCACTCACTAATTGGATGAGCTGTAATAAATTTAGTGCGGTCATAAAATTGGACACATAACAACGACAACGACAAGCACAACTAAAACTACGACACCAAACACGACAACAATAATAATCCACAACATACACAATGGAAACTAGAACGACAACAACAACTACAACAAAAACAAAAACCAAATAGCGTCCTAATGTCCTGCATTATTTTGGCATAACATATAAGAACATTATAAGCAAGCTTAGCTTCTTGTGCCAGTGGAATAAAAACAACCTATCCACAAATATGTCTGCCGTATTTTCTGTAAACATTTAGTTTTTTCTATTTCTTTCTTTCTTTGTTCTTTTATTTGCCATTCATGCCTGCTTTTCTTATTCACAGTTTTGTTATTTATTTTTTTTTTCGCTTCACTTTTACTTCAGTTTTGCTGGCTTTTATGTGTTTTGGTAATGTTTAATTGTGTGTCTGTGAGCGTTTAGTATGGATATGTGTGTGTGTTTGCCTATGTGTGCGTTGCTGGTGTTTGCATGCGTTATTGTGTTTTTGTGTATGTTTGTGTGCCTTTTATGTTGAACTTACGCTTGCTCTTGAATGAAATTTAAGTTTAATTAATGCAAACGGAAGCCGTCAAGGATAATTAGGCTAGCCGTAAAAAGGATATTTTAATGATTGCCTCTGCATGTGTTAAAAGCAAACCATTGTGTAATTATATTGTTGTATGCACACACTCTCCCACACACACACACACACACCCACGCACTCACAAAATGTTTAGTGATGTGATTTATGCGCGTGTGTCTGAAGTAAAAGAAAGAATTAATTAATTAATTAATTATTGAAAATGAAGTATTAATTTAGCCCATAAGAATTTTGCCTGAATTTAGGCGATTATTTAGCTGCTTCTAAATAAATAAAATTTCAATTAGATGTTCACGAAAAGACAAAATAATTTTTTATTGCTAATATATGCAATTCCATGTCCTATGCTGATGTGAATTTTATTTTAGCGCAGAAGCGCTGCATATTCAAAGGGACACTGCAAAAACATATTGTGTATGTATCATAGATGGGCAACCCAGTGGGCATTTTAGCGAGTGCTCCGCAAAAGAAGGTATGCTAGCACTGCTATTATTGGCGTCAATACACCTTCCATGATCACTTCATTGATGAGTACTTCTGTAAGGCCTACCTTTTGAAGGTCCTGATTCTTTTCGTATTATTTTATATGAAAAAATTTACAAAAAAAATTCCAAAAAATTTTAAATACACAGAACAGTATGTAAAAAAATGTAGATTTAAAAAATAAACAACAAAAAGAACTGAGTTTGGTCTCGAACCCGGGCTCCCGAAAACTAACACATTACATATTATATTAAATGAAAATATTTATATGGAAAAACTCCAAGTCTTTTTTGTATATTTTTATATGAAGAAAATTTATAAAAAAATTAAAAAAAAATATTTTTTCCGAGTTGGGTCTCGAACCCGGGCTCCCGAAAGCTTCTGTTCATTTGTATTGATGCAAAACAAGCTATTGGTTCTTAACAACTACGATAGACGAGTCGGTAAGATGTCGGACCGCCACATGAGAGGACCATGGTTCAAATCTGAAATTGTTATTCGTTTTTTATTACAAGTTCATATTTATATTGCTTTTCCTTCTAAAGTGACTTCTTGTAAGAGCGCTTCTGGCAGGTCTCTTTTGAGCAAGGAGAGCGGAAGGCCTGACAAATTTTCCCATTTCATACAAGCAATAAAACGGTGTTTGCAAAGAATGTGGAAGGACTTTTAAAACCTAACGCAGGAACTGACTTATTAGTGCATTAAAAAATATCATTAGCACTACGTGCTTAGTGGTAATGCAAATCGAATTTCCACCTAGTGGTAATGCAAAGTAATTTTCCTTTACCACTACCACCTTGTGATAATGCAAAATAAATTTTCATTACAATTAGTATGTAATATTAATGGAAAAAATTGCATTACCATTAGTATGAAATAGTAATGGAAAAAAATTAAAATTTGCATTACCACTAAAGTTTTAATAGTAATTACCATTATAATGGAAGAAATTTAAATTACCACTTATAATTTCAAAAAAGTTCTACCAGTACAAAATTTTTCAAGTATAAAATTCTGTAAGTACGTGGTTTCTTTTTAATTAAAAAAGCTTTTATTTAAGCTATTAAATAGATTTCAAATGATCAAAATTGAAATGACATAAATTTTGGCCTTTTTGCAACATACGCGGTATTGCACGCGCAAGGACAATATAATGTTATCATATTTAATTTCATACCCAAATTTATTTTAAATATACAGGAGTAAGAATGTTTCTTGATTTCCAGTTGAAACTTGCTTGAACAATAATGTTTCATTACCAGTTTCCAATTTCTCATTAAATTTTAGTGTAAATTTTTAAAAATTAAAAAATTTTCCTACCAAAAGTTTAGAAATCTTTTCGTAACTGTAAGAAATCATTCCAGTATCATTTTGGTATTGAATATATCAATTAATAGTTTTAGCTGTGTAAAATTATAAAGGATTATTCGTCAGTATAATAGTTTCATAGCTATTAGCCGATAGGTAGCGCTAGATACCTCACATATTTTTAGGCATATGCTGGAATTAAGAAGAGAAAAAGCAACATAACAACAACAATTATGTGTAAACTTTAACTAGCTATAACTTAAAAAACATAAGTTTTTAAGAAATAAAAAGTCCAGTTCGCACATCTACAGATCTAAACCTACCAAACCATACTAAATTTATTAAGATTGGACTTGTACTTAAAAAGCCTTACGCTGGATAAAATTTGCGTTTGCGTAATATATATAAGATAATGAAAAAATTATTGTCTGAGGAGGCAACTGTGAAATCAAAAACAAATTTTGATAGAAAATAATATTTATTAGCTTTATTTAATGCTACCATATTTTAATTCGTGCCGCTAAGTTTTTGTCTTCGCGACCGATTGATGATGTTTTTGCAATTTTTAGTGGTAATGTTAGTTTCCTCCATTACCATTTAAAAATTTGTGGTAATGAAAATTTTTTGCATTAACATTAAAATTTTAAATTACCATTAAAAATTTAGTGGCAATGCAAATTTCTTTTCCATTACCATTACATGCTAATGGCAATGTATTTTTTTTTTTCATTACCATTTAATAATAAAGGTAATGCAAATTTATGTTACCATTTACTTAACAACTAGGTTTTTAATGGTAACAGAAAAGAAATGGTATTGGAAAGTGCTAGTCTATATTATGCATAGAACAAAAAATATCACTTACTATGCTATAGAAGACAGACTAATTTAGCACATTTAGTACATGTAACCTATTAAAGAAAATTGTATTTATTCTTATACTTATATTTTTATCCATTGTTTTTTCAAAAGTATAACTTGCGATTTTATGAAAGTGCAACATTAGTTTTGCTTGGTTATTTTGTTGCATTTCGGTTTTAATAGTTATAAAACACAACTCTTACGAAAAAAATTGAACACCAATTTAGCACATATTTAAAAACTATATTGACATAAACTAAATACATTACGAAAATGTTTTTGAATTATAGTTGAGCTCTTTAATCGGTCTATAGTTTTAAATAAAGCCAGTTTTATATCAAACAATTTATTTAAATTGAATTGTTTTATTAAATTTTACAAAACGTTTTTGCCAAATTTGAAGAAAATTTTTTAACTCTAATTTCAAGGACTGTTTTGTGCAATATTAAAATTATAAAATAATTCAATGAACAAGTAACAAATGAAGTAATAAACAAATCCCCACAACTACCCCCCTTCTAGCACAAGCCGCACTAAAGGTTTGTAATTGCGAAATAAAGTGGAACATTTTATGGAAATTTCTTCTTCCAGTTCCATAAAAGCGGGCTTAAAATTATCTACAGAAATGCTATTCACTCTCGAATAAATTTGTATCTTGAAAAATTTTGAATTCCGTTCTGAGACTTTGAACGGTCCAGAATATTTTGGCTGCAGTGGTTTGATCAACATGCCACATTGAACTCAGAAAAATTTTGCATAGTAAAATCATAGTGATGCATAGTTTATTTAGTTTTACATGATTTTATATTTCATGGTGGCAGCAACATGAAAGTCATTATGATTTCATGTTAAATCATTATTGAATCATGTAAAAAAACACGTCCATGGAGTGCATGTGTTGGCATTATTTTGCAGAGTAGAATCATTATGATTTTGTGTAAAATCATAATGATTTCATATAGAATCATTATGAAATCCAGTAAAATCATTACTGCATCATGTAAAAAGTTAATCAACATGATTTTATGTAAAATCATTATGATTTCATGCAGAATCATTAAGATTTTATGTAGAATCATTATGATATCATGTAGAATCACTATAAACTCTAGAAAAATCATTATTGCATCATGCAACAAAAAATAATTGTCCGTGCTTACCCAACTAGAACTTATGGTCCATACTTGGGTTGCAGCGACCTTGTATCGTTTATTTTTGTGTCAACATTGACATGATGTCACGTATTTGTTACGTTACAGAGATCACTATGTTTCGAAAGTGGTTCAACACAACGCCGACATTGTGTTAGTGAAAATTACTTTGAAGTTACTTATTACATTTTAGTACAAATGCATTACAGAGTTTCCAATTTTGTTTACAGCCATATAAATAATAAATTATTTTATAATTATAGTTTATATAAAATATTGGAGTACAACATAATATTTAGTGTTTTGGATATTTTTTGGAACTAAATGCAGATGGGAAAGAAGATTTTCGGTAAAATAACAGCCTAAACTTCTTAAAAATTTAAGCGCAAGATTAATTCAGAAAATGTTATAATAATTTCATATGTTAATAAAAAATGTTTTAAAAAGTTTTGTGAAGTATTGTACACAAATTTCAGCAATAGTTTTTAATGTAAGCAATCAATAAAACATAGTTAAAAAGCTTTACAATACAATATAAAAGCAGTTTCATGTTTATTGTTAGGAAAATCTATATAAATAAAAATCAAATGTCGTTCGTTGGTAATTGCATCAGTTGAGAACGGCTGAACCGATTTGGATAATTTTTTTTTTAAAATGTTCGTAATAGTCCAACTTAGGTTATTACGGAAAGAAAAATTGACCACGCCCACTTTGCGCCCACTTTTTTTGATTTATCTTAAATCGGAAAACGGCTGGATCGATTTGGATAATTTTTTTTTAATGTTCATAGTAATCCAATTTAAGTTTTGTCGGAAAGAAAAATTGACCACGCCCACTTTTGCGCCCACTTTTTTCAATTTATCTAAAATCGGAAAACGGCTGGACCGATTTGGATAATTTTTTTTTCAAATGTTCGTAGTTATCCAATTTAAGTGTTTACTGAAAGAAAAATTGACCACGCCCACTTTTGCGCCCACTGTTTTGATATCTATATATATAAAATTAAGTGGCAAAACTTCCTGTTCGCATACTCCTCCTAGATGGCCTGCCCGATTTCAATGAAATTTTCAGGGGTGATTGGGGTCTGTGTGGAGGTTGCACATAAGAAATTGCATGTGTGTATCTTTGCAGGTTCTGTACCACACCCCCTTTTGTCGCCCACAAATCAATAAAAATGCTGTATTTAAGACGGTTTTGGTCGTATGAAATTAAAATTTGGTAAATAAGTTCGTATGATAACTATAATTAAAACTAAAACTTTGAAAAAATGGGCGTGGTCACAATTCATCTACGCCTACTTTAAAGAAAATATCAAAATACTTCGAAACCATTGGTCCGATTGAGCTCAAATTTTGTAAGTACGCTTTGCTTTGAGTACGAGATGGTTTAAGGGGCAATGCCACACCCCCTTTTACCTCCCACATATAAATAAAAAATTGTGTTTATCGAATAGCTTTAGTTAGAGTTATGGGTCGCACAGCTTAGAAATTCGGTATTCGACCACAATTTAGACGTACCGTTTCTGTGATGAAATTTTATGGGAGTGGACAAGGGGGAGGGGCACCTCCGATACAACCCAAATTTGTGATATCGAATAGCTTTGAAGTTATAGGAATTCATTTTTGGAATTCAGTTTTTGACCTCAATTTACACATGCAGTTTCAATGGTTTTATTTTATGGGCGTTGGACAGGGAGGCGTGACATCTCCCTTACAACCCAAATTTGCGATATCGTATTGCTTTGAAGTTATAGGTTGACAGCGAAAGAATTCGGTATTCGACCTAAATTTATACATGCATTTTCAATACTTACATTTTGTCGTCGTAGGGCAAAGGGGAGTGGCACTTCCCATACAACCCAACTTTGTGCTATCAAATAGTTTTAGAGTTATAAGTCTTACAACGCCGAAATTCAGTATTCGATCTCAATATACACATGCAGTTTCATTGATTCAATCTATGTTCATTGGTAAGAGGGGCGTGGCACCTCCCATTTAACGTAAATTTGCGATATTGAATATCAGCGTCAGAATTCAGTATTCGGCCCCAATTTATACATGCAGTTTCATTAATTACATTTTATGGGCGTACGACAAGGGGGCGTGAAACCTCCTATTTAGCCCAAATTAGAGATATCAAATAGCATTGGGGTTATAGGTCTCACAGCTTTGGAATTCAGTATTGGACCTCAATGTACACATGCAGTTTCATTGATTACATTTTATGAGCGTTGATCAAGGGGGAGTGGCACCTCCCATACAACGAAAATTTGTGATATCGAATAGCTTTGTAGTTCAAGGTCGCACAGCGTCGGAACTCAGTATTCGACCAAAATTTACGCTTGCAGATTTACTGATAAAATTTTTTAGAGTTTGTCGGGGGGGCGTGACACCACCAATTTAACCCAAATTTGCGATATCGAATAGATTTGGAGTTATAGGTAACTCAGCCTCAAAATTCAGTATTCGACCTCAATGTACTCATGCAGTTTCATTGCTAAAATTTTATGGGCGTAGGGAAAAAGAGAGTGGCACCTCCCATACAATCAAAATTTATGCTATGGAATAGTTTTGGAGTTATATGTCGCACAGTTTTGGAATTCGGTATTCGACCTCCATGTAGACATCCAGTTTAATTGATTACATTCTATTAGCGGTGATGAAGAGGGAGTGGCACTTCCTATACAACCCAAATTTGTTATATCGAATAGCTTTGTGGATATAGGTCGCACAGTATCAGAATTCAGTATTTGACCTCAATTTAGACATGCTGTTTAACTGATAACATTTTATGGGCGTTTGAATAGGGAGAGTGGCAGCAACGCGCCGGGTTTCAGCTAGTATAATAATAATTTGCGTCCACCATTTTAAATAGAAAGAGCCTACACTTGGGTCGCAATAAGCTAATTGTTACAAAATGGTTACATCTTAAGTTATTATTCCATAGTTTAGTGATGCATTTTTTAAAGGTAAAACTTGATAAATCGTTACAACATTCTGTGATCTAGTGGTAAAGTAGTATTAAAAGGGAAAGTCACATTGAAGGCATGGTTACAATATAGGAATTGTGCCAATATAGTAAAAATAACGTCATTGTGTGACATTTTATTTCTAAAATGAAAATAAAACTAAGTACGAATTTGTACAAACTTTTCCCACAAAATATTTTCCAAATCAGTATCGCTGCAACGTCGTCGTGTAAAAAAATGTGTCCTAAGTAACCTGTGGTCGCAAAATTCTACATGGGTAAGAAGTTCCGTTGTTTCTGGCGAATTTTCCGCGTTCTGGCGAATTAGAAACATTATTTCGAGGAGTAGCGTCGGTGCAAATATTAAAATTAAAATAGTTTGTAATAGCTGAAAAAGTGAATACAAGTGAAATTATAGTGGAACTAGATGCATCTATAAACTTCGAAACAGATGAACAAGGTAATGTGATATGTGACTTATGTTACTATAACAAAATAATATCAAAGTTTTTGTATTACTTTTAGAACCTTCAATTGACTAGGAAAGTTTAAGGTACTTATCTTAAGGTGCCCCCAGACTATATGTTTCATACAGATGACATGTTAAAAACAAAAAATGTAATTACATACCGAATTTCATCTGTGTGTCAAAATTTAGTTTTTGTCATTCAGTTTTTTCTTTTGTCTTCACACTATCTGACACGTCATTTGAAAATAAAATACAGCTTTTGAAATTTTTGTAAGCCGTAAAGCTCTAAAGTGTCCACCTTTGGCCATTCAAACTGAAAATAAATTCATTAAAAATCAATTAATTGAATAAATATCTTAAAATTTGCTTTTTCTTCTGTTTTCACATAAAAAATTTATCAAACTGACATTTTGTACAAATTAAAAAATATACGAAATTAGAGACTGTTCTAATTCAAAAATTTACAGACGCAGATACAAACGACATTTCAAAACGAAATGTTCATATGTTCAACACTATCTGTAGCTAAAAACTATTTCTAATTAATGACGTGTCATATGTATGAAACATATAGTGTAGAAGCACTTTTAGGAAGCTATTCCACCCGTCTGACTTCGTGCACGTTATAGAGAAAAATTATTTAGTTTGAGAAAACTTGAGGTATGTTTTGTAATTATAAGTCATTTTATTTTATATTTTTCAATAAATATGTTTGCTGACTACTTCCAATCAAATTTTTTTTGAGACAATGTTCCTATACATCAGGATCGATCGCTATATAATGGAGAGTGAATCACTGATGTGGGCTCTTTAGTTCTTTCGGTAGAGGATGTTCTTAACGAGTTGTTGTCACAGGATATTAATAAGGGTGCTGGTTCCGATAATATCCCACCAATCGTCCTCATAAAATGTACTGCTGCACTAGCTCAGCCTCTTTCACAAATTTTTAATTTGTCCCTTGAGAAATGCATATTTTTGGATATTTGGAAGGTTTCGATTAAAATAAATCTGGATCAAGACAAGACATAGGAAACTATAGACCAATATCTAAGTTACCATCAATTCCCAAATTATTTGAAGCCTTTGTGAAAAAACAGATCTATCAATGCATTAAAAATTCAATATCTGAAAGTCAACATGGTTTTGTCTCTGGAAAATCAACCCTTACACACCTCCGATATCAAAGTCAGAGGCATCGACTTTAAGGGCAAATTGAGAGCCAGCTTAAGGATGTTCTTAGAGCGTTCCATTAACAAGTTGTAACTTGCACTTTTCGAAAGCATCTTCTCGGCCTCTTTAGTTCACTTAACTGGTCGTTTGTCGCTCTTTACAGCTTCTTGAAGATAAAAATTCAAATGAAGTTGAGTTGAAGCAGCATCCTAGAGAAATGTTCCAATGAAATTTGACATTGCGAGAAAACATCAAAGTTCTTGAAAGGTTATCGGCTAAGGATAATTTCAAGTTTTATCTACTTTCTCATCTGTGGAAAGTATTTTAACCGCAGTGATCTTGAATCCAAGGAAGTCGACTTCAGATGTACCAAAATGACATTTTTCTTGATTGAGAATGATTCCATGCTTTTTAAACCGCTCAAATACTTTACGAAGATGCATAAGGTGCTCATCAAAGCTGCAGGATGCAATTAATGCATCATCCAAATAGCAAAAAACAAAATGCAGACCACGAAGTACTATGTCCTTGAGTCGTCGAATGATAGGCTCTGACCATATCCATTGTTGAGAATATTACGCAACCAGTTAAATGCATCACAGTCGTTCACCAGCAGCGCCATTCCTTGTTTGTTTTTTACTATATGAATGGCGCTGGACCATTGCGATTTTGACGGACGAATAATTCTAACATATATTCAAAGTCGTTTTTTGCAACGGCTAGCTTCTCCGCATTCATACGTCGGCATTTTACATGGCAATAAGGTCCTTTCGTTTCAATGTTATGATATAAGGTATGCTCAGGAAGTCATTTGAGAATATTCGACGTCCTAGTAATGTCTGGATATTCTGATAGCAGTTTTAGAACTGCAGTTTTTTCATAGTATTATCTTTTAGAACTGCGGAAATACACAAAGAAGGTTCTTGAGTTAGTTGATCTGAGGCCTTCAAAAGAGTTTTTCCATCAACTAAAGCTTTGTTTGAGATCTATTAATAGATAAAAAAGAGTTAAGAAATCTGAACGTATTATTGCTTTTGGAACATCAGCTTTTACAAAACGCCAAGTAAACTTCTTTCGCAAGCCAATATCAAGAGCTATAAAAAATTACCAACAGTGCGAATATGTGTACCATTGGCTGCATATATAATCACTGGCAGATTATTATCTGCAAAACTAAACTTAATGTTTTTTTTGAGCTGTTATTGGAACGACGGAAATGTCTGCTCCAGTATCAATTAGAAAAACTTGAATCGTTTATCGATTGCTAACAAATAGGCGGCATGAATTCAATGTACATATCTTGTACTACATATAAAATAATACGGGATGATCCTACACAAAAACTTCAAAAGAAAAATAGCAACATCTTCAATGAACTCTTCAAAAACAACTACATAAGCAGAACACAAAAACTACAATAAACATGCCATGGTGCCACAGCTCCACTATTTTATAGACTGCCAAAAACACACAAAAATAATTTATCATTAAGACCGATTTCATCGTCAATTAATTGGAACATTATATAAGTTTGCTATAAGTTGGCAAACCACGTTGGACAAATACTTACAAACTTACTATCAAGAGACCACAACATAAAAACTCCTATAAATTCAAGAATAAACTCGACGAAGTAAACATAGAAGAGGACGACATCATGGTATCTTTCGATGTTGTATCGCTTTTCACGGATATACCCATCCATCTTGGTATAAAAAACATAATGACGAAATGGGACATTTTAACCAAACACACCAAAATACCCAAAGGAAGATTTTTGGAGATCCTACAGTTTTGCTTACGAGAAAACAACTACTTCCAATACGAGGACAGAAACTACAGCCTAACGTTTAGAATGCCCATGGGAAACCCCCTTTCCCCTACAATAGCAGACATTGTACTGAACTACCTACTCGACACGACAATCGAAGACCGAAAACAAGACAATATTCACATTAAGGGCCTATGCAAGTACGTTGATGACATTTTCGCTATAATCAGACCACAGCACACCGAAACAATACTGAAAACAGTTAACAATCATCCCAAATACTTACAATTCACAGTAGAAATAGAACAAAACGATAGCCTAGCATACTTAGACGTGAAAACCTTTAGGCATTCCAAAAAAATCAGTACAGAGTGGTACACAAAACCGACAGCATCAGGACGGATAATCAACTTCCATTCCACACAACCCATGAGACAGAAAATAAATACAGCCAACAACCTCATCAAAAAAGTTCTCACCATCAGCGACAAGGAATACCAAGACAACAACATACGAAAAGTACAAACAATACTAAAGAATAACAGTTTTCCAGGAAGAATTTTTCGGAACTTGAATAATGACTACCACACAAAATCCCTGGCAACACCAAACATTTCCACAGCATCGCATATATACCAACACTAACAGACAACAAACAGCTAAAAACAATTACACAAGATCAAGGCTCGTTTATAAGGTTGTGGCACTAGAGAGCGAGCTCTATCAAACTGTCAGAATGGTTGAAAAGAAATGGAGAAAATGAATGCATAGAACAAAGAAAAGCACAGTGACAGTTCGAGCAAAGGCGGGAAAAAGAGTGCATTTCTCTCAAGTGCCACAACCTTATAAATGAACCTTGCACAAGATGAGAATATCACATTCGCTCACAAGTCCAATACCACCCTCACAAAAATATTTAGCAACACAAGAACACCTATAGACAACCAAGAACGTCGTCTACGAGATTCAATACAACGGTAGTACAGATGAACAATGCAAACACGTATATATAGGCACTACGAGGAGATCACTCAAAACGAGAGTGATGGAACATCAAGTAGACATCACACACAAACGAATGTCGACAGTAGCAGAACACATGCTGGAAAGAGGACACACAGCTTACTTAAACGGAGTTAAAATACTAGACATCGAACAGAGAGCAAGAAAACGTTTTACTCTAGAGAGCCTACGCATACAACAGAAGATAAGAACGACGATGAACTCACGGGAAGACAAAGACAAATCGCTCTCATCCTAAACTAATAGACAGTGTTGATAATTGGTGCAACAGTTTCATAAAATAGTTATAATAAATTACGAAATACTTCTTTAATGTTAAATGTTTCAATGTTAAATTCGCATTGAATTTCCGCTAAAACGAGAGATACAAAATTTGTTGATATTTCGTTGAATAATCTCAAAATTTTAGGTCCTTTGCAGCGCATGTCACGTACCAAAACCGTAGAACACCCTGTATCTTGAAAGTTTTACAATGTGCAAGGAAACTCCATAAAGTGTCATACTCGCCTTATGAAGAAGAATCACCAGCCGAGGGAATTAATGCTATGTCTGGGGAACCTTGTATATAATTCATGCAGCTTCATATATAAAAATATAGGTGTCCCTATTTATTTTCACATGACTTTATATATAAAATAATTTTAAAAAGTAAAATAAAGTTCAAAAAATATTACTTAAATACAATATTTTTGCTAAATGTTTATCGGATCTGATCTCAACAATAAATATACTGTTTTAAAATGACTCGTAATAACTAAATCTTCTTTACTAAAACTAGGTCATGACGGAGCCCGATTTAAGAAATTTTATTAAAATAAAAAATAAAACCCCGAATTCAGTTAGATGCTATACATTTTTTTCTTATTACTTTTCTGATCGCTCCGTTTGTATTTGAAGCACTGCACTCAACATTAAACAAGTATTACTTGAAATTAATTTTTTCAAATATAATACTCATCGAGCACATCACAGCACATATTTTTATATTATAAAATTATTATTATAAAATTACAAATTCTTTGAAATGAAGCCATTAAATATCGTTAAAAGATATATATTGTATATTAGACCACCCATATGTGCAAAAGTGTTCTTTTCTTCGCTCCCCGTGCATTTTCGTAGAGAACTAGACTAAAAAATAAGATCTGCAAAAAAAACGGGTGCGTGTAGTGGTAAAATTCCAGTCGCATTTGACTTTAAACTTCAAAAACACACTTAAAAAAAGTTCAAAATATTTTTGATCTGTAACTCTTTTAAAAAGTGTTTAAAGTAATTCGTGATTGGAAATTTAAATTTACGAATAACCTAGCCAATAACAACAGTGTACAAACTTATACAAAATACACTGCTGTTATTGGCTAGATCAGTGTTTCTTAACCTTTTTCATTCCGCGGACCCCTAGAAAATCACGCACAAGTTCAAGGGCCCCCTTAATAAAAACACAGGAATAAATTTTGGACAAATTATTTCAGTACTGAAAAAAAATTACATTTTTATAAAAATTAAAAATTCTGTATTAATGTGAAGGTTGGTGCTGCTTTTTTGAAACTAAATTAGTAATATTTGGGTTGATGTTTTTACTTAAATGTAATCTCAAATCTGATTCCAATTGTAATCTGTTTCTGTATTTGTTTTTGGTGTATACAAGAGCAGAGAAGGCCTTTTCACAGAGGTATGTGGACGAGAAAAGCAGTAAATATTTTAGTGCTTCTTCTAATATTTCTTTATAAACATTTTTTAAATTTACCCAAAAACTTGATAAAGACGATTCTTTCCAATTACATTTTAAAGCTGAATCATATGATATTTCTATTAATTGATTTTCCTGTACCATTGTCAAGCTGATTATATCTAAAACATCTGCGTTGAAAGGGTCTGCTATCCAGTTTTTATATCTGTCGGGTTCTAGAAAATAATCCCGAAAAGAAGACGTCAAACCGCGGAGGTTTTTAATCATTTCCTCTTTTACTTGCGTTGGGAACATTTCTCCACCAGAGGATTCCAAAAACGCTACCAGTTTAGGAAAATGATTATAGTTTTTTTTAATTTAACGATTAGTCCAAAGGTCAAGTTTTTTATCATAGCTCCTATTTTATCTTCAACTTGGAAGATGTTGTTATCTCTTTCTTGTAGACTTAAGTTCAGCTCGTTCAGGGCACTAAAGATATCAGCCAAACATGCCACCATTGTAAGCCATTCAAAGTTATTGAAATTATTTGCATGTTTATTGGCGCTGCCAACAGAATTATTAAAAAAAAACATTCTGATCTCATCTCTCAGCTCAAAAACACGCGACACGACTTTGCTACGAGACAACCAACGCACCTCAGCATGCAATAACAACTGAATGTGAATGCTGCCCATTTCTTCACATATCATACCGAAAATACAGGAATTTAGAGGCATGGCTTAAATAAAATTCACGACCTGCACTATGTCGTCCAAAACTGTTTTTAATTTTTCTGGCGTATTCTTAGCAGCTAATGCCTCTCTATGAATGCAAAAATGATGCCAGATAATAGATGGATTCATCTTTTCGAGATGAAGGACGAAGTCCTGTTCGTGTACCGGTCATAGCCCGAGCACCGTCGATACTAACTGCCACACATTTATCCCACGGTATTTCATGAGTGGACATAAAGTTGTTTAATACTTCAAATACTGCTTCACCTGTAGTATGCGAAGGCAGAGGCCTACAGAATAGAAAATCCTCAATTATTTTCCTTAAAATTTCTGTTATGATCATTAATTAAAAAAAAATACTAATTCAAATGTCCATAGATTAGACGGCGGACCCCCATATATATACTCACGGACCCCAGGTTAAGAAACGCTGGGATAGATTATTCTTAAACTTAAAGTCCCAAAACACTTTTTAAAAGAGTTACAGATCAAAAAAATTTTGAACTTTTTTAAAGTGTGTTTTTGAGCCTTTAAGTCAAATGCGACTGGCATTTTACCACTAGACGCACCCGGTTTTTTTTTACAGATATTATTTTTTAGTCTAGTTCTCTACGAAAATGCGCTGGGAGCAAAGAAAATAACACTTTTGCACATTCATATATTCCATGGGTGCTCTACTATATATGTTAGATAAAAAAAGTTTTGTATTTTACAATTATAAGAAATATAGTTTTTGCTTTATGAAATATTAATCATATCATATATTGCATGATGTTATGAAATATTTAACAGAAATATAATAGAAATTATATTTTATATAATTGTAATATACGAAACGTTGTTTTTATTATACATATACCAAAGAGTATAAATGAGTAGTTTATACTCACTTATACTCTACTCATTTATACTCTTATACTACTCATTTATACTCTTTGCATATACCTTTTTAAAATGTCAAATAAGTACATCAAGCAACCGGATGCAATAATAACATGCTCTTGACAGAACAAACCACTTAGCAGACTGGACAGCTGTTTCGTTGATCATTGCATTAATTCTTCTCAAATCAAGGTATTCTGTGGAGCTTATGAAATCCACTGACTTTGACAAACTTAAAAGTACAACTTCTGCTTAATCAAAACGCAACTATATATGCTTTTTGTCTTTCAAAGCAGTATTTTTCTACTACTCGTATTTTGCAAAAGTTCAAAAAGTGACTACATTGTTTTTGCAAAGAGTGTTGTTGTAAAATTATATATTTTGAAAAAATAAAATATGAAATCGTAGTATGTAATTGTAAAATTGACTTTAAAAATTTTTCAAACAAAAGTTTCTTTAGTACTTATTGCATACATACTGTAAGTTCGATAACCACTCATACTTTTAGGAAATATTTTTCATTCTCCGATTGGTTTTAACTAGAATCAGTTCAAATCAATTGGACAATGAAAAATATTTCCTTAAAGTATGCCCGGTTATCGCACTTTGAATATGTATGCAATAAGTACTAAAGAATTGCATTTTATTAATGTTAAAAAAGACTTATTGACGATTTTCATGTTTTTGCCTAATTGAGTAATGGTTCGACATATAATTGTCTGAATTTCTTCATGATTTTAGGCTCTCAAATATAAATATATGTGTTGCTAATTTATATTCAATCCAGTTTTAATAATGACATTTTCAGAGATGAGTCTTTATTTGCTTTATTATAAGTAGTTTTTAATTTAAGCCCCACTTCACTCTTAAAATATACATTTCACAATTAACAATTTGTTTTATTGTTGTAATCTTATACTATTTAAGCAAAAAAACAACAAGCTTGGCAAATAAAGCAAATCAATTAACAACAATTATAAACAAACACTTGTAAAAACTTATCTCAAACCATACAAAACAACAATCATTACATCAGCAAGGAACACAACAACAGCAGCAGCCACAACCATCATGGTAATTACAACAAAAATACGGTTTTCAAAGCAAAACTTGTAACAGTTTCGAAATAAAATAAAATAAAAGTAAACAAAAAATATATAGATGAAAAATCGTTGCAGCATTTTGAGCGTGGTTACAAAACAAATGCTTTCTGCTTAGCAAAACCATCTTCTTCTGCTTGCTCACTCGCTTACTCGTTCGTTTTAGACCTTTCTCTTTCACTCACTTACGCGCTCAATATCATTGCAAATTATTTCAAGCGCATACATTTTTATTTGATGAATACAAAACCTCTTAAATCTGCTCTGTTTTGCATTGTCGATGGCAGGCTGCTGGCAAGAGAGGAGAGAAGCTTAAACCAAATACTCGCATGTGAATTTTATGCATTGTATACTCTCAGGCGGAATGTAATTTTTGCATGCAAAAAGATTTTAAATTATTTTATGTTGCACCACGATGTTTTTGTTTTTTTTTTTGTTTTTGTAGACTTTTTTTGTCAGAATTCGTATGTAGTTATAAAGTATGTCTGTATAAATGAATGAATGAAGGTTGGATATACTGAAGTATTGCATTCTTCTAGGAGTGTTCTTACTGCAGCAGGTAATGCGTTACCAGGTACAATGCTACATTTTCTTCTTGCTACTGTTGATGTCGAATCAAATATATTTTACACTCATTTATTTGCTGTCTCTTGGCATCTCTACCGACGTGCCCATGTGCCCACCCACCCACGCTCAAGCAGTTTAGCTCTGTCTTCTGCTGCTATCTGTATGTGTGTCTTTCATTGAAGCCTTATTCGTTTTCTTCAGCTACAAAAGCTCTAAGCACTGCATGCAGACGTGTCTGAGGTATGGTGCGAAGGATAAACTAAGGATAAATTGAAGTTTTGTATTGTTGCCAGGTTGCATTTTGATATGACGACGGATCGAGCAAGTAAGCTAGAGCATGGACTACTAGAGCAGCAGCAGCAGCGGGAAAATTCAGAAAGTTTGAGTGAAGCGAAAAAAGAATTAGATGTATAGAATTTTCTTTACTATGAACATATTAAATAGTTACTCTTTGAATAGTTTGACAGAAATTTTTTAGTCAATTTGTACAAATTATTTCCATTACATTTATTTCTTTCTGCAGTCTATAAAATTATGCTGCATACGTTGAGGCACACACATACACACATTCTCACTCAGCTCTGGAATATTCACAAGTTATATGTCATTGAGTTCAACTAAATAGAGATGCAATTGAAGCGCTGACTAAAGTAATTCAAAGTTAAAAAAAAACAAAAATCTGTTGCTGCTTTTAGGAACAATACAGAAATAAACCACTTCTTGGTATATCATAGAGTTTTAATGTTTCTAAAGAGCTTTTAACGCATCAAAGTTAGTAGATGATGAGCAGATGATGCTCAGATGTAGCATTCTACAATATTTTTTTTCTCAAACTAGAACTGCATTACTTAATATGCATAACTATAAGCTAAAAACTTTTAGTTCAAGTGTCTAAAATTATGCTTTAATTGCTGTACTCAGAGCAGATGGGTTGTCGGATTTATTTGTTATCTTTGTTTTTTCCAGTAAAAGCAATATTATTTTATATTTTTAATGATCTTGAGACGTTTTTTTATGATTTAGTCTTTTAATGCTAAAGCTTTTATCAAAATCAAACTTTGAAAGTTTGCAGTTAACATTGGTAAAAGCCAAACGCTTTTAAGCTACCTTTAAAAATAAAAATCTAGAAAATTAGTAAAGCGCGCCGCTTTCTTAGCTTAATTATTGAGATAGCAAAAGAAACTTTAAGCAAAACTTTAATGTTATCACATTACTCTATTAAGCTCAATTGTTGCTGAATTGTTACTGAATTTTGCTAAATTCATTTTTTTATGCTGTCTCATTTACAAATACAGCTTCAGCTGAATTAATACAGCAGCAAAGACATTTAATTTAGCAAAAGCTCAAACTCAACGTATTAACATACGCACGCATTTCAAGGAATATTACTAGCGGTCCTAATGAATGTGCCTAAAAATATTCAGCAATTATTGTTTATGAAACAATGAGGCAAGCAATTTTTATTTGTTTGTAGTAATATCATATATTATAGCTTTTACAGTCAATTTTTCAACCTGACTAAATCCTCCTTTAGTATTAAGTTTTCACTGAATTGATGCAAATTGATACAAACATACTTATGCTGAATGCTAGCTGAGGGCCGAAATTCGTCCTAATTGAATGTTTTGAAGTTTGTATTTATATTAAGTAGCTATTCAGTAGCTTCTCAATTTGTGAATTATAATTTTGGAATTTTAAGTTCAAAAAAGTTCAACACAATAATAAAGCTCTTATGCTATATTAAGACAGAATAATACAAAAGCATAACATCTTACGCGGAATTGAAGCTGACATACTCAAAGAGAAAAAATTAAATCTGACAGTTTTTGTTAAGGCTTTATATAGTAAAACGTCCTTATTTTTATATTAAGCTAAGTATTCAGCGATTTAAAATTTTATACAAAACATTTGCTTGTGCTATTAAGTTCATAATATTTTGTAATATATTGTATTATAGTTTTACGAACCTATACGACGATTTTGCGCTCAATAAAACACGACTTTAGCGAACTGAAAGTTCAATTAAAGATAAGTGTAAAGACATTCTTAAATTGAAAAAAGCTGCATAAAAAATAAAACATTTTTTTTAATGTATGTACTTAGTTTAGAATTTAGCTGCGAAAATATATTTAGAAAAAAACCTGCGTTAATATATTGAATGATCTTATTTTATTTCAATGTTATAATATTGTATGCATCAACTATTCAACCTCTTTTCAGCGTATATATTGTTATTCATAATCAATTTATTTGTAAGCTTTAACTCAGAAAATTTGATATATTAAAGTTTTTTTTATTAAATTGTTATTAAAGTGGCTGAATAGAATTTGACCTACACTGAACCAAAAAGTATTAATCATTCAAATTCTATGGTACAACCAATTTATTTTCTTATCTTTAAAAAAAATAAGATTATGAAACCTTTTTACTTTTACAATAAAAAGTTCATACGTCTTTTTTATCTTAAACTTAAGAAAAAATTAATTGAGTTAAGTTGAGCTGTATAACCGTTAACTGCAAAAAGTCGAATTGATTTAAGCTTAACCAAGATCTATTGAGCCGAATAAAGCTAAATTGGGCTTAAGATTTGTTCTGAGATAAAATGAAATCAAAACCAAGTAAAGTTTTGCTTAGCTTAATAGGATTAAATTGTCATTAAAATTCAGCTGAACATAATCAATATGAGCTGAATTAAGCCGTATTACAATGAGCTGACTTACAATATTTCTAACTGAATTAAAATTGGCTGAAATGAGTTAGGTCAAGAGCATTGAGCTGAACTTTATAGTGCTAAGGTGATTCAAGCTTAATTCAGCTTGAATTGAACTGAAAAAAATCTGCAGAATTCTGAAAAAATTAAATGAAAAAATTTGCAAAGCTTAGCTGAATTAAAATATTTTGAACTGATTTGCTAATTTCAGCTTCCTCAAAAATATTCATCTGAGTTATATGAGAACAGTCGAACTGAATTGATCTGAAATTAGCTAAGTTAAGCTGTAATAAGCTCTAGAATATCACTTAGCTCAGCTAAATTGCTCCACTCTGAGCTGAATTCAGCTAATATTAGCAAAAAAAGTGTTAATATGAGCTGAACTAAGCCGTACTGTGTTGAGCTGAATTTCCATAATCTTTCGGAAAAAATATGAGTACCTACAGCTAAAGTAAGCTATCTAAAAAATATCGAGATTGATTAAAAAAGTGGAGCTAAAATGATCTGAAATTAGCTAAGTTGAGCTGTTATAAGCTCCAGAAAATCAATAATTCAGCTGAATTGCGCTACTTTGAGCTGAATTCAGCAAATATTAGCTAAAAAATTTCTCGAAAAGCGTTTATGTCAGCGGAATTAAATTTTTCTGAGCTCCATTCAACTTAATTAAGTTGCGTATAGCAATAACTTTTTGAACCTATACAAAAAATCGAACTTGTTTAACTAAATGGAAAAATTTGGAGCTGAATTGAACGTCCTTGAGCAATTGCGAATTGAAAAAGCCTCCTGAACAGACTTTAGCTTATCTGAATTCAAATTATTTGTGCTGAATAAGCATATATTTAGCTTAATGAGGATAAGCTTAGTCAAAATCGTTGAGCACTGGCTTAAATTGAGTTGACCTGAATTTAGTTCAGCTCATATAATCTGCATTATATTATCAAGCTGACTATTTTTAGATAAATCAATTTTATCTGATCTAATAAATGAAAAATTAAACTGAATTCAGACATAATAAGCTAAAATTGTCCTAAAAAAAATTTTAGCAAAGCAGAATAAGGATAAAGGCTAAAGGATAAATTTGTTTTGTTTAATTGAATTTAAAGAAAGTTGAGCTGAACTTTTAAAATTTTGTTAGAAGAATCACAAAGTCATAACGATTCGACTGCATTAAGCCGTATTAAGTTGAGATGGGTTTCCATAATTTTTACTGCATTAAGATATGAGAGCTTGTTACAGTTAGCTCAAAAACATCACGCTGAATTAATAAAGTGATAAAATCAACTGAATAGTGCTGTAGTTCAGAAACTATCTTAATAATTTCACTAAGCTAAACTGTATTAAAATATATTGACGTGAATTGTGCTGAATAGAAAAATATTGAGATGAATTGCGTTACTTTGAGCTGAATTGCGTAAATATGAGCTGAAAAAATCTAGTGGACAGAACTTATATCAGAGCAATACAATATTGGTGAAGGGGGGGGTTTAAACTCAGGTGCAAAATTGTTTTATTCCAGAGTCCGTTTATAGAAAGCTATATATTTGGAAAAAAAAAATATATAAAAATTTATGTCACAGTGTTAAAATAATTCGAATTTCCAAAAAACTTTTTAAGGAGCTGTTCTTGAATACATAAATTATCGAAAAATTTCCTACACTAGAATGCTGCCTTAAGTTAACAACCAACTTTAACGAGCTATAACTATATGTGTTTGTAAAATTTAAACAGTGCACAAGCACACACACATAAACATACACACATAGATACAAAAAAATTTGCAAGGAACGCCCAGCAGATTGCAAAAATTGGCAATGCAGCAGAAAAAATATAATTTAAAACTTGTGTAGATTTTGGCACGCATACGTAAACAAAAAAATGCAATTGCATGTTAGTGTATTGAAAAGATTTATTAAAAAAAAAATTTAAGCATTTGCTAAAATTTCATTTACACCTCTCATCAGCAATTATTCCCATACACATTCTGCTGCATTCAAAATATTTTTAATAATAGCAACGTTATATTTAAATTTTTTCATCCATTTGAAATATTTCAAGGATGGTTTTTGTTCTTTTTTATTTTATATATGGCTTAATTAAAGTTCTTTGTTGCTGTTGCAGTAGCAGCAACAGCGGCACATTGTTGTTGAAGTAAAAATACCTCGCAGCCTTTAGGTGCTAGTTGTAGTTTTTGATTTTGTTAAAATAATACATGCTGAAAGTTGTTGTTTGTTATTTATGTTTAAGTTGTAGTTGTTGTTGTTGCTGAAACTGCTTCTATTGTTATTTCGTACAAAAACAATGCCACCACTCGTAGCAGTAATTGAGTAGTTGTCAGAATGTGCATTTAACAACTTCGCTCTGCCAAAATATTGCATACCTTGAGGGGCTTTTGTGCATGAAATAAATTAAGCAAGTGCTTCAAATTTTAGATGAATACTTGTACTTGTAAAAAAAAATAAAATAAAATCATTCACAGCAGCTTTTGTGCAACGGTTAAATGTGTAAGGATGTAATTGTTTTTCTTAGGAAAATTTCTAAGCTCCTTTAAATGTGCAGACAATATGGTAAGAAAAGGTATTACTATGTATTTAAAGAATGGGCTTAAGGTATAAATTATTATCTCTTGCCATTTCTTACTTCGTACCAAGTTATTACGCAATGCTTTTAAAATTTAAAGCATAATTTAGGGTGTTGGAGTATTATGAGGATATCAAGTTTAAAAAATAATGAATAAATTATATGAAGCAATTCAAATGGTACAATCAAAAGCCAACATTTGGTTGTTTTAAAAATATGAGCGCCTTAAACGAGGCAGAAATATCTAAGTGCTTGATTTAAATAAAACTTATTATAATATATGCTTTTACTACCAATTGAAGCCTAAAGTACAATTATAAAAATAAATCCTTCAAATTAAATATGTTGTACGTAATGGTTATTGTTATTATAAATAAATATTTATTCATTTTTTTTCGATTCCTTGATTTTTCATATTGAATATGTAACCAAAGATATTGCAATGTTTTTTATCCCTTTTATTTTTATCTTATTCTTTATAATTTCAAAAATTTGATTGAAGCCTACATTTAGGTATGTAAAAATAATTTCCGGAGTTATTGAAGTTGCTGTGAAATACACAAACAAATAAGCTCGTTACGCATAACGTAAGTGGAAAAGTAGTATAAATTGCCATAACTGTGCACTTCAGTGCCTATGTATGTGTTAATTAAGCTTTTTATGGGTTAGCTTGTAGGCATTTTCCAATATGTGTTTGCGTATGTGTGTTGGTTTGTGTGTGCTTGCGCGTTAAATTAAACGCAACGGCAATTGAAAAAGTCATTATTTAATTAAGTAGCACTCGTTGCTCGGACACGCTAGGTACTCGTACTTCAATTAAAAATTCAATTCAGTTGTTTTAATTAACACAATAAATAATTAATTTAAAATACATAGCGTTGAACAAATTGACAAATTGCAATTTAAAGGATATACATATCGTTGAGGATTTTTAAAAGGTTTGACGTTGATGGTAATGTTGACAATTTTAAATTCTATCGAAAAATAAAAATCTTGAAGAGCATTTTAGATTTCAAATACTTTCGTTTATATTAATAAGTAAATATTTTGTATTAAATTTATATTTATACACAACTTCGAGCAATTCAGCTAAATTTAGTAAATGCAGCTCAATTAATTTGAATTTAGCTTTAGTCAAACCGAAATAGGTACGTTTTTAGCCCAAAATTGCTTAAAGCAGGGCTACTTTGATTAATTGATTTCAATTGACCTCAATTAAGCTCGATGAAATTGCATTCAGCATAGCTAAAACATGTAATGGAGAGTTTTTGTGCTAAAAATTGCTTAAAGTATCTCAATTCAGCTCAGCTAAGCTTTTTTTTTGAAAACAAAATTCAGCTTATAATGACTGCATTCAACTTAACATAGTGTAATTCAGCTCAGATTGATTGAACTCCGCTGATATAAGCACTTTTTGAAAGTATATTCAGCTCAAATTTCAAAACTCAGCTCAATTTATCTAAATTCAGCCAAGCTTTGTGGTGTTTTAAAGTTTATTTATGCTCATTACAGCTCAATTCAGCGGAATTTTGTAAAATCTAGGTAAATTATATATAACTAAGCTTGATGATCTTGACGTGGCTCAATTTAGATCAGTTTGTCTTTATTCAGCAAAAACTATACCTATTCAGCTCAACTTATTTGATTTACGCATAAATAAAACCTGCTTAAGAAAGTTTTAAGCCCACAATCGCTCAAAGTAATATAATTCAGCAAAATATTTTGTAATTCACCTCAACTTGATTATATTTTGGAGATAGTGTCTTCTCATAATGACCTTATTTAGCAGAATTTAGTTTGCGTTGATTTCGCAAACCTTAGTAGGGATTCGACAGAAAATTTGGCTATATCTTTTAGTGACAGGAATGTTGATGAGCCTAAGTTTTTTAAACTCGATCTGAGTGGTGCGGGGCATGTGCATAGTAGGTGCTTCATGATCTCCACCGTGCTTGGTTCCTTGCATTTCCTGCAGTTGTCTTCCGGAACTGACTTAATAGGACAAGCAATTTACTCTGTAATGCTTTCCTTGTAACCACATTAACGTGCAAAGAGACAATAACTTTTAGATCTTTCATGAAGCTCTCTTAACAAAAGCATTTTTAAACATTCAACGTTATTTTGGACTACCCACTGAATGCATCTGTTCAGGCAGTTTATGGCATTCACATGCTTAGTTTTTGGAGAGGTAACGGGGGAAATTTATAACTTTAGTTTCACTGTCGTTAAGTGGAATTGTCTCGTCCATATCAATATCATCATTCCATTCCATTAAATCGCTGGATAAATGCTATCCAACAAATTGTAGGTAGTTCTTATTGCATTAAACTCCTCACCTTGTCAAAGGATGGAAAGTAGAACAGCATTATCTTCATTAAACCCATCGACAGCTTCTTCCAAGCCAGTGCAACCAATGACACAGCTTCTGATAAAGTGGTTTGATTCAGAAAATGTTCAAACTTTCGAATGACGTTCCCATTCTGGTCAGTAAACTGCTCCGATAGTATAACTTCAGTTGTCTTATTGCATTTTGATCCGTTGGTATGCATTTTGTATTTGAAGGTAAATATGTACATTAGCCAAATTTTCCCATCTTCTGTCTCTTTAACGACCTCCTCGGCAATTTGATGACTTGGAATATCTAATAAATGTAACGCCATCTTTGGAAGCTTCTTGTCTTCTAGAAACCATTTCAATTGAAAATAATTTACACTTTGTAGAAAACCACGGTAACATACTTATGTACTTAATTTTCCGATAACCTGCTGCATTCATCCCTTTGTTGCTTAGTTTTATCTTAGTTTTATCTTAGCATTTGCAAAAACTAAGTGAAGTTTTATTCTACCTTGTAGTTTAAGTTGTCCTTTTTTCAACTGAATGGGCATAGGTCTTGTCTGGTAACATTTTCTAATAGAAGCCAGTTTCAACCCCATTGAATATTGCTTGAAGTGAAAGTTTGAAGTCGTGCAAGACATCAGACAATTTATTTATGAATGGAGCCGGAAGATTTTGTGTCGACGATAACTTCTCATCCGACAGCTTTAGTATTCTTACGCCATAACGCTTCTTGAACTTAGAAAACCAACCATTGCTGGCGAAAAACTTCCCCTCAAAATAATTATTATGAAACTCTAGAGCTTTGTTTTTAACAACACAGCACTGACAAGAGTGAAGGATTTTCGTTTGATTAAAAAAAATTGATGAATTTTTTCATGGTGAGGCGGTATTTTCAGGCGTTCCTTCAAGTGCATAAGAGTTCACTTTTTGTTTTTTATTGTGCATATGGTTGATTTAGACAACCCATACTTAATGGATTTTTCATGCAAAGACTTTCCCTTTTTCCCAATAACATTTATGGTTTTTTTTAAAGAAATTAGTTTTTTTTTAATTTGTCCATTTTTTAACACTAAGATAGAATTTTTCAGCACTCGCTGAATAAAACAATGGCAATTTGCTTCCGATTCGCGAAAAAAAGTCGAACAAATTAGAAGAAGTTAAGAAGAAACAACAAAACAAAGCAAAGTCAAAATAAAACAAACCAAGCATGCCAAAATAAAATTAAAGTTATTAGTAATTTCGAGCAACAAGTTTTACCATCATTCGTATAACAGAGTCTCTTATGCAAAAAATATTGAATTCGTTTTATTGAACATTCGTATTACAGAGCATTCGTATAACCGTATTACAGCACCAGAAAAAAATTCGCCGCCACTATGTTATTCAAAAGCATTTTTGAAAGAAATTTCTAGAAATGTTTTTTATCGAACGTAGGGGGTCTCGTATTGAAATTTTTTATCATACCTTCGACATTTACAGTCCGGTCTTAATATAAAATAAATCGATTTTTTTGTCTCGAGAACACCAATTTTCTTGCCGAACGTATGGATCTAGTTTGGAAATTTTTAGACATAGCTTCGATATTTACAGATCGATCTTAAAGTATGATATATCGATGTTTTTGTCTCGCGGAGACCAATTGCTTTGCTTTAAAGGTCATTGACTTCAAGAACCCCGTTCCACTCAACATGTTTTTTTACATGGTAGATACGTTCCTTAGTAAAACGTGTAGAAAAAAAAGTCGTGTAAAAAAGTACAAGCGCCATATAATAAATTTAGGAATGTGTTCAAAATTTTGAAAAACCTTGAAAGTAAAACTTGTCGTAAAACTTTTAAAGTCGGCAAAACGAATACAGCATGAAAATTGTTTGTAAATAAAAAAATCGAAAAATTCGTAAAAAAGATTTGTTGGTGAAATTTGTTATTTCAAAATTTTTGCAAAAAAAAACCGTTTAAAAAAAGAGTTAAGTGTATGTGTCAGTGTAAGTGTAAATATAAAATGAAATAAAATGTTGTTTGTATAAATATTTAAAATAAAGAAAAGTTTTTCATTTTTTTAAACAATTCATTAAAAATATACAATGCAAATATCCTTTGAATTTTTTTCAATAAATAGAGCTTTTTAACGAATTCCGTGAACATTTTTTATATTACATAATTGCCTTATTCCTTATATGTATAAACTAAAAATTTTTATTATCTACATAATTCGATTTATTGGTGGCAAAAATTGGATACATTGAGACCAAATCATATGTGTAGAAAAAACTTTTCTTACGCTATTTGTCACCTTAAAGTTTGCATTTTTTTGGAATAATAAATATTGCTTATATTTTGTAAACATGAATCAGATTTTTTTTGTTTTCACTCAACACAGGTGAGCGAGTGCGTGAATACAAGATGAACACATGCAAAATATATTGCCAGCACAAAAGAAAATAACACACACAAACAAACACCACAGCTACACACAGAGAAGCATTTACAAGCGAGCACACTTCCAAACATAAATCTATGGAATTTTCAGTTTAGTGTGAAAAGGGGAAGTGTGAAAACGAGGATTATAGAAGAGAAAATTAAAAAATAGGTATAAAAAAAAAGTAGGAAAAATGTTAAAGAAACAGGAGATGAGATTAAAACGTGTTAAGTGTTTGCAAAGTAATAAGAAAATACAAACACTAGCAAAGTCTATGAAAATATGAGTATATGTGTGTATGTGTGTGTGTTTGTTAAGCATAATACAAACAAATATCGAGCAGCATCAGCTGTGAGCTATTTGTTTGCAGCAAGAAATAACAAAAAAATAATTTTTCTAGAGCAGATAAAACTGTTCTGAAAAGAGGTTTTGAAAAAAGTAGCTCGCAAAGAGTAGTCGTCGTAGCAGCAGTAGCAGAAAAAACTCAATAAATTCACTGCTTATCTAAGAAATACTGGTTAGCTGCTGGTTTGCATAAATCTAATGCAAGGAATCTCAAAATAGAGCAAGTGAAGAGGAAAAAAATAGAAAAGGAAGTGGAAGAGGAAAAGATAGTCTAAAGAAGCGGTTTGCAAAAAAAAAAGAACTAACCCAAAGTTGTATCTGGCTGGGTTGCTGTGGCAAGGAAATTGAGACAAGTTTTTTAATACTAAAAAAAAGACGAAAAAGAATTGCAACAAAAAACTTACCAAATTCGTAACAGCAAGCAAGCGAACCGAGGAAAACACGTTATGAAACTCAGGCACGTGACTGTCTGAAAAAGAAGAAGATAAAAGCAAAGATTCAGTTAGCAACAGCAAACATTGAGTTGGGCAAAAAAAAAAAATCTTAAAGGTTAATGCAAGGGTTTAAAGGTTTAAACAAAAAAAATTGCAAAAACACATGATGATGGGCTTAAGAACTTTATGTGGGCTAACTTAAAGATTTGACATGACAGATTAAGCGAACATGTTCAAGCTTAGAATTGAGATTTTAATTAACGTAGTTAAAGTTACGGTTTATCTTTATTAAAATTTGAAAACACTAATATTATAAGCAAGCGAAAATTGTAAAAGTTAAATATTTTGATAGAGTTAAAATTAATGGATGTGATAAATGGTGGGCAGTGATGGATCTGGTTGAAAGATTCTACACGAACTTCTTTCTCCTGTGAATTAATATTTCTAAAAAGCCGTAAAGGAATTAGGTAGAAAATCTGTATAGAATAAACAAATATATTTTACCACCAATGGAAAGGAACTCCACCGAAAAGGAACTTTAAGTTTACTAGAGACTTTTTTATTCGAAACTCTAACATTTTCGGTCGTATGTTAGCTTGAGAGCATAGCTGGTAATGAATTTGAAGTCAATTAAGTCATTAGAAGTCATTCAAAATTATATTTTAAATCACTGAAATTGTAAAGTTACTTGAAGTCAATTGCATAAAAAAATTTTGCTAAATCAAGTAATGTAAGGCCTTGAAGTTAAAGGTAAAAGCACGATTTTTGTTTTTTTGGTGAAACACTAATTCAGAAACTAGTAAAAATATTTGAAATTCTAATTTTTTTCACTAAAACGACTTACTTAAAACCATATATATATATATATGTCGCTTATCAAAATAGATAAAGATATATATTTTCAACTAGCTTTTCAATTTATTTACTTTAGAGATTAAGTTCAGGAGTTATATATAGTGGCTTTAATAATTTCCTTTGGTCATGATTTAATTTGTTTCGAAAGATTTTAATCATTTGACTTCTCATGAAGTAACTGTGGCTCTGGCATGGTTGACCCTCCTTTCTCAGCAATAAAAGATAAACTGCTACGCTTTTCTCCTAACAACACTTAAATGAGTACATATAAAAATAAAAAACACAAAAAACGAGAGGACTTGCGGGGAATCACTGCAAGCAGAGCAACAGATCTAATGGAATAGAGATTCCTAGGAGAAGGTCAAAAGCAAGCCACCAACTCTAGGAGAAATCCTCTTCCGTCAGACAGAACTCAAAAGACTTCACACAGGAACGATCAGGTGGAGCATAGAATAAACAACGATGATCACAGACACTGCAGAGTGCAGATCAGGAGGAACTCTTACGGCAGAGATCGAGTAGAGCACAACATCTATAACGATCATAGGCCTAGTACCAGCAACAAAAGGACAAACGCGAGCTAAGTAATCTTATAAACGAGATCACATCTTACTATGGTCCTGCCTATGGAGTATCCCCGGCAAATGCTAAGTCCGGATGAGCTTACGGAGCAAAAAGAAGCCATACTTAGCGAAGTAGTGAAGGGCTGGACCACCAAGCTACAATTTGAGAGAATTGACTTCCAGTCGGGCATGCTTCTGGTCGACTGCGCGAACCTCTAAACAGCAGAATTGCTACGGGCATCCGCACAAAAACTCAAGCAGTTGAAAGGGATAGAATTCACGGCTTGCCTAAGGGAAATGGTCCCAAAAGGACAAACAATCCGCATGTTCCTGCCAAGAAGCTCCACTAAGAAGGTCAGCAGATCTATGTGACTAATTTTCTCCCTGAACAAAGATCTAAATACTAAGTCCTAGAAGATACTAAGTTCTAAAGATGAGGGAAGCGGACATATGCTTGCGCTCTCAATAGATACAGAGCCACTCGAGGCTATCAAGGCACGGGGTTCCACCAGCAGGTTCCGCTTTGGATTCACCCAGGTGTTGGGTGAAACCGGCCCCAAAGACTAGATCGTCCACAGTAGTAGCTTCCAATTAAGCTAAAGATGTAACACCACCAACACAACAGCCTCGTGAAGTCAGCACGCAGAAGTTTGCCAACTACGTTAACGAGGATATAAACGAGGATCAGGCAGAGAGAATGAACCTCGCCACTCTTATCATTGAGGATCCACGCGAACCTCCAATAAAGGAAGAAAAAAAGCTGCCTGAGGAAGAACTAGGCAGCCCTGTACCATGATACTCGGCTTCCAACGTGTAAAAGCTGCATCGGCAGTTATCGCTCGGAGGCTTACCTAAGAACAACTTGATTTCGTGCTGATCCAAGAACCCTGGTGCTACAGGGGAAAAGTCAGTGGCCTCTACTACAAAGAGGATCAAGCAACTTGCGACCATAGAACAAAAAATCCTAAAGCATGTTTTATAATGCATAAAAATACTAATACTAAAAAAACAAGAGGTAAGCACTGAGTCATAGTTATCGCATCCGCATACTTTCCAGTAGATGATTCCAACATCCTCCCTGCGGAAACAAAACGGCTTGTGGAGCATTGTTGGATTAAGAACTTCCACTTCTTATAAGCTGTGATACAAAGCCCATCACACAATCTGGGGAAGTTCCCAAGACAACACTAGAGAAAACAACCTTTTAGAAAATCTTCTAAGTATTAACCTAGAATTTTTCAATGTGAAGGCAACACCTACTTTCGTAACTAAAGCCAGAAAAGAGGTCTTAGATCTTACTATAGGAAGCCCAGATATTGGGGATATGATTAGAGTTTTGACTTAGGGCAAATCGTCAAGAGAAATATTCCAAAAGAAACCCTAGAAAATCCAATTGGGGTACATACACGAACACATCAAAAGACCTAAATAACGTAAAAGCTAGGAGTAGAATTAGTAACATCCTTTAACTCGAATGTTATGTAGAGCAGGTAACAATATATAATGCCTACAAATCTACTTGTCCATTAGGGCACAAGGCAAGTCCAAAACATACTCTTTGGTGGAGTGCTGACCTCAACAGACTCCGGAAAAATGTGCGATTCAGCTTTAATATGGCAAAGCAAAACGGAGAATAGCTTAATTACACGGTGGCTCTAAAGGAAGGAGATCAATAAAAAGGAGAGCAGAAAAGCCAAAAAACAGCTTTACAACTTTCTGCGAACCAATTAGTAATATCCTGTCAGCTCTTAAAAATAAAAAAACTGTACTCTGTGCCTTTGTAGACAAAGAAGGAGCCTTTGACAACATTTCTCACGAGGCTGCGAGAAGTCACTACACAAAAAAGCGGTAAATGCCATGCTCAGCAGATGGATATGCCAAATGTTTAGCACAAGGGCTGCAGAAAAGAAAATGGGCACCACAACGATAAGTATTAAAAACACAAGAAGCTGTTCAAAAGGTTGAGCCTTTTCTCCACATTTGTGGAGTCTTCTTGCGAACGAACTCCTATCGAAGCTAACCGCGAGACTGGAATAAAATTTTAGGGTTATGGAGATGAAATCGCCTTTATAGCAAGAAAAAAGTTCCAGGATACACTTTGTAACATGATACGAAGAGGACTGTCAGTAACAAACGAATGGTGCTACACATTGGAATTAAGTATCAGCCCAGCAAAAACCACCAGAGTAACCTTTACTAACAAAGCAAGCTTGCCAAATCTTCGAACTATGAGAAAGGATGGCACAGAAATTTCCTTCAAAGGAGAAATTATGTACCTGGGACTCACACTAGATTCAAAACTTCTCCGGAGAAGACACGTAGAGGACATTATAAATAAAGCAACACGTGCAATAATGATATGTGGGCACCTGGTGGGGAAAAGCTGGGGTTGCAACTCAACAATTTTTTGCTGGATGTACACCGTAATGGTGGGACCCATCGTCACCTTTATGGTGCTCTGAAAAAACCAAGCTATCTACAGTGAGAAATATGCTAACAAAAATGCAGAGACTGGCCTGCGTATGCATCACAGGAGCAAAGAAGACCTGCCCTACATGAGCACTAGAAGTAATTCCTGATCTAACTCCCTTCACCTCTTCATAGAGGAAATAGCAAAGCGAACTCTACTATGAATTCCTAAAGAGTGGACAGGACTAGCTAAAACTATCTACAGTAGAGAGAATATTGCAAAGCAGGTACCTTACATCGATCTACTACGAGACGAAATAGTAAAACGGTACAACTTCGAAGAACATTTCGAACACCTGAGAAATATCATCAAAAATAACATGGGAATGCTGAACAAAACTCAGTGAACTTGGCAAAATTGACAGCGTTACTATACTACTGGTCCCAGGACACAAAGTAATACAAGGTAACAAAAAAAACCCATGATTTAGCGCGACAGAGTGTAGCCATAAAATTTGTAGGACCAGAACCATTCTGCAGATTGGGCACGCATTCTACATGAGAGGAACTAAGACGGAAGGAGAGACGCAAATGATCAAACCATTGGAAAAGCCTCAAAAAGCTAAGACAATCACAATTTCTACTCAAAGATTTTAATACTCAGAGAGCAAAATTGTGCATAAGCTTAGATAACCAATTCTAAGAATTCAAACGTGGTTTCTTACAGGGCACTGCAAACTTAAATATCACCTTATCAAATTGGGAATCGAAACCGATAGTAATTGACATTTCTGTAAAGAATCAGAGAAGACTCCAAACACCCACTTACGAACTGCGACGCTGTGACTCGCAGACGTAAACTAGCACTGGGGAGCTATGAACTGAGTCTAGAACAAATTTTATCCATTAAATCTAAAAAAAAGTTCAAATTCATCAGAGAACTTGGTCTGGACAAAATTCTTTAATCCGCCAAGTAGCGTAGCCTTGAGAAGGAGGTATAAAAGACCTCCTTTAGGTCCCAGTATGCATCTTCACCATGAAACATAAACATAATTTGACTTCAAAAACTAAAAATGATATTTTCAAAAGAATTTATGAATGCAATCAATTTAGTGTTGCAGCCATGACTTTTATGAATTTTAATAAAATCAGCAATGACTTCAATTGTTTTTATTCATTCAATATTTCAAAAATGTTTTCAGGACTTCTTGTGTTGTGGTCGTTGCAATTAAAAATTATTTAAAGATTATATCCTGAAGTCATTGACATGAAATCACTGATTGCAACACAAAATGATTGACAATTCTTGCGCAGTCAAAGCGGTCATATGTCCAAAAAATTTTTAAACACAATATGTCATAAAAAAGTTTCTCCTTAAAAAACCCATCATAATAAGCGTATTCCTAAGCTTATCCCATTTCAAGCACAAAATATTCTAAAAACTGAAAGCATCTGGTTTTTCTGAAATTCAACTGTATAAAATCCGAATTCAATGAATTTAATCAAAATTGAAAATCTACAGCTTAGGTCCTTACACACCAACATCTTGCCTTCCTATTGATTCTAACCTAAAGTCGAAGGAAATAATTCAAAAGAATTTTAAATCACTCTGTGTAGATTTTTGCTCAAAGCTTAACTCACACACGTTTGTGAAATACACCCACGCAAACACATTCACATACTCAAACACACATAACAAAATTTGTTGCTAATACCTCAAAATTACTGCCAAGCATTTATTGAAAAATATTCTTTCAAAACATTTAAGTCCCCCAATAAAGTGGGAACAAAAAAAAAACACTTAAATCTTTTTGGAAAACTTCCCCTAAAAAGTAATATTTAAAAAATTATACAAACAACATAAAAAAATATACATAGCAAGAAAAAAAGGATAAGGCGTGAGTGAGTTCTTGCTACCCCTACCTCCTGCTCTTAAGTCCCTAAAAGCGCCTGGAACTTACTCTCGTCAGTAAGATCTTAATAAAAGCTTATGCTTTATTGCAATATAAGGTAAAACCGGCTAAGGCTCTTTAATATTTTTCGGACAACACCATTTTTTCGCTTCAGCGCCTTTCTGGAATAGTTGACCGTTTTGGGATATTAAATAAGCTAAGAAAGTTAATGATGAATTCATGTATGAAGAAGAATAGGTGAGGCGAAACTTGTGTGTGCTAGTGTGAGGGGGTGCATGTGTGTGTGTTGTTAAGTGGCATGTAAGATGCAGCGCTCAAATTAGTTCGTTTTGCTACAGCAGCTTTTAGCAGCAGCAGTTGAGCACGTTTTCAACACTTGCTGATATTCAACAGTGCGACATAAAAAAACAAAATTTTCAACGAAAACTATAACAAATTTCAGGTCATACAAAGCCAGCAGCAGATACATAAGCAGCTTTTGAGTAAAGATCCTGGTTTCGTCCTGTTTTCTACGTTATCGTTGTCATCGTCAATGCCTTTCATCTATTTCCATTATCTTTAAAATCATCTTACTCGTAAGTATCTTCTTTATCTGCTTTTTTCGTCACCCACTCCGCACTTTCTTGACTTCTTCTTCTTTTTCACCTTCTTTTTCACTCTTATTCTGCTTTTTATAGATGGTCCTCTTGACATTTCCTTCCTTTTGTA
The DNA here is from genome assembly GCA_963920525.1 of Dichetophora obliterata. NCBI lineage: Eukaryota > Metazoa > Arthropoda > Insecta > Diptera > Sciomyzidae > Dichetophora > Dichetophora obliterata. The sequence continues at coordinate 50,967,786 of OY986436.1, read as the reverse complement.
CATTAAGCGTAGCTCGTCTGTAATCATGATGTTTTTGCAAGCAATTCAGCGTTGTCCTTCGTATGTTGCTCGCATGTCACTGCATAAATTAATTCTTTATTAGCAGCACGAAGGAGAATATTTTCATGCCCTTTTTCCTAGAATACTGCTTTTAGTTATTGTTTTTTTTTTCGAAAAAAGGTTTCTTCTTAAAGCATATTCTTTTTCATCTTGCCTGGGTGAAGTTTTGTTTTTGTCCGCACAAGAGTCTTAATAAATAGTTGGTGCCATAGTTGTTGAGGCTGTTGTTGTCGTTGTTGTTGTGTGCTTCTTGCCTGCATTTGCTAGTATATTTCTGTTTTATCTTTTGGTGCTAAAAGCTTGAGAACACTTGAGCTTTCGCACAACCAGTGTGTCTAATTAAGCTAATGACAGATCATCGTTGCATTAAGTTGATTTTGAAAGAAAATTTTTATGTCCCGCAGCCAGAAACTTCAGAAAAGATAAGAAACTGCATTGTGATGCATTTTTTCAAATGAGTTCATTGAATAAGTCACTCAAATGATGGCTTGAATTTACGTTTTAAAGGAATTCAATGAATTTATACATAAACAATTTTTTTCACATATTGAATAAATATAAGTATCTGAATATGTAATCATTGAATTTTTTTTTATATTAAAAGAACTCAATGATTCATAAAAATAATTCATACAATTAAACTAGTAAGAAATAATCTTTGATTGGGTCAAAGTTAAAATACCCTCACAGTATATTCAAAGTTATGCACATTTTGAAAGTTTTATGACGTCACTTAGTTTATCCAATTTTACCAAAACTCAAATGCTGAACTCATTTGAGATATGGAAGATTATGTGGTTAATATGTTGTTAGTACACACAATTTTTTTGGAAGATTAATACAAAAGTTATGCTATTTTGATGATGTAACTTTGTAAGGGAGACTGGCTGAGCTTTTATAGGATTTTATCAAATTTCAATCTCAAGGTGAATTTAAATTTTCTTAGCATATGAGCATAATTTTAATTCATTAAATTAATTTTTGTGGAATTTTTAGACACTTAACCGTATTTATATAGATATTTTGTATGGGAAGTAGGTGCGATCTTATAATATTTTGTACAAACTTCAAGTATATGGTGAATATTTGAGACTCAAAATTATGTGAAAAATTTCAAGTCATTGCATTAATTTTTGTGGTATTTTCAGAGATTTTACCGATTTTGTAAAGTCACGTAGTATGGGAGGGAGATAGGCTTGGTTTTATCCAATTTTAAAAAAATTGCAAATATATGGTCAATATTAGTTGCTTCAAAGCTTATGCGCAAAATTCTAAGTCAATACATAAATTTTTGTGGTATTTTTAGAGACTTTATAATTTTTATGAAGTAACTTTGTATGGGAGTTAGGCGTTGATTTCAATTGATTTTTGAAATTCTCGATCTTGATCTTTGTTTTGTGAAAGAAACGCATAAACTAAATTATATGTAGTTATATAAGGTATATATTTTTTTATCAAAAATGCCTAAAAATTTAAATTTTACTATTATTTTTTCGATAAAAAATATAAGTCTTAAATTTTTACTTTAATAATTTTTGATCAAATATAAAAGTTAAAATTTGATTTTTATTTTTTCGATCAAAAATAACAGTTAAGATTTTACTTTTATTTTTTCGATCAAAAGTAAAGGTCATATTTTAATTCATGTTTCATCTGCTTGCATTCGCTGTTCCATTCGTTTGCGAAATAAATGAAAAAAGAATGTGCAATGATAAGCAACTAAGCGATGCATTGCAACAATATGAAGATCGATAGCAATGTTTTTATTTCTGTGCAAAAATGTTTCCAATATAATTGTAAAGGAATAAAAAATGTACTCAATTAATTGTTTTGAAAATTTAAACTATTGTAATAGTTAATAAGAAATAGATCTGTCAAATTTTTAATCTCTATTTTTGATCGAAAAAATAAACCTCATATTTTTACATTTATTTTTGATAAAAAAAAATTAAAGTCAAATTTTAACTTATACTTTAAAAGCTAAAGGTCAAATTATTACCTTTATTTTTGATCGAAATGAGAACAGTCAAAAAATAACGAATATTTGTTGAATTTTTAAAAAAAATCATAACCGCAACGGTCCTTGCATTTATCACTAAGTTTATTAACTAAATTCATTCACTCAACCAAGAATTACTTAATTCACTTGTGAAATTGTTTATAGTATATAAGTAATTCATTCAGTGAATTCAATTCTATTCGTTTACTCAATTCATGAACTCAATCCATTCATTAAAATCATTCACTGAATTCATTTACTGAACATGTTCACTGAATTAAGTCACTGAAATAGTTAATAATTTATTCAATTCAGTAAATTTATTCATTCATTCACTTTATTCATTCATTAAACTCATTCACTAACTTTTTTCATTAAATTCATTCATTAATTCATAAATATATTCATTCATTTGACTATAAATTCATAGTCAAAATAAGGTCGACTTTAAATTTAGTATAAGCATTTTTGACAGTTTTTCAATATAATATGTTGTCAAAAAGCTAGTACTAAATTTAAAGTCGACTTTATTTTGACTATGATAATGGGCCATTTAAATCAATCACTAAATAAAGTTTAAATATTATTATATTGAATTCAGTCATTCAATAAATAAACTTTAATTTATTAATAGAATTCTCCAATTGAATTCATTCATTGAATCATTCACTGAATTCATTCATGGAACTTATTCATTAAATTAATTTACTTTATTCAATCACTGAATTTAGTAAATAAATTAATTAATTAACCGAATAAAATTATTTAATGTTTTCAGCGAATTAATTATTGAATTCTTTCATTAAAGCAATTCAAGGAACTTTCATTTAATTTATTCCTGAACTCATTTCTTTAACTTATAATCTCAATTTATTAAATGAATTTGTTAAATAATACCTATAATGTAAATTTAAAATTATTGATTGCATACTTTTATTTATTTCACTTAATTCATTCTTAAAATTTTTGCATTCAATAAATTCGGCAACTAAATTAACTTTATTATTTTATTCAAGAAATTTATTCATCGAACTATTTTTTACTGAATTCATGCATAAAATACATTTACTTAATTAGTTTTCCTCAAAACTTTATTGAGTCATGAAAATAATAAGATTAAGTCATTGAATGCTTTTATCAATTCAGTCATTGAACTCATTAATTCAATTTATTCAGTGCAATTAACCAAAAACTGATAAGCTCAAAAACATAAATCTATATTAGCCTTCTTTACTCTTTACTATTACAGAAAAGGGCACTCACGGATAGGACCGCAAAGCATGAGAACGGCAGATTCTATTTCAATGATTGTTTTTCTGTTGAAGAGCTATGGTACCCAGTTAGGGTATAGGATTTTTATATGTGCTAATCATACTTTGAATAAATAAATTAAAAGAGCATAACCAACTATTTCTTTATCTTATCCTCACCTAGAAAAAAAAGCTTACCCTTTTTAAGCTCTATTTGAGCAACAAAAAGGGAGTGTGTAACGCTTTACAGGTTAAGTACAAAGCTAGCACATGCCGTTAGAAAAGGGAGAGAGGAACCTATTATGCAACCCAAATTTGGGATATTCAATAGCATTGCATTTATAGGACGCACAGCCTCGAAATTCGGTACTCGGCAACAATATGCACGTGCCGTGCCTTTGATAGTATTTTATGGGCGTTATACAAGGCGGCGTGGCACTTTCCATACAACTGAAATTTGCGATATCGATAAGCTTTGGAATTATAGGTCAAACAGCTTCGGAAGTCGGAATTCGACAACAGTTTACAAGTGCCGTTCCCCTGATAACATTTTGTGGTCGTTGTACAAGGGGGCTTGGCATCTCCCATATAACCTGAATTTTCGATATCGAATATCTTTAGAATTATAGATCTAAAGCCTCAGGATTCGGGAATTTTCAAATGAATTTTTCTGGTAGAACTTTATGGACGTTAAATAAGGGGCCATGGTGAATTATCAGCAGACCAAATTTTCGGTATAACTTTCGAATTATAAGTCACACATCAATGAAACTTAGCACGAGCTATTAAAACTTTGTGAACTTACTGCTTGCACTTGTGCGAGAATAAAAAGAAAACAACTGTGAAAAGGAAGAAAGAATAATTGTGCTCAAATAAAATGTATTTTTCGTCATTAACAAAAACATGTGAGTAAATTTGAGAGATATTTTCATAATTATTTCATTTGTGGCAGCAACTCGCCGGATTTCAGATAGTTATCTATAAAATTCCTCATTCTTTTTTATTTATTTTTTTTTAAACAAAATTTTCAAAACTTATTTTTAATAGATAAGCAATAACTGGCTTAGAATTTTTTCTAAATTTATAATTTGGAAAAGAGATAGTTTGAGATTTTTTTTCATATGTTTTGCCCAGATGAAAGGGATATCAAGGAAGTTAAATTGAGAGATTTGACAAAAATATTTAATTCGATTAATTTTTTAGCTTATATTCACTAAGGTCATTGAACTGTTAATAAATAAATAATTTCTTTAAATAATTTATAATAGAACTAATAAATTCATGCTCAAAAATTAAAAACACTTAAAAAATTATGTTTTTACTAAAAAACATAAAAAGTTTGAAAAAATGTTTAAACTATTATGAAACTATTTAATTTATATGTTGCTCACTTGAGAATTTCAAACTTGTACGAAAAGTAAAAAAGAAACATAAAGCGAACAGTACGAACATAGAAACTGCATTTCAAGTATGTCATTTGTATAAAAGACATACTTGACTGGCTAATGAATGTTTTCTGTGCATAATAAAACGCACAATCAAAATAAAAGCCAAAATATTAGCATGATTTACTTAAAGTTCAACACAAAAAGTTGAATTTTAATCTTTGGTTGCTTTTTTTGCACAAAATTTCTAACTTTTCACAGTTATTTTGCATGTGATAAATTAAAACAAAATCAGACAAGGAATTCAAATAAAACTTCTAAATGAGTTCTTAACAACAGCGGGTGGAGGACTGTACCGCTATAAAAAATTTTGTGAAAGTAAGCATGTGGAATGAGCTTAAAAATTAAACCAAGTTCATTAGTCATAAGAAAATGTTTATTTAGCTAAGAACCTAAAAGTAAAATTGTTGGCATAATATTAAAATAAAGTTTTGTTGCTTATAAACGCATAGAAAAAAACAAGCATTCTATGCTTAAATCAAGAAAATATGCTATGAGCTCACACTCAAGTGTAAAATTCTCAATTCAAGTACTATTTTGCTAGAATTGAGCAAAATTTAAAACACATGCTTTTAGAAAAATAATGTTTAATTACAGAAACATTTACTTACACGTACAGAATATTTTTTTAGATTCAAGTCTTACATTTGCTTAAAGTGAGAATTGACTAAATTCAAGTAAACACTCTGCTGAAAACTAAAATAATTTATTTAATTTGAGAAAATTATTTTCCTATTATTTTTCCTACAATTGAGAAGAATTTGCTTCATCTAAATATAATATTTTCTTAATAAAAGAATATTTTTATTTTTATTTTTCTTTTAAAGAGAAAAACTTGCTTGTTACAAGCAAAAATGTTTATAAAATAGTATTATTTATAATAATTTTATTTTAAAATATTTTCTGATATCTTGTGATAAATGAAAACATTTAAGGTTTGAAGGCAAAAAATTAAATTTTTTTTAAAATTAAAAATTTTCAGACCTCTCTAAATATTGAAAAGACATTAAACAACTACCGAATTCAATTTGACATTGTTTGAGGGCTAAATATATATTAAAAAAAAAACACTCGAAAAATTGGGTTTTATTTTAAGTTACACATTAAAGTTATTCTATTTTAATCAGATGAGAAGTGATTTCTTGTCACTCATTATTTTAAGGCTAAAGATATAAGATTGAAAGTATTTGAAAATTTTTTGAAATCATTGTATATATTTTTTAATCAAGCAAAATAGTTGCTTAACTAAAGAATATATATATTTTTAAATCAAGCAAAATAATTTTTAAATTCAAAAATATATGTTCTTAAACAAATCAAAATATGTGCTTAATTCAGGAATATGTTTAAAAACCAACTCTGCGCATTCTTAAATAAAGAAAATATTTTTATGATCCAAGTCTTTTTCCAAGTTCTAAAACCAAGTATTTTATTATTGTTTTAATAATTTTTTTAAAGATATAAAAGCACATTAAAAATTTGTTTCTTAGTTTTAGTATCTCATGCTTGATTTTAGCCAATGAGTCGCCAATAATTTAAAATTTTCTTTAATCAAGCAAGCTATTTGCTTAATATAAAAATATTGTTTACCTCTGTGTATGAAATTATGAAATTCGAGTTTACAAACATATATTTTAATATTTTTTACTATAGTTGGTAGGTATTCAAAAGAGAGAGGGTATGAGTAAGAATCTTTTTAAAAGCGAATGACTGCGAAGGCGCATAAAAGTCAACCAACTGACTTTCTTTGTACTTATTATGCAACGCATAGGCAGGCAGTCAGGCAGGCTTGCTTCCTGCCGCTTAAGCAACATGACTGTTACAACTACCATGCCTATAAGTATGCAAATAAAAAAGAGTGCAGTTCCTTTATTTTTAAATAGCTTGCATGCAGCCGAGAGCTACAAAAACGCCCTGGCAACGCTTTTTATGCACATACATTTAGTCATTTTTCTTTTTTTTTTTCTTACCACACTTCCGCACTTATTGCCCTTACTTATACGCAACAACCACTACTTTCTCAACATGGGTAACGCAGCAAAAAATTTCATGCTGATACACCAACTCAAGCTCAGTTTATGGTGTCAGCAAAGTTAGTTAACGCAATTACGCCATGACGTAGTTTAAAAATTTTTTGAGATTTTGAGTAGAATTGTTTTTTTGTTTGTAGAATTTTGAGATTTTGAGCGAATTTAATTATGTATGTTGAAAAGTAAGCGCAGTTTGGACTAACATTGAAAAATGCAAAAAATATCAAATTGAAGGCCTACAACAGTTTTGAAAGAAAGTTAGTAAGTAAAATAATTTTGATCATGCATTCATTTAAAAATAGTAAGCAAAGAAATAACAACAAAAATTAATTCCATAACTGCGCTATTGTGTTACTTTTATCAACGCAGTAACTCATTAAAATACTTCAACTCAATAAAGCGTCAGTTTTCCAATGTGACAACTCTTATATTGGAATTCCTATCTCTCTCGTTCCCTTTATTTGCTATCTCTCTCTGACAATTGTGTTTTATTTTTGTTGGTAGCAGCAGCGTTGTCACCACTGAGTTCTTTATGTCAAAGCCGGAAGTGCCACTGCTAACTCCACACCACCTCCATCAACCTAACACGTCTTTCGTTCAAAAATTTTACACAACCAATTTTTTGTACATTTAACTTGTAACTTGTGAATTCTTTAAGCGTTCTTCTGTTGTGTTGCCGACAAATAAAAATGGGGGTCAACAACTTTGCTATTGTGTGCGTAACATTTTTACCGGTAACAATAGCTGACAGTCGTCAGTCAGTGAGTGTTTCTAAGGTGCTTCAGAAAAGTAAAAAAAAAATTAAACAAAAGAAATTTGATTGCAGTTGAAATGCGGGTAGGTGGGTGACTGGCTTTGTGAGTAGCCAGTGCTAGAAAATGCTGGGACAGCACCACACTCAAAAAAATCTGCTTCCCTTATATTAAGAAACTTTGGATTCAATTCATAGGCATGGATTTTTCTATATTCTATAGAGGTTTCTTCTTAGTAAAGAGAATTTCTTCATGATTTATTTCAAGGATGCTTTTCTTATATTTCTAGAAAACAGAGTTATCTTTAATCTGATTTCAAACATTTAAATTTCTTGATGCAGATTGGAAGAGATTTTTCTAGCCTACAGTTTCTGAGAGTTAATTTTTTTTACAACTATAACACCAGCCAATATTTTTAATAAAAATATTTAAAGCTTATTTCAAACCATTCCAGATGGTACCGCTAGAAATATTAAGGGAATCATAACATAAGCCATGGATTATTTTGAGCATTTGTAAAGGCGCCTTAATGTGGATACATAATTCATTTTTAGAAAATCGGTCATGGCGCTAAATAAAGACCGATTTTCCAACGATTGGGTGCTATTTTTCTAGATGTTCTGGAAATTTTTTTTTTTTTTTGAGTGGAGTGACGTAAATTGGTATAGAAAAAATGCTGGAGTTAGCATCAAATGCATATTGCTTTTAAAGCCAGAGAATGTACGAAATGTTGTAAATTTTTTGGCGAAAAAGCATTTGGCGAAGGTATACAAACGGAAATTTGCTTAAAGGTATTGGAATGGAAAAAATAGTGAGTAATATTAATGAAAAACCCATTCTATCAAACTTTAAATTAATTTCTTAAATTTGGTATGTGCAATAAAAATGTATAACACAATATTCACAAATCGGAAAGAATTTTGTTAATATCATTATTGTAATTATTAATAAGAAAACGCAAGTTTCTTAAACTTTGCTTATATAATTATAAAAAAAAATTAAAAATTTTGGAATTTTTATATTTGTAATTAAATCTGTGTCAATAAGCAATATAAGATATATGAAAGGGTCTTTGGCTTTAGTGTCATAACTTTTACTAAGGTCATGCTAGAAGCTCTAAATTTTGTGTGCTTGGAATGCGTGGAGCAGAGCCATTTCAATAACTCAGTTCTGTGTTAAAAGGACTTAAGCGATTATTGCTTATCGGCACAGACACAGAAATATTGATTAGAAAAAAAAAAACAATGCACTAAGTGTGATGTTATTTTTTTATCTCAAAATATCTTATGTTTTGCATAAGTTTTAATTTATAAAAAAGTCTATCCTGTTTTAAGAGAGCGGGAAAAAACTAGCAAAAGTTGGAGAGGTGAAAAAAAGTTGGATGAGCTTGTACACTGACCCTTTTAGGAGGACGATTTTCATCACTTATTTCAAGTTTTGTTTTTTTGTTGCATGGGGACCCCCAGAAGGGTGATAAATGTTCGAAAGAAATGTCGAAGATAAAAAATAATGGGACAATCTTATACATCAAGAGATAAGAAACATTTTGGATAGAGGTAAATTCAGTAGAGATACACTCTGATTCATCTGATTAGAGCCAGTGGAACTGAAGAAAAAAGACTGTTATAGTTTTTAATGAGAGAGGTCAACTGGAGAATTGAATTTACAGTATTAAAGTTCAAAACATATATAGTAAACAAAACAACAACAATAAATTTTACTCTCAACCATAGGTTGAGCTACTATGTGTTTTGGCAGTTTTGCTTTGATGGCTTAACGTGATTGTTCTTAAAAGTTAGAGATTAAGTTCGAAAAACCATAAATTCATAATTTATAAAAAAATGGAAAAGTAAAAATTTTAACCGTTTCTGAAATTGCACAAATGAATTTTTATCATGAGGAAGGATATTGAAATTACGAATTATCGAAGAAAATCTGGTGAAATCACCACGTTATTGACCCAAAGGGCAGGAGTTTCTAATACTGTTACACCTCAGTATAGGCGAAAAATTTTCAGGACTGCTTCCAACTCAGCGCTTTCAATCTCAAAAATTAAATCCGTAGCTGGGATAAAAGCGAGCAAATCCACTGTAAGCTACAGAAAAAACCAGTACTTAACGCTGTGTGCAAGCAATAACGGTTCCAATTTGCAAAAAGTTACATGATGTGGGATCTGCAAAAGCAGCTGAGTGAAAATTTTTGGCAAAAAGTTGTCTTAACGAATGAAAAAAAAAAAAATTTTTTAGATGGGCCGGATGGGAATAACTATAAATGTTATTTGCAATTTATTTAACATATACATATAAAATACATTAAACGAGATCATAACAACCATTCATAAGACAATAATAAAATTTTAAAGAATTTATACAAAATTAAAAACAATAATCATCTAAAAATTTTAGATTAAAAATAAGATGGAACACATTATATGAATACATAACAACCATTAATTAGATAAAAATAAAATTTAAAACAGAATTTATGTAAAGTTAAAAGTAGTTAACATTTAATTAAAGAAATAATTTTGAGCAGCCTTAAAATAAACGACAGCGAAAATAAAATTAGAGATAGAATCAAAGAAGAGTAAAATCAAGAGAGATAGAATCAGTAGTTAAGAAAGGTAGTTTAAAATTAAATGCTTAAAGGTCCTATAGTTTGGAATACTTTTGAGGCTAAGTGGAAGTGAATTCCACAATCTGATCGCACTTACGAAAAACAGTCTACTAGAAGCAATGTAGTTGTATCTTGGGACCAAAATGTTCCTACTTCTACTTGGCCTGCAGAACTCAAGTTTATCAAAAAGATATCGTGGGGATCGCTAGTAGATGACTTTGTGTGAGAAAATACAGTTTCTTGCCTTAAGGTATTCGAGTAAGCCAATGCCCAAAATTTGGTTGCAATATAGCGAGATATGGTCAAATCTTTTCAGATCGTAAATATATTGAATGCAACTAATAGCTTGTGAGAAGACCTCGAATCTAGCTAGTTATAAACAACTTCTGAGTATGTTATGATTGGAAGCAGCAATTGTAAAATCAACTTTCTTTTAGTATTTGTTGGCATGAACGAAGCAGTCATATGGAGATTTCGTAATACACAATAAACTTTGCTTACAAAAGAGTTAATGTGGTCCTCACTGGACAGGGTTGAATTAACAATGTATCCAAGATTGGTTACCTTTTTAACTGTTTTCAGCTCAATGTCGTCCAATAACACAGGTGGGAAATCAGTATTTTGAAGGTGCGTTTTCGAGATTGGTAGTATATATGATTTAAGGGGGTTTAATTTCAGCATATTGGTTCTGGCCCACACTGAAATTTTTTTTAGATCCTCATTAATTTTAAGAAATAAATCATCAACGAGTCTAGTAGGCCTGGATAAGTATAGTTGAAGGTCATCAGTGTTAGCGTGCATGGTGATATATTTGCACTTATTGAATATGTCATTAATAAACAAAGTAAATAGAAGTGGGCAAAGAACAGAGCCTTGTGGAACTCCACTCGTGGTCCTTCTACATACAGAAAAACTGTTTCCCACCTTAACTCTTTGAATAAAACGAACCGAGGAGTCAGAGAAATCAAAATAGCGCTTAAGTTTTTTGCAGAGTAATGTGTGGTTCACAGAGTCGAATGCCTTAGAGAAGTCCAGTAAGCACAGCAATGTCAAATGCCGCATATCGTAAGGCTCTCTTATATCATCCAAAATTTTGACCAACGCAGTCGAACAGCTGTACCCTGATCGAAAGCCAGACTGATGGTTAGACATGAGGTTAAATAAATTGATGTGGCCATTGATTTGCTCAGCTACGAGGCACTCACATACCTTCAACACTGAGGATAACAAACTTATTGGACGAAAATCGCAGGGTTCACTAGCAAGCTTTTTTTTTGCAATGGGAATAATAGTAGCCACTTTCTAGATCTCAGGGTAACTAGCGGTAGTGAATCAGTGGTTTATTATATGCGCAAGTGGGCTAAGCACATGTGGTAGAACAAGTTTAAGAAAGCTAATAGAAATCCCGTCTTCACCGATAGCATTTGATTTAATTTTTTTAAAACACCGTTTTCAAATTCACTTACTGCTTCAAAACTAAATTTATTCGAAAGAACTGAAATGCTTTCGTCAAAATAGGGTGAGGAGGTCACGTCATGAACAGGGCTAAAAACGAAATAGTCATTAAGGGAATTAGCATCAATCTGACATTCATCAGACTCATTTCTGCATACTCCAATACCTTTTAGATTTTGCCAAAGCTGTTTCGATGGTAAATTTGGACTTAATTTGGATATGTAATATTGTTTTTTTGAGAGTCTGACGGCACGAGTCGCTTCATTTCTAGCCTTTTTATAGAGCTCCCAGTTGAGAGCAGTGGTGTTGAGTTTCCATTTGTTGTAATATTTGTTGTGATTATCTAGAGCCAGTTTCACTGAGTGTGTAAACCAAGGACAAGTATTATTGATAACCCGACGGGTACATAGTGGAACGTGAGTATTGAAGAGATTAGTTATAGTATCATTAAAAAAAGCTAATTTTTCATTGACTGACGAAAGGAACCAAACATCAGTCCAATTTATGATAGACAAATCATTTATAAGCGACGCATAAGCTATAACTTTAAAATGTCGGTATGTAAAAAAGTTTCAGAGGGAGTAGGTGAGATGTCTACGTTTAATATGCAAAATATTTGTAATAATTATACCCATCCGGCCCACCTAAATAACATTTTTTTTTTCATCCGTAAAGACAACTTTTCGCTGATCAATTTCACTTGGCAAATAACCGATTCGTTTGACGTCACGCTGTTCGATCGTAAGCTACCGTTTTCGTGAGAACTGTTATTTTTGTTCGTTGAAGTCGTTAAAGATTCGGTACGTGATAAAAAAAGTCCAGAAAAAGTTTGTGAAGACACTGCGTATCGCGAAATTTACCTAATGTGATCAATTCAAAACTTTATTTTATACTATATTTAGAAGAGTAAAATGTATGAGCTGGTTCTAAAATTAATCCTACCAGCATTTTTTCTAAGCATATCGACCCACTTTCAGTCAGCCTTTTGGGACTCTCATTAAAAAGTCAAATAATAAATAAAATTGCCGGAAACAGTTCCTAGCTGTTTTAACCATCGATGTGATTCTTAGAGGAGTCATAAGTATACGATGGTCTTATTATGTCAGCATTTCTTTAAAACACCTAATGGCTTAGCATTATTCAGAAAGCAAATTTTTTTTTAATGCTCATATTTAAAATTATAGGTCACCAGTCCAAATATTTTCTACAAATATGTGTATTCCTCCATTTATATTAAATACCTAAAAAAGTACGACAGCTTTCGTACGTATATAAACAGAATAAAAAGATGTAGATGTAGTGAAGTGGTATGAAAACATATACAGTGCTTCCAAAGAATAATCGGACAAACATTTTAGTTTTATGTAATATGGAGTTTATAACGAAGTAGCTGCAATTAAGAAAAAAATGGGTATGTCATTACATTTCTGGTTAGTCTTTATCACAATATGCCAAAAAAAAAACAACAACAACAACTCTTGTAACTAAAACAAATTAACATTTTTAGGGAACATGCTTAATGACTGCTACTCAACAAATAATCGTACAAAATTAAAATTCGATAAAGAAAGTTGAAGAAAAGAAACATTATAAAGTTTTTAATATTTTGTGGCATATCCTTTGGCTTGGAGTACTACTTGAAGTCGCTCCGGCATTGAATCAACTAAATTACTGCAGTCCTCAGGTGGTATTGCAGTCCAAGCTTGCAATAGGGCCTCTTTAAACGCATTTATGGAGTTGTGTGGGAGCGTGTAAGCTCTACTCGCTAGTTTTTCCCACAGACGCTCAATGACGTTTAAGTCCAGGGACTGGCTGGAGTCTGCAAAAGTTTGGAACAATTGTGGATCAACCAAAGCTTCGCAACTCCTGAAGTGTGTTTTGGATCGTTGTCCTGGTAGAATGAAAAGTTGTCAAGAATGCCTAATTTCTCTGCGCTCTGTTTGACATTCTCCTTCAGAATGCTGAAATAGACAAACCTGTCCATTTTGCCATCTATAAAATGCAGATTGCCTACCCCAGCACTGGACATACAGCCCTAAATTATTACAGAACCACCACCAAGCTTAACTGTAGCACGCGTGTTTCTTGGCTCGTACGTTCCGTGCAGGTTAAATTTGTTCTCATCTGTATAAAGAACCTTTAAAAAAAAGCAAACAATTAGAATAATATCATTATTGATCTTTTAAACTGGCTATTACCGTTTTCCAAAATGCGATTGTTTTGAGCAAATATTCTTTAGCAAATTTGATGTGAAGTTGTTTATTTTTAGAGCTAATAAATGGCTTTTTTCTTGCGATTCTTACGAAAATTTGTGTCTGTGCAAGCAATTGCGGATAGAGTTCACGCAAACCTCTTTTCCTGTGTATTCCTTTAAAGAAATTTGCAACTCTTTTGCACTTTTAAATGGATCTTTCTTTATTGCTATTAATAAATCCCTTTATTCTATTTCACTAAGAATTTTTCCTTGGCCTTCTCTGCTCTTGTATGACAATCTTAATTCTTCACGGTACCTTTTAATAATGTCGTGGACAGTGGATCGACTTTTTCCGACCAATTCAGAAATTTCCCGCACTGTCTTTCCTTCTGCATTTAAATTGACAATAAGCTGTCTGACTTCAAAAGTAGCTTGTTTTCCTCTTGGAGCCATAAAGTAAAACACACAAAACTGTTCTAATTTAAATTAACTACTGCATGGAAGGTAACAGTTCAGAGTTCAGAGACTAATATGCAAAATTATAGTTAGAAAAAAATTACTACTCTCAATTGTAACGGTGTTTTTTGCTTGCTTGTTATTGTGTCTGATTATTTGTTGAGCACAAGAAACTAAGCTCTTTGACTTAATCGAAACCGGTTTAGTCTGAATAAAGTTTTTTTGTTGTATTTTCGACATGATCATAATAGCGACAAACAAGTAAATAAACAATATACCAATTTTTTTTATTCTAGCTACTGCTTAATATATTATATATTTAATAAAACTAAAATTTTTGTCCGATTATTCGTTGGAGGCACTGTATTTATTTATTGATTTTGATTGGATTGGATTGAGAAATTTTTTTTAACAAAACTATTTTAGAAGATATTATACTTTACAAAAAATATACAAACAAGAATTTGAAGAAATTACTTTTCGCCTAAAAAGTTCATATCCATGACATTTCGGTCTATTGAGTTTTGTGTCATATGAAAGAAAGTGTGTAATTAAAAGTAATAAAAAAACACTATTAACATCGCTCAAAAAGAACATTGAACATTAGAGGTTTTAAAAAAAGATACAACATAGAATTGTATGGTACCATTGTGAGGTTATGGTACATTTTTTTCATTTTTTTATAGCGATTTAATTTATTTTTTAGTCAATGAAACTTTGAGGGGAAAAGATGAAGAAATGTAGGAAATCTTACAAATGCGTTGTACTAGTTTTTATGTCAAAATAGCGGGCATTTTTTAACATACTATCTGTAAAAAATGTACCCAAAACAGCTTACGTATACCATTATTTTTCTTTATCAACGACTTTTCATACAAAAATACGTTGTACTGAGAAAACACTCTTACGGTCAACTGAATCGTTCGATAACTAATATTGTTTTTCTTAAATTATAACACAGTGTTCCAAAACCTATCACCTGGGAGTCTATCACAACAGATTTGACCTCTCAAGGTTCATCTAAAATTTGTGGTAGTAAAGCAGGAAAACATTCTAGTAGAACCATTTGCGGAAAATCCTTGCCGACTGATATTAAAAAAAAATTTTATTTAAAATGCAAAAAAGATGCAAAAAATGTTAGCCATAATATCACCAAATAATATAAAAAAGGTAAATATTAAAAAATAAAATAATAAAACTGCCCATTTGCATACATTAAAAATTAACCCAATATTTATTAAATTGAAGCTACGATTTCGATAAAAATAGCTTTATTATAGAGTTCACACTGGCAGCTAAATCCTCCATAGCAAGAAATAAAAACAAAAACTTATTTACTAACCATAGGTATTTTTCACGCAAATTAACTGACTAAAAATGCAAGTTTAAGATCGATGACTTTCAACTGATGCTGTGACAAAGTGTGTACATAAAAATTAAAAAAAGAAATGGTAAATTATTCTAATGGTACTAAACAATGGCTATAAAAAAGTTTCTTCTGTACTTTACATTTTGAGAAATTGATTTATAAGCGGTTTTTGAAGGCAAATAATCCTATGTGCGCTAATTGAATGTGTCCGAAAAGATGGGAAAGAAAAAGTTACAATAACCACACAGCTCTGTTTTTTCGTTCTCGCATTCTACTCCGCCACATCAACGCTTCTCAACAGAGCGAATGTGTGAGCATAATGTGTTTCTTGGTTTCTTGTTGCTGTTTTTTAAGTATTTTAACAGTGTTTTTAATTTCTATTTTTTACCTTTTTTAGTCACAACGCATTTAAAAACATTATATTGTGCACTTGCTATGAACCAGAGCTTTCAATTGATATAAGTTTCGGTCGAATGTGTTGTCTAAAAGACGGTAAAAAGAGGGCTAAAGTTTTGTGTTTACGTATAGATGAAAGACCTTGATTCCATAAAATTGAAGAGGTCAAAAACTGTTTCATATGGGATTTTTCAGAAACTTTCCCAGAAAGAGTAAAATAAAATACTTTTTCCAAGCCAAAAAGTAATTTGTAGTATCTGTCACACGTTGAAGTATTTTGTAAGCTTAGCGATATATTCCATACCTTCTGTGTCGGCATTAAATTCAATAAAGTGGCTGGATTTAAATTGCTGCTGGCTATAAAAAAAACCCCATTAAAACGCACAAACAGCAAGGTCAAACGAACGTGTATGTGTGTGTATGTACCTTATGCAATAAAAACGCTTGGCAACCCTTAATTTATAGCCTCGAAGCCCTTCAAAATGCGAGCTTAGCAACAGCCAATCATGCAGTAAATATTTTGTATTTGCATTAAAAAACCGTAAAGAAAGCAAAAGGATAGAAAAAAAAACAAGACTGTTGCCAAGTGTAAATTTTTTGCATCGTTTTTTTGTGCCCTTTTCATCGAAGCTAACGCATTGGCCTAAGGCAAATGTTGTTTGCAGTCGTTGAAGAAGGGTGTTTTTCGTAAATTTTCAGCTATTGGCAAATTGTGCGCATCTGTATTGTTGTTGTTGTTATTGCTACTCGAAGTATTTGATGAATTCGCGAATTGCTCCGAAATTGTGCAATAAAAATATACACACATATACATATTTTTTTGAATTCTGCTAAGTATGTGTTAGTGTTTATTCCTAAGTACACTTTAACGAATTTGCAAAATGTGCGCTTTGTAATTTTTTTCACGCGCTTGTAGTTATACGATTATGTAACCCCCATGCTGCGCTCGCCTAAAAGTAATGTGGACAGCACTGTTGCGAAAAATACACAAAAATTGCATTGAGCAGAAAGAAAAAAAAAACTAGTTTTTTTATAGAGTGGGTAGCACTTAAGTTCACTCATTTTAACAGCTTTCAAATTTAAAATTCTCTTTATTTTATACAGCACGCAGCATTTTGGCTCGATGTTTAGAAGTAATTTGTTTTACTACCTACTTTTTTGGCGCTTATTTTGTAGTAAATAGGTTTTTATATGCACTTTTATGTATGTATTTTTGGGTAGTTATGCTAAGAGTACAAGTGCGTGTGTATGTTTTTTCCCTCTGCTTACATACCAAAGTTATGAAAATAATTTAAGCTAGCTGAGTAGTTTATTGCGCATGAAAATACGGGCGGTTTTACGGTAATTTTTTTTGTCTGTCCTTTTTTTGTCGTCTTCCTTTTGCAGAGGACTTGATACTTGAAAACTGGGATGTGTTTCTTTACACTGTTTTTTTTTTAAATATCTTTTTATTGCTGTGTTTTCTTTATAGCTTCTATTTGATTTATTTTTATTTCCCTTTTTTTTATTTGCACTCTTCATATTCTTTGCCTTCGTCTTTGGGATCCCTTTAGTTCTCTTGGGTTAAGCATCCATTCTTTGTTGTTGCCCCTTGTGGGTTTTTGCACTGCTTCTCCATTCTTCTATATATCTCCTTGTTTTTTGCTGTCATTGTCGAGAAGTGCAGAACTGTCAATTGTGTTTGGTGTTGAAATTAGAGATTCTGTGTGCGGGTTTATAATATACTTGAAGGACACGCGCTTTTAACAGCATATTGACAGTGATGCCATGCCGTCTTTGTTATGTGATTTTTTTAATCTAAAATACGATATACCCAACATTTGTTGTTTTTTTTTCGTTTTTTGAGTAGCATATTTAAAGCTTTGATATAATGGCAAGGTCATTCTTCATTATTGAAAAATTATCCAATTTTAGAAGGTTTTTTAGATATGCTCATCAAATTTTGTTTGCTGTAACTCAAACTGAATTATAATGAAATACATTGTTGAGTCCGTATTTGATTTTTCGACATCCTTTTTGTTATTTAAAAGTTGCCATATAAAAAAACAGTGTCTAAAGTAATAAAACTTATTTTCTGTTTGTTTGATTGTTTGTTTGTTTGACCTTTACGCAAATATAAACGGCTCAACGGATTTTGCGAAAATTTAGAATACATATTGAATGTAGCCTAGATAAAATTATTGCATACTTAGTGTGGCCAACATGGAGGAACAAGGAAATCGAGGAGCTCTGTAATAAGTCCAGCAAACATTTCAATAAGGCAAATGCCACTAGTTCCTCAGATTCGTGGACGAACTATAAGATGCCTCTAAATGTACACAAGAATGAATTGAGAAAAGCATAAAGACAAGCCTGGAGGATCTTTTGTGAAAAAAATAACACAAACCTCAAAGGCGTCAAGGCTTCTAGCTACGGTTTCCTCTAATCCAAGCTTCATGAAAAACGAAGATGGTACTTGGACCACCAGCAGTGCGGAAATTATATCCCTGAATGTCTCTGAATAGTCCCTGAATGTTTTAGTAGAAACTCACTTTCCGGAATGCTCAGAGATATGTAAAACTCCAATTCGGGAAGATCAGTCACCATCTGTAAACAGATCCCTAAAAACACTCACACAAACAAAGCTCGAATGGGCAATCAATAGCTTCAAACCATTAAGTCACCAGGACCTGATGGTATAGCTCCTATTGAAATTCAGTAGTCGTACAGCATCATTAAGGAGCTTATGACGCTTATGACGCTTATGTCGATCTACCAAAGCTGCCTTGACCTAAATCACATTCCCAAACGTTGGCGTAATGTAAAGGTTATCGTTTTACCTAAGGCAAGCAAAATATCGCACGTAAACCCAAAAGACCTTCGACCAATTAGTCTCTCATCTTTTGTTCTAAAAATCCTCGAGAGATTAATCGCCATTCACTTGAGATTTAAAATAGAAAAAAGGCCAATGTCAATACCACAACATGCTTACACCAAAGCCAAATCCGTGGAAACAGCTTTCCACTCCATAGTTACTAATATTGAAAAATCTCTGCATCAGAAGGAATATACGATGATAGCTTTTATTGGTATAGAAGGGGCCTTTAATAACGACGAAGCAAAAGCTATCACTAAAGCGCTAACGGAGCTTGGGGTGGGTGCCCCGCTGATAGCACTGATAAATCAAATCAAATAAAGTTGGCAGGATTATAAGTGCAAAAATTTGGTGCGGCATCCATGTTAAGCTTCTTGAGAACATAAGCCGTTCGGAGTCGGCGTAAAACACGTAGGTCCAGTTCTCGGTCATTTGTGATCAAACATTTAATAATACGCACAACACAAATGATCAATAGAAGCTAGGTCAAAGTCCTTCCAAGGGCTGAAATGGCCAGTTAATTTTTTTTTATCCATGTTAAGATCTGTACCAAGGGGAATCTCTCAGGGAGGGGTTCTTTCGACTCTACTCTGGAATTTAGCAGTAAATAAACTGTTAGTAAGACTGGAACTAGAGGGGTGCAGGGTGATAGCTTATGCCGATGA
This sequence comes from Dichetophora obliterata, assembly GCA_963920525.1. NCBI lineage: Eukaryota > Metazoa > Arthropoda > Insecta > Diptera > Sciomyzidae > Dichetophora > Dichetophora obliterata. The sequence continues at coordinate 50,948,245 of OY986436.1, read as the reverse complement.
CGTTGCTATTGTTGCCTCTTGAAAATACATATCAACCCTTCAAGATATTATGCGAAATTGCCTGAATACTCTTGTCAACTGGGCTATCAGCTGTGGGCTTAGCGTTAACCCAAACAAAACTGAGTTAGTCGTTTTTACCAGAAAACACAATTACCCTTTAATTAGTCCTCCTAAACTGGGAAACACAAGACTTAGCTTCTCAGATCAAGCAAAATAACTGGGCCTTATACTGGATAGGAAAGTAAACTGGAAGCCCAATCTGCTCGAGAGATCCAAAAAAGCGAATATTGCCCTGTACTTCTACAAAAATTCGGTGGGTAGCAAATGGGGCTTACAACCAAGTGTTGTGTTGCAGTTGTAAGGCCAATCTTGCTATATGGTGCTATTGTCTGGTGGCAAGGACTCGAAATACAGACTCGCCTTAACCTTCTCCGTAAAGTTCAAAGATCAGCGGAACTGTGCATCAGTGGAGCTCTAAGAACCACTCCGACTGACGCATTAGACACAATGCTCCATCTTACACCACTTGACATCCTAGCTAAACAGATGGCCGATAATACAGCCATCCGCGTAGAAGCCACCTCCCAGTGGAAAGAAGGTACACTAGGACATTCTTGCATTAGAAAATTTCTCCCTCCCATACCTAGGTCCATTGACTACATCACACAAAAACTATCCTTTGAAAGGAAGTTCGATGTATCCATTCCCTCTCGAGAAGAGTGGGAACTAGAAAATCGCTTACAATGTCATTGGTATCTTTACTGATGGATCAAAACTCGATGGCAAAGTAGGTGGAGGAGTCTACTCAGAAGCATTAAGCATTAATTTAGCCTTCAGACTCCTTGGCCATTGCAGTGTATTTCAAACTGAAATCGCTGCTAGACATGAAACGTTAACTTGGCTTCAGGTAAATGAAATATCTTCCATGGATATTTGCATACTTTCTGACGGTCAAGCCACTTTGAAAGCCTTAGGAACTGTTGGAATAACATCTGAAACAGTTCTCAACTGCCGCAGATCCCTTAACGAGATGACAGAGCACCTTAAAATCCTTCTATGCTGGATTCTTGGACATAAGGATTTTCTAGGTAAATGCAAAGCAGATGAACTCGCTCGTACAGGTACTACCAAACAACTAGCTTTAGACAAGGCAAGCCTTGGTATTCCTCTCACCACATGTAAACTCCTTACACATGAGTTATCCCGCATCAAAACCAACAACAGATGGTCAGTAGGAAACACGTGTAATATAACACGTCAAATCTGGCCTAAACTCAATCTTAAGCGTTCAAAAGAACTCATTTCTCTCAGAACAGACCATGTTAACACCATGGTAGGGATCCTTACAGGGCACTAGGATTGGCAGACGCGCTCAAAGATTAAACATGCCCCACAACGACCCTTGCAGAAGCTGTAGCTACAGTACATTTCCTCTGCACTTGCCCAGCGCTGGTTCAAAAACGCTTCCTCCACTTAGGCAACTGGTTCTTCAATGACCTCGACGATCTCTCGGAATCTTCGATTTATCGAATCTTAGGCTTAGTAAACAGCTAAAACTGGTTTAAATAGAGATAGGAAGAATTAACCCAGAAGGGTATCACAATGGGCCTCATTGGCCTAAGTGTGTCTCGTTTGAGACAGTCACACTAACCTAATCTAACCTAGCGTGGCGTTTATCATTTTAAACTTTAAAAATACTTTACTTTTTATTTTTTTTTACCTTAAATTTCCAAAAAAATCTTGTCCTGGACCATTGGGACTTAGATGGCCGATAAAGCAAACCTCTAGCAAGTACTCGAAATCTTTTTTGTCGACATCTAAACTTTTACATTTTGCATGACGTGACGGTCCACTGGTCTCACTGTGATGATTTATAATGTGTTCTGGCAATCTCTGAAGAAAATTACAAACTCTATAAATATCTGGGTAAATACATTGTACAAACGTCCGGAGAATTCGAATGCTCTTCCACTAAAGTTCCATTGTACAAGCATCCGGAGAATAAAAGAAAAAACAAAAAGAATAACGCTTTTGTCCCAGCAATTGTTTCATACGCACCTATAGAAAAGTCTAAGTAGCGTGAATACGAAAGCTGAGGCAAAAGCATAATTCTTTTTGTTTTTTCTTTAATTTTCCGGATGCTTGTACAATGGAACTTTAGTGGAAGAGCATTCGAAGTCGAACTGAGACCTCTGTATATAAACGCTTTGTGATAAATTGTAAAAAATGCGATAGTTTTCTATCTCCCGTTAGAAGACAGCGCAATTTTTTTTCGTTTACTCTGCAAATACGGCAATTAGTTTCTTTTTCAAAGCTTCGTACCAACAGCCTTTAATGGTGGCAGCATTATTAAATCACTAACGAATTCCAATGTCGAAGCATCCAAATTGCAAAGATTAGGTCTGTTCCCGTACTAACTTTAAGTAATTATAATAGAATAGAGATTTACATTTAGCATGTATATTCTTCTCTCTTGAGCTTCAAAAATTTGTAAAATAACGCTCTCAAGCAACTTCAAGTTACTTGAATTTATTACGGACCTAATGTGATCGACACCTAATGTGATCAAATCTTGTCTCGCAGCGAGTCATCCGTTGTACTCTAAAAATTGTTTTCACCTGCGTAAACCATAATTGTGGGTTGAATTTCCAAAAACGAGGAATTTTGCAAACGCCTACTGCTCTAATGTGTGCTTAGTCTCCATATAGTGTTTCTGTGTGACATGGTACAATTCAAGACTTAAGCGGGATTCACTGACCACATTCAGCAATTTTTTTTTATGTGAAATTTTGAACATTTTTGTGCTCTAGCTCCCTGCACACTCAATGAGAGAGTAACAAGAACTTACTGCACTCTAACTGACTTGATTAACTTCATTTAAATTTTCTTGCTGAATCGTTTTGAGTGGTGTTGCCAGAATGGAGTTTCTTGAGTTGGAGTTTCTTGAGTTGGAGTTTTATTAAATTTATTTGAATTTAATTTAATTTATTTTTTTAAGCTTCAAAATAAAGAAGCAGTATTGAATTCTACAAGAAAACACAGAAAACTTGCTGAAAGTTTTACATGTCAGTGAATCGACCTGCGGCACATTCTGACAGAGAGAGCAAGAAAGCTGTCATCAGTATTGAAAATTTTTAATACCCAAATTCCTCAAATTTCAATAATATTCCTCAAAATTGTTTCTTGAACGATATTTTATTTATCAAAGAAACATAAACAAATGTATTTTTTCCTACATATTTTCTATCTTATTGGATATTTATATTAAAACGCTCTGTGGGTTCTTTAAAAAAAATTTAAGACTTTTTAGTTTTAACGTATGTTTTTGTAAAGAAATTTGAGTTATAAAAAACAGGGCTTGGATTTTGACGACCTAAAAAATTGCAAAAAGTTACTTAAAAAATGTCAAAAATGACCTAAAAACTGCAAAAATTGACCTAAAAATTGACAAAAATTACCTAAAAAATGCAAACAATTACAATCAAACAAACAAAAAAAAAATAAACTTTCTCATAATAAAACATTACTAAACTTAAAATTGATTTTATAAAAATTTTATACATAGCTTTTCAGTATATTATAAGGGTAATTTTTAAGTTACCAAAATAGAAAGAGTCGATTGTCTGGCAAAATGTTTATGTAAACAGAAAAATTTATTTCCACTTCTGCAGTGATGAGACGAACATATTTAAAAGACGATATGACATCAGATGTAAGCTCCTCTTCTTATTTCATAGTACTAAAATTTTTACCCCCAAATGTTTCAACAATAAAGATAAAAATAGAGTTATCAAAAATTATCATATCCTGAGTTTTTATCTAACACTTGGTTTCATCTTTCTACATATCCTTTCATCACACGCAGAGCTTATTTTTCATCAAGGTCTATAAACAAAGTTACTCCTTTTTCGAGAGGTAATATTTTTGATTAAAGAGACTTTGTTAAAGGAATATGTTTAGAAATTTTCATTTTTACATGTTTTACCTGATATTACACTAAAATGACCTTAAACCCGAAAAATGCTCTAAGAACTAAAAATGTCAAAAAATGACAACAAAATAACTTAAAAATTGCTAAAAATAACCAAAAAATTGCCTGATTCTAGTAAAAATTACCTAAAAACCAAATCTGATAAAAAACGATGAAAAATGGCAATAAATGACCTAAAAACTTTTCATATTTGGAATTAAGGAAACATAAACGGACGTTCTAAATAACCAGGAAATTTCTTATAGGCAGTAGAAAATAGACGAAATGTCATCGAAATCCTAGCCCTGCTTATAAATAAATTATATATGTATATAGAACTTAATTTTTCTAATTCAATTAAAACGTTATTGATTTGATTCAAATAGGGCATCACCATTTTTATTAATTCCTTCTTTAGTAAAAAGAAATGACAAAACTGTTTTTGTATCGAGTCGGTTTCTTCAACTAGTGTTATTATTTACTAAATACTCGCTCAACTGATACATTAGAAAAAAAAATAGAAATTATGTTACTTTGTCTAAATTTGAAAACATAAATATGTCTACTGATTGCAATACTATATTGGGTCTAAAAAATTAATCTAGGTTTTACTTCTCATGATCTAAGCATGCAAGGTCTCTCCACTCATTACCGACATCTTAAAAAGCCAAATTTTATTGAATATATATGCTCGTTTTTGCTGGTTTTTACTTGAAGGAGTGCTCTAAAATGTCTTCGACACAACAAGGACGATGATGTAATATGGCATCACAATGTCAGATTGCACCAAACTAAAGTTATCACATAAAAATTAGTCAAAATAAGCTTATGTGTGAAAAAATTGTTCCGTCTTTAAAGAATTAATCGATAATTGCTACAATAGAAATATCAGTCAATGCATGCATATGTTACCTTTGCTTCCGACTCTATAACTACCGACTGCAACCATGTATCCTTTTTCTGGTATTTATTTTATGTTTATACTGATTTTAGCTAAAACAGTACTCCAATTACTAACTTCGTTTGCATTTGTTTAAATTTTTTAATAGTGATGCGGAAACGTAATCGGAAAGTTCAGTGTTCAGTTTAATTTAAAGGTATTTTTTTACCAACCAGAAAAAGGTGCTGAAAAGTTTTTTTGTATATAGATTGTATAAAAAAATTCCTAAAAAATTACTCACAGCCACTTAAAATTAATCACTCACAAAGGGGCTGTCACAAAAAACTTTCGATCTGTCGCATCCTAGTTCGAAAGCCACTCGAAAACTAATATCAGAGCCTTTTATTTTTTGTTTGGACTTTTAGGAATTGCGACATCAGCAAATAGCCCAACAACTGCAAACGATGTCAATCATCAAAGATAACTCGTCATACGAAATACACGTTTGATACTTTTTTAAATCCAACAAAAAGGTTCGCTATTGTTCACATCAACATCGTTGGACCATTGCCGCAGTCTGAAAAATGTCGATATATTCTCATAATTGTCAATCATTTTTCGAAGTTTTCTCCAGGGGAATCGGAAAAGAGAGTTTTAATTTTTAAGATAGCGGGGATACAGACATCACGTTGTTTTTTTACATATGAATATTGACGGTTGATTAACAAATTTGCATTAAAACTTTTAAAAATGTTCTTGAACTTAAACTTAAAAATTAAAACTCCCTTCTCTGATTCCCCTGAAGAAAAGTTTCACGAAAGGGCTGAATACTTCTTCAAATGCTTGCAACAAATTCTTCTCTGTTGGGGTTCCACGATTTGGATGCCTTGATAATATACATACGGGCCGTGGAAGACAATTTACTTCATCACATTTTTACATATTAGCCTAGCACCTTGAAACACAAGTAAAACAAATAACTTCATATCACCTTCAAGCAAATGGAATGGAAGAACGATTCCATGGTAAGCTCAAAGCAGCAATAGCTGGTCACAAAAGTCAACAATGAACTAAAGTTCTTCCCATAGTTTGGCTTGGAGTCCGGACTATGCTCAAAGAACACATTGACGCATCATCTGCAAACTACATTTGATGTTTTAATTAAATTTTTACAAATTATTGCTAATTTAAAACCATGATTTAAAAAATCATGCAAGTCAATCACCATTTATCAGCAAACATTTGGGTGACATCAAAGCAACCAAACATTTTCCGACATTTTCTTAATTAATTTTGTTGTACATAAAAAAAAATTTTCATGTTTTCTTTGGAACTATATTAGTTGTGGCCACAAATCATACGCCCTTTTTCAACTGACGTTAATTTTGTTATGTTTTTTATAATTAAAAAAAATTAATTTATTTTAAGAATTATATTTGAGCTTAATGGCAAATAAGTTCATGAAGCAACAGGTTACAACAACAACCAGTTTTTTGCAAGACAAGCCACTAAGCAGACTAGATAGACTGTTTCGTTGATCGCTACATCGACTCTTCAGTAGCCTGAAGTTCATCCACTTTGACTTTAATTTATTTCTCCTTTTTGCTCTTGTCACTTACGTTATTTTTTGGGAAACATAAATATTAATGTTTTGATATTTTGGCTGTAGGAGCGGGCTACATACACTCTCCTATCAACTTTCAATTTCGAAAAAATATTTCTTACCTCTTTTTCGCGGTTAGGGCTCGATATAATTTAAATATTTAAAAATCTTGCAAATATCTTTAATAAGGGACCGTAAAGGTTATGATTTTAATTAAAAAAAATTACCATACCATTATTTCTGTTTAATTTTTTTTTCGATCTGGTCAAAATGGGTCCTCACTATTCGTTTTTATCTTCCAATTATTATTTAACTATTTTCCTTATATTCTTCTTTGTACATTACTAGTTTTTTAACCCTTGTAGGCATTAATAATTATGATTTCGTCTTAAAATTTTCTTATAAATTTTTGAGAGTTTTTGAATATATTAAGTATGAATTACGATAAAGTTTGTATATCTGTTTTAAAAATAAAAAGAAACAAAACATAATTTGCAATTTTTTTGCCAAAACGCCGAAATTAATAGAAAGAGTTTTTAATGGTTCCTTCTTTTAATACAGGTAATGCCATTATATTAAATTTTTTTCTCTTCGGGATCCTTAATTTTAAATTCCGAAATCCTGGGCTTCTTTAAAATCCTTAGGGATTGAAAGCCTTAGTCTATAGTCATTAAGTGCACAGGCATTAGAGGATTTTACTACTAATTTTATAAATTTTATAAAATAGGCAATTTTATGAGCATTCCGTACATCATTTGAGTTGATATTCATTATTTATGTAGCAACGTAATCCTAGCATACAGAAATAAATTCAAAGTAAGGAAAATGAGAGTTACTCATTAATACTGGCTACACACTTCTTCCTGAAATAGGGTTTCCGCTTGCTAAGAAAAAGTTAAGAATTTATTTATTGAAAGATGATTCAGCCGCATCACAAAGACTACTCTTAAAAATTCTTATTAAGAGTCATATTAATAAAAGTTCAATGTCCTTTTCAGTCACGAGTTAGCAATACATTTTCATATTTACTGAAAAAGCAAAAATAAAAGAAAATTGTCAGTCATGACCAAAATATTAATTTAGCTGAATAATTTCATAAAATTATAGCAAATAACAGCGGGTGATTTTATATTGTTTTGCTGAAAAAATGTATAAATTATGAGGATAGAGATGGCAGAGACAGCCTGTCACATTTTTCTTTCTCTCTTTTTCTCCTTCTCTTTCTAATTGAATTTCCCAAAGCACGCCATTAACATTTCTCTACCGTTTCACAACCTGATCATATATAGTTGGTGCCCGTTGTGACCCGCTTCTTGTGCGTATCTCTGGGCTCATTATGTGTGTAATTGTATTAGTGCAGCGATGTGTGAAGGAAACACTTAGCAACAACCTGCCAGCCTCTGCCTCTGCCTCAGCAAACTCCATGCTGCTACCAGCACCGAACCATGAACAGACCACGATATGCTAAAATCATAATAATTTAAAAAAATAGTCTCTTTTATATGACAAAAGTATGATAGAGAGTTGGAGAGGAAAGAACCAAACCAATCTCCAATATTATGTAGAAACAAAAGTAAGGCGGAACAGAAAAAAAAAAAGCAAAAACAACTGGAGTGAAGCACATAATGAAGCAGTAATTGAAGCCCCACATGTACGGGTCTTTATTGTCTGCTCTGCGACTGTTGCTGCTGCTGCTGCGACTACAGCATTGAGGCCAACGCCATCGTCGTGACAGGGTTAAGGTTAATTTGCTTTAACCGCGCAGACAGTGTGTCTCCAATTACCGTTCGAGCAATTGTTTTTTTTTTTTGTACACGTATTTCTTATTATTTTCGCTGATGTTGTTGCTGTTATTTTTGTATATTGTTGTCTCTGCCCATTGACTTGTGCTAATTTCTTCATTTTAATAGACTAATTTTTTTCTTCACTCTTTGATTAGTTATACAAAGAAAGTTAAGTGAAATTTAACTTAATTAAGTTGCACTGAGAAAAAGAATCTGTTATCTTTAAAATTAAAAATAAAAAATAAAAAAGTTCTCGAACGCAAATTAAAAAATTATTTTTATTAACGGTATTCACAAATGTATGTATTTACTTATTGCAATAATCGATTAATATTAATTATTTTTAAATTTCATAGAAGGTTCTTTAATCAAAGTGCATGACAAACTTTCTTTCATCAATGGATTTTAGTTGAAAAATAAAAAAAAAACATTGCACTTGTACTGATGCATGGTGTTGCGTCTAGAACAAGCTTGCTGGACAAAATTATTTTTTTACTTTTTTGTACTTAAGAGGTTGAAACAAAAAATGTTTTAGAAGGGTGGTCGGATATGCACCGTACACTAGCTAGCAGACCTCTTACCGCCCCATTCTGATCACAAATTTTAATTTTTACAAATCAATAAAAATGCTATATTTCAGACAGTGTTGGTCGTATTGTACTTAAATTTCGTAATTAAGTTATTGATGTTATCCGCCTTTTATTGTTAAATTTACAATTGTAATAGGCTTTGGTCGTATAAAAATTAAACACAGGTTTAAATTTAAATATTTATTTATTGATCGATATTTCGACCAAAATTATTAGTCATCATCAGCAACACATGTTGAAGTGTTGAGATAAATGTTTCTATATTTTTTGTCTATGTAGGTCCTGATGATTACTCATAATTTTAGTCGAACGATCAACAAATAAATATTTAAAATTAACCAGTTTTTAATTTTAATACGGCCAAAGCCTATTGCAATTATAAATTTAACAATAAAAGGCCGATAACATCAATAACTAAAATACGAAATTTAAGTACAATACGACCAACGCTAACTTTTTCAGATATTAATAAATTGGACTACTTTATGTAGATTGTAGATTTTTTCGAGTACGAGATGGTTCAAAGGATATATGGGCATTTCCGTGGCTACGCACGTGATAGTCTTAAGACTTCAATGAGCGGAAAAACGAAGAAAAATTAAACTTATAGTTTTCTTATTCTGAGTTTTGAATTGTTTATTAAGCGCACTACACAAGATGTAAAAGCAAAAAGTTCTTAAAAGTTCAGTCCTTAATTGAAGCTATCAAAAATGATACGTTACGTGACAAAAAATAGAAGTGGTTTTGTCTTCATCAATATAAATGAAAAAAACTGCAAATGTGCATGAGTTTTTTTATAAAAGTTTTTTAATATAATCTGGAATAGTGTTGCTACACATTCAAATAATTTGTCTGAAAAATCTTTCTTAATTATTACATGAATTAAAATTGCGAGCTTTGAATCATGTATGTTTTAAGAAGGCAACAACAACAATAACAACTCTGTATAGAGTCTATCACTTAGCTGACTAGACAGTTTCGGAAATAGCTACATTTCAGTAATCATCGAGTGATTAAGGTGTAATCAACTCACTGTTTAAAGTCGTATATGATTTCACACATTTTGCTACTTAATCATACAACATATTAAAGCAGTAGGCTTTATTAATACATCACCGCCATCAACTCTACCAAAGTTGCCATCTGTTCTAGTTGCTTCTATTTATTTCAATATTCATTGGAGTTCGACAGTTTTTTTATTATATTTTAAAATTAAAACTTTTTTATTTACACAACTTTTACTATCATTAATTAAAAAATACGACGATTTTTCTTCTAGGGAAATTTTATAAACGATTTTTTATATAAAAAAGGAGTTTATCTTAAATATTTATTTAAAAGCAATTGTTTTAGGACATTGTTTAGATTTTTTAAACAAATTTAGCAAAAGGGAAATTTCAGTAAGAAGTCAAGAAAATGCTTTAAATTTACTTTGCACTTAATGTTAAAAATATGAAAAATATTTTTAAGGATTCTAAAATGTTTTCTTTAAATAACGTTTATGTTAACCTTTATTGATGAAAATCTATTTTTAATGCAAATAACTATTTTTTATTAAAGTTTTTGAGAAATTTCCGTCAAGAAAATTTTTGTTAAAGCCTTTTTTTTTGTGTTAAATACAATTGTGGGATTATTTATGTTACAGCATTTTTTTAGGAATTTATTAAAATATATCTACTCGAGAGAGATTTTCGTAAGGTACGTTTTTATGCCGAATTTCTAGGTCAAAGAAGAACAAATCTGTCAACTTTAAGATAAAAGTGTTCCTTTTTTTGGCATTTTATTAAAATATTTAGAAAATTTCCTTTTTATCTTACTTGTCTTTTATTACCTTACCTAACCAAAAAGCTATTTCTTATTTTAGCTTAAAGTACGATTTTATTAAAATTTCATGTGCTTTCTCATATTGATCGCAGGAACTACCACATCAAATTTCAACTTTGTATCTCTCACCGTAGTCGAGATATAAGTTTGGTAAAAATTCCCAACCGTCGTTAATGTACTCTAAATGGGCAAAAATTCCTTCTGCAACGACAGCACAGTTTTATATCCAGAATTTTCTATCAATAGCAGGTATAGTTGGTAAATTGCCTAAGAGAGCTTATACATTTTTTTAATATATAAAATTTTTTACAAATGATAATAACACAAATTTTTCTGATTTTTATTATTAATCACTTTTGACTTTGAAAATTCATAAAGTACAATTTATAGCTCTATGTTTTCTTAAAGCAACAAACAAAAAATTAAACACTTAGCTGTCAACAATTATGAGATATGATCAATTCTGCAGAAGCATTTTCATGCGTAAAAAAATACCCCACCACGGTAAATAGGTTAAAATAATTTTCAATAAAAGGGAAATGTTAAAATTGTGAAAATTTGCTTAGAATTCATAACTTTTAGCAATAGAAGCTTATTTTGAAAAATTTCCCCCAAGGGAAATTATTTAGATACTTATAAAATCAAAGGGGAACTAATTTTAGCAAATTTCTTGCTTAAAATACTCGAATATTGCATTATGATTAAAATTCCCATGAAAGGAAATTTTCTGAACTGGTGTCATTGTTTTTCAACTTTATATCTTTAGCTTTGCCCTGAGCAATGTACTTCTTTCTATAAAAGTAAAAAAAAAAAACCTACTCATGTTATTTCTCATTTTGCATGTATTAAATTTATAAGAACAAACTATCAAAAACTTATGTAACACTGAAACTATATTCCCTTTCGCGAAATGTTCAACGAACGTGCCTATTCTGAAGTTTGAAGCAGTTCTTCAAAACCTGGCCAAACGAGCAATAAATCTAAAGAAAAAAAAACAAATTTCTGGCAGAGCCGGAATATTTCGGTCTTTTCAGTACGACAAATAGAGCTGTCACACTTGAGTGACAGTTGTCTGTGGGATGCAGCAACCGACAACAACTTGAGCAGAAAACTTTTCGGAAACTACTTTAGCAGGCTACTTATTAGCAAAGCTAGAATTTCTTTACATGTGTTACGAAATAAAAAAAGGTGGGGGAAAAACAGGAGTCACTTCCTTAGAAAGAAGACATCACTTGAATTGCTGCTGCTCTTACAGTTACTATAGCTTGATTTTCTTGTATTGTTGTTTTTGTTGCTGCTGTTAGGGATGCAACTTCTGCTAACGTGCTTTTGAGACACTCTACAAATTGTCAAAACGACAATCATTGCAGTTTTGCACCTGTCTGATGTGCGTTTGGATATCTAAATATCTTCAAATACAAGTGTACACGTATATGTACAGATAGGTTTGAGTATGTGCATAACTGAGCTTTAGCTAAGACAGTCAATTATTCAGCTGTCAACAATCATGACTGACGCAGACCGTAGCCAGGATTTTCCATGAAAAGGAGGGATTTTGATAATAAAAACTATTTTTTATCAATATGATATATAGAAAAAGAATATGGGACTGATTTTTGCAAAAACATTACATTTAAAACTGTTTTTAAAAATTAGAATAAAAGTTTCCACCATACATGTTTCTTATCCAAGAAATAAGAAATAACGACACAAATTAGAGATACGTGGGTACAAATAAGTTTCAAGAAATTTACTAAAGATGACTGTACTAGCTTTCAATCGCAGCGGACCATTTCGTAAGTATATTCGTATATTGGTATATGACCAACTTACTGTTTAAGATTTATATGACTAAAAATAATATAAAATCAAGGAATAGATTACAATTTATTATCAAAAATTAACTTTCTATGATAAAGCCAGAATAAATATGAAAAATTTCAATTAATGTTAAATTAATTACATGTGGTGAAATTCGGTAAATTTTTTAACTACAAAGAAGAACATTGAAAAAGAAAAGGCAACTAGAAAAGGCAAAATCCCTGGTAGAGTCACAGGCTCTACTTAGATTAAAATCCTTTGCTTTAACGTCATGTGTTTCAGATGAGTTTATTCGAAAGACTGTCAAAATATATAAAATTTATGCAGTGGGTTGGTCACAGCTTACTCGCTCAAGACTACTGAAGATGTAAAGGGTAGCGCCTTCGGAAACAGTTTGTCAATTCTTCAGTGTGATTGACTCTATACAGAGTTGTTGTGTTGCCTTCTTCAAAAATTACTTGATCTTAACAGCTCATAATTAAATATTTTTTGAAGTGAAACTACTTTGGCATCTTTAAGAATTGGTTCCAAACATGCAAAAGACGGCCAAGAGCTAATTTTTAAAGATGTTTAATGCTAAACAAAAAGATAGATCAATAAAAAAATTGCGATGTCAATTCTTTTAAAAAATATTTTTACTGTTTTTTGACGGCTGAAAGTTTGACAAAAAATTAGTAAAATTTTGAGCAAATTCAATCATTTGCTATATTGTTTGTATAAGTTATTTGATATGTTTTATTTTTTTAATTACATATTGGATAGAAAATTTAGTAATAAAAAAAAATGAAAAACTTTAAATAACATTAGTGCTTCATATATTAAAATAATCTTCGGAAAAACAGAAAACACGAAAGCGATTTCCCCGGTTTTCCCCTATAAAAAAGTATTGGTTCTTTTCTGAGATATGTTATTATACTAATAAAAAATAAAATTGTTGGCACATTTATTTGAGAAACTTAAAATGATAACGGAAATCAAAAATGTTTTGTTGTTAAAACTTTTCAGTTTTATCTTGATTTATTTGTGTTGTGTATAAATGGGCATAATTACTGAATTAAAAATATTATTGCCACTATGCGATCAGTGGTAATGCAAATCGATTTTCCATTACAATTAATATGTAAGGATAACTGGGGAAAATTGCATTAAAAAAGTTATAAAAACTAAGGCATTACAAAAATTGGCTCTAAAGTTAGTTCATGGCCGCCGTTTTAAATTTTTTACCTCAGATTCGTGACGAGATACCACGAAGACTTTCGGGGAACCAAATTTGGAAAGCATAATATAGTTATCAGAAAAGTTATCATGTTCGTGGTCGCCATTTTAAAGCTGTCATTTTTAAATTCGTATTTTTGACTTCAGATTCGTGAACGACCCCAAAAACCAATATGTAACTATGTCTATGCTTTTATGCAGCTTAGACAACTTCTTGAGGTTTAAAGAAAATTATATGAAAAGACTTAGAATTTTTTCATATCAAAATGATGAACATTTTTTAATTTAATTGATGTATTTTTAGCAGCTTACAATGAAAAAATAGATTAAAAAACTTTAAACACTTAAAAATTCAAATAAAATAATTTCATGTAAAAAGGTAGTTCGAGAAGGCTGCGATATTTTTAATAAACAAATCGTTATCGAATTGTATTCTCGGACTCGTTAAAGAGAGGTAATTTTCTCCTGTTCGCATAGTCGAAAACGATAACACATAATATTAATAGTTTTATAAAAATTTTGACTCATAACGTATCATATCGGACGTAAACAGTGGGTTGGCCACAGCTGAATCACTCAAGACTACTGAAGAAGAAATGCAGCTATTTCCCAAAACGGCTGTCTAGTCTACTTTGTGATTGACTTTATATGTTGTTGTCGTTATTGTAGTTTGTATTGCTTTTTTCATAAAATTACTTGACCTAAAGCTCATAAGATCATAACCTTGCAAAATCATGAAAAGGTCACAATTTAATTTCGAAAACGGTAATTGTAAACGATAAAAATGTCCGAGAATGCGGATTCGTTTCGAGTTGGCTTGTCTCAGGCACGGATCCAGGGGGAGCTAAGGCTCTAGGCTAATTAATTTTTGTAACGATGTGAGACAATTTCTCTGTAAATATGATAATTCTTATAATTAGAGCAAAAAAGTTGCTCTTTTTTTTCGTTACAAGTTGAAAATTTCTAAAACTAAGGAATCAAATAAGTAGCAATTCTTTGACTTTTCTTGTGTAGGAAAACTTGATTTATTACTCCATGTTTTGTAACACAGAAGTATCAGGGGAGGTTTTAGACAAAAGCGGTTAAGATAAAGGCATATTTTAGAAGATGTTTTCTAGAAAAGTTTACTTTACATACCAAAAACTTTATTTGCATACTTATTTTACTTCATCAGTTTGAGTAAAAAGATGTTTTTTTTTTGTTAACATATATTTTTGATATATAAAGATGGCGCTGAAGTTGGTGTGCTTAAAAAAAGATGGAAATCGGGATACACCAAAACTCGGCTCCAGATCATCTAAAAATAAAAAACAAACATGCATTCGAAAATAGACTCTTAAATGAACATTTTATATCAAAATGGAATGAAAGCATGGAAAACTAAGAAAATTATGAAGCGTGGAAAAAAAAACTTGAATAATGTATCTACTTTATTATTAACCATATTATTGCGTGCAAAAACTAGACAAATTTTTCAACGACGGTTATTTTGGTAAAAGATGTGTAGAACCGCAATACAAATAGATTAAAAAAAAATGATTTAAATCCATCAATTAGTTTGTTTGCAGTAGTGTGGCCCGTTTTTTAAAAGTATGTTTCGAGAAATATTCATTTAAACTATTCTGACGCATTATGGTTTAAGCGCTGTAGAATATGTATTGTAAGCGGGCTTGATTTGAATTTTTTTACGTATTCTTGAATAATGTCCAACAATTATCAATTTGAAAAAAAATTCTAATTTCAAAAAAACTTTTTGACTAAAAAAGTCTACATCAGCGCTTATATTATTCGTTCTAATATTATTCATAAAGTGAGTCCAAATTTCAATCCATATTCTATATAATGAAACAATGCATATTTGTACAAAATAACAGTTTACTCTGTGTACCCGATATGTGAATACTACCAAATGTTTAATTTGTGAAGATTTTGTAGGTTTTGATTTAAGCTGCAATTACAGATGAACTCGGCACTTTAGGTATTGAAAATTTGAGAGATCAAGGATATGGTGGAGGCTAAAATATGTCTAGAGAGCATAATGGGTTCAATCATTAATATGTGCAAAACAGCCATTAGCTTTCTACCTTCACTGTTTCAGTCATTCACTTAATTTATGCATTGCCAAGTCTTACGATGTGCCTGAAACTCGAAACATCTTTAACATACTAATATATCTGTTTTTTTCTCGATCGACTAAAAGAGTTCAGCTTTTAGAGAACATCATTGATGAAAGAGTTACAGAAAAGAAAATAGAGCATGACCATGACGCAAAAACATCCTACAAGTCAGCTTAGTTTTCAGCTTACATTAGATCCTTACATTTTTACATGTCTTGGTTAACGTAAATTCCTTCACTTAAACTTACAGCAGAACTCATCAAAATTCTAATATTCAGATTTTATCAGCTTGTAGTCACATAAATACATCATTAACAAATATCTTAAAATGAGAATTGATAAAACAGTTTTGAAAGTATTTTCCTCTAAGCCATATAGACAGGTTTTGAGCTAAACATTGAAATAAAACTTCCCCGAGTATGTAAACAACAGAAATATCAAAGTAGTCTCCAACTCTAAAAGAGTGCACCTGAAGAATATTTTTGGTGAATGTTTGTGGTTTTAATTAATATTGTATATGGCACAAAATCATAATCACAATTTTAGAGTGCTGTTCTCTACTATCCAGATCTGGACTATTTATATCCTATTACTTTCTCCTTGAACCTTAAATTTGAGGCAAGTTTGGCCTCATCTAACATATATTTTTCATATATAAAGATGGCGCTGAAGTTGGTGTGCTTAAAAAAAGATGAAAATCGGGATACACCAAAACTCGGCTCCAGATCGTCTCAAAATAAAAAACAAACATGCATTCAAAAATATACTCTTAAATGAACATTTTATATCAAAATGGAATGAAAGTATGAAAAACTAAGAAAATTATGAAGCGTGGAAAAAAAAACTTGAATAATGTACCTACTTTATTATTAACCATATTATTGTGTGTAAAAACTAGACAAATAAAAACTAGCCATTTCTGTCTTTCGCTTGCTGGCGCCAGTTGGAAATTCCAAGCTTCGTCAGGTTGTCCTCTACTTGATCTTTCCAACGAAGATGCGGTCGTCCTCTTCTGCGTTGACCGCCGCTGGGTACCGAATCGAATGTTTTCTTCACTGGAGCATCGTCTTTCATGCGCTGAGCATGACCAAGCCAGCAAAGCCGCTCGATTTTAATGTGGTCGATGTCAGCGTACAGCTCATACAGTTCATCATTCCACCGTATTCGGTACTCGCCATTGACGCAGATTGGTCCGTAGATCTTACGAAGAATCTTTCTCTCGAATCTAAAGTCTTTTCATCTAAACTGCTCAGCGTCCAGGTTTGTGATGCGTAAAGTAGGACGGGCATGATGAGCGATTTATAGAGCGTGATTTTCGTTCGTCGAAAGAGGGCTCTGCTTCTCAATTGCCTACTGAGCCCAAAGTAACACCTGTTGGCAAGAGCTATTCTCCGTTTGATCTCAATGCTGATGTCGTTGGTTGAGTTTATGCTGGATCTCAGATAGACGAAGTTCTTCACAACCTCGAAGGAAATATTGTCAACTGTAACGTGGGTTCCAAGACACTGGGACTGTTTGTTTGTTGACACAAAGTATTTCTTCTTATTTGCATTCACTGCCAGACCCATTCGACTTGACTCTTTTTCTATTCTGGAAAATGCTGCACTAACTTCGCGCGTATTATAGCCAATGATATCGATGTCATCAGCATACGCAAGCAGCATAACACTATTGTAGAATTTTGTGCCACTACGTCTCAGATCAGCAGCAAGGACGATCTTTTCCATCATTATGTTGAAAAAGCCGCACGATAAGGAATCACCTTGTCTGAAACCTCGTTTGGTAATAAATGGTGGGGAGAGGTCTTCCCGATTGTAACTGCGCTGCTGGCCTTGCTCAGTGTCATCCTGCAAAGTCGTATTAGTTTTGCAGGAATACCAAATTCAGACATGGTGGAGTACAGGTGCTTCCTTATTGGGCTGTCCAAGGCGGCTTTGTAGTCGACAAAAAGATGGTGGGTGTCAACTTGTTTTTCTTGAGTCTTCTCCAAGATTTGTCGTAGCGTGAAAATCTGGTCGATGATGGACTTTCCAGGTCTGAAGCCACACTGATAAGGTCCGATCAGTTCGTTTACAATGGGCTTCAATCTTTCACATAAAACGCTCGACAGGACCTTATATGCGATATTAAGAAGGCTTATCCCACGGTAATTGGCACAGATAGTGGGATCGGATTTCTTGTGGATTGGGCAGAGCACACTGAGATTCCAATCGTTCGGAATACATTCTTCTGACCATATTCTGCATAGAAGCTTGTGAATGCATTTAAGTAGAGCTTCGCCTCCGCGGCTTTGTTATTTTTAAGGCGAGCTATAGCTGTCAGAACTTCATCGTGCAGCGTCGTCGGGCAACTGAACCTCGACGCTGTCATCCAAAATTGGGGTTTCCGGAATATCATCTCTATTGGCGGGATTGTTGTCAGCGTCGCCATTTAGAAGCTCAGAGAAGTGTTCCCTCCATAACGTCAGTGTACTCTGGACATCTGTCACTAGATTCCCGTTTTCATCCTTGAAGGAAGAGGCCCGGTTTTAAATCCATCGACAAGGCGTCTTATTTTTTCGAAAAATTTTCGGGCCTCATTCCTGTCACCATACATCTCAATCTTCTCCTGCTCGCGCTTTTCTGCCTCTCTTTTTTTCCGCCTGAAAATATGTCTCTCTTCCCTCGTCTTTTCTTTGTATCGCTTCTTAGCAACGCGCGTTACAACCGACTGCAGGGTGCTTTGTAGGCGGGGTCTTTCTCTGCAGTGGTGTCGCGACACTTCTGGGCGTACCACTGGTTTCGTCGAGGGCGGTGGTAGCCAATCACCTCTTCAGCAGCCGCACGCATTGAGTTGGAAATGTGTATCCACTGCGCACATATATCATCGATTGGAGGAGTGCTTTGAAGCAGGAGTGAGAGTCGAGTGGCGAAAGCATCGGCTGTCTGTTTCGATTGCAGCTTGTCGACGTCTAGCTTTCTCTGTGTAGGGTTGCGTATATTCTTAGCTGCGCACAGACGTGTACGGATCTTGGCTGCAACAAGATAGTGATCCGAGTCAATGTTTGCACCACGGATCGTGCGTACATCCAATACACTGAAAGAATGCCTTCCGTCGATTGAAACGTGATCAATTTGATTCTTGGTTTTTTGATCAGGGGACATCCAGGTGGCTTTATGAATATTGAGATGCTTGAATCTAGTGCTACTTACGACCATGTTTCGTGCTGCGGCGAAGTCAATCAGCCTCATTCCGTTATCGGAGGTGTTGTCGTGGAGGCTGAACTTTCCGACTGTTGGACCAAAAATATTTTTCTTGCCCACCTTAGCGTTGAAGTCACCAAGCGCGATTTTTACGTCGTTACGGGGGCAGCGCCCGTAAGCATTTTTAAGGCTCTCGTAGAAAATTTCTTTGATCTCATCGTCCCTGTCTTCTGTCGGAGAGTGCGCACATATTAGGCTTATCTTGAAAAATCTAACCTTGATACGGATTATGGCAAGTCGTTCGTTCACAGGTGTGAATCGCAGGACGCGGGGCCGTAGTCTCTTGCCAACTACAAATCCGCATCCAAACTCGTGCTTTTCCGCATGGCCGCTGTAGTAGATACCACAGGGTGCATGCCGAATACAACCCTGTCCCTTCCATTGCATTTCTTGGATAGCAGTGATATCAAATAAGACATCAGTCAGTTGGATAGAGGCACCTTCCCAATTAAGAGTTCGGACATTCCAGGTGCATATCCGTAAATCATTATCAGTTTTTCGTTTGCGGAAGTCGTCATCAGATTTGGGGATCAGTTTTCTTCTTTTCTTAGTTGTTTTCATTGAAATGGGTTTTTACGGGTGGGCTTCAAACCCGACGCACAACCTATTTTAAGCCTAGGGAGGCCCGCCGCTCAGATTAGCCGCCAAACTAACGGTTGTCAGTTTAGTCTCTAGCAATTAAACCAAATTTTCATTTGATGAAATTACAAAGGCAGCCTTAATAGACATATGATAACAGTTTGAGTTTTGTGGCAATGCTATTGTTCTTCTGAAAGAAGTTTTTCAGTACAAAGAAGACTGAAAACCTGCTTAAGATCAACTATGCTAAAAGATCGTGAAGAAACATAAGAATTTTAATATATTTCTTAGCTACTTTAACTAATAACTTTTAATTCCTAGAAATTATATAACAGTTTAACGTTTAATATACTTTTGAATTACATACTAAAGTCATTTTAAAATTAAATGTAATTTTTAAAAAAAAGTGTACTACATACATCAATAGATATTGTTTGCTAATTTTTTAATTTAGCCCATTGGCTTGATTGGCTCATTGATTTAGTAAGATTTTCTTCATATATGTTTATAATTTTCTCGATTTGTTTAACTTGGATTCATTTATTTTATAATTTCGAATATTTTGGAGGGGTTTTTAGCCTCCAAAATTCTAATACGGGCTGCGGGCCTGGACCGCTGCAACAACAAAAGTAGCAGCAAAAAAACAGCAACAATAGTAATAAACAGCTTAAGGCTTCTGGTCTGTCTTAGTCTGCCCTCTCCAGTTGCCATTCGGGGCTGAAAATTTAATTCACAGCATTTTGTTATTGTTCCTGGCGATTCGCTTTTGCTACCTTTTTGTTAAACTATTTTTTTTTTTAAATAGTTTGTCATATGATTGGCTCTTACATATTTTTTTCCTTATTTTGTTTATTATCATTCGTTTTTTAGTGTGCATCAAAATATATATTAATAAGAGCAAACATTTTATTGCTTGCTCTTTAGTGCTTGACAACAACATGCTTATTTGCTGTAGCAGCTGCTGTGCTCAGTTGTCGTCATTATACACCTAGCAACAGTGGCAACAGCAGCAACTGAAGATAGTTGGAGTTATTCGTAAAATGTGCCTGGGAGAAAAAGTAACTTTTTCTTATTGCGTGCATTTTCGGTTTCAACGTCATATTGACATACATATTTTTTAATTGTTCAGGAATTGTTACGTTAAGAATGTTTAATTTTACATTTCTAAGAATTAATATAACGACAATTCCAAAACATTCTATTAGGTTCTATAGTAATTATAATGTACGAGTATCAATAGAATGGTTGATAAGTATGTAGTTCTAGTTTAAAGTAAATCTGACTCAGAATTAATATCTTTGAATAACAGAAATATTTTAACAATAGCTTTTTTGTTTATCGACAAATTTTCTAAATTAAAATCTTTTAGTTATTGCATGAAAAGCCATATGATATTAAGAAATCTAATTTTACTTTGGTTTTTTATGCAAGTTAATTCCTCTACTGTATAATAAATCGCGTATCCACTGCTTAGGATTTGCTGTAAAAATCGTTTTATTTTTATTAAGTGGCTTATCATGTTCTTGTAAGAAGTCCTTCAATTGAAAGATAAATTTCATAAATGCATTGTTTTTTTTACTTGAACGGAAACACAAATACTGGAACATGATATCATAAAAATAAACACAAGCATTGTCATTCCGTAGTGTAAGCTTCCAAAATAATGTATATCTATTTATATTACTCCGTATTTAATAAATACATACTTAAAAATTCCCCCCATGATAGAATTGTTTAATGATGTTAAAAACTTTTGAAAATACATATTATTAGGTGGCAACCCTATTATTTTAAAATTTTATAATTTTGAAATTCTGAAAACGGATTTGGATTCAGCGACCCATTTTTACCCTTTAGTTCGCGCCAGCCCCGAATTCGTAAAAATAAAAAAAGCACGTCAGTTCTTTGTTAATTCCATACGTCTTTGGAACTCACTCCCACCGTATCTACATAGTATTTGCAATACAACCATATTTAAATCTAAATTATCAGATTAATTGTCTTCCTTCTACCAAAACTTTTATCTTATTTTACTTGATTCGTTATTCTATTATTTTTATTCATTTAAATCTTTTTAATTCGATTTCATACCTAATTCATTTCTTTTTAATGTTTTTTTTCTCTCTAAATTTAAAGTTATTTTGTTTTGAATTTTTAGTTTTAAATTTTCATAATCGTTTTTTAAAAACAGATTTTGATCTCAATGTATTTAATTAATTAATTTTTGTTCAAGATTATGTTTAAGTATTTAACATTATAAAATTTGTTGATTTGTTGATAACACATGTTATCGGTGCTTAACTATAAGTTTGTTTCTTACAAGTGCTTATAAAGAAATAAATAACAATAATAATAATAAAATTAATGTGGCAACCCTATCCACTGTCTTGAATTTTAAAATTCTGACTCCAGATTCGAAATCAGCGACCCCTAACACTGTTAGTTTATGTTTAAAACTATTAAAAATGCATTTTATGAGGTGGCAACCCTATTACAGAAAATTCATAATTTTGAAATTCTGACAAGGGACTCGGATTCAACAACCCATTTTCACCTAGTGTTTGTGCCAGGATCGAATTCGTTAAAATATAAAAACTTAGGTGGCAACCCTAACAACCATATGGAATTTTAAAATTCTGACTGCAGATTCGAAATCTGCGACCCCCAAACATTGTTAAATATTATAAGGTGGCAGCCCTATTGTAAAAAATTACATAATTTTGAAATTCTGACAACGGATGCGAATTTAGCGACCCATTTTTACCTAGTGTTCGCGCCAGCACCGAATTCCTTCTCTGATAGTAACCATCTTTTGCCAGTGAACAAGTGAGTATCATCCATTGCCTTCACCACGTCATGAACAATTCATGAATAAATGAAGAGCCAACGAACGACAAGTGATGAATTGAAGAAGAGATAAATAGCAACAGTTTCTTCGCAAGAGTAAAAAATATTCTTGTTCGCAAACTGGTTTCCTCTTCTTCAGTTCATGAACAAAAAAAAATTTGCTCAGCTCTTCACGAAAATGAGCTGCTAACTTTGATCTTTCTTCATAGTCTTAAATGAATGAATAGAAGATGAATGAATGAGCACTTCATTAATGAAAAAATGCGAACCCTGGTGTTAACATTACATTGCCCCTTCAATTTTACATAATAGTATAGAAATGTATCTCACTTTTCGCCTTGCTCGAGGAACATCTGTTATTTTTTTTTTGTTGTGATGTGCTAGCTGAGCACAAAAAGAGAAGATTAGATAGCAACATGGAATTTATTGAATCTATTGCAACACAAACGCGTGAAAAGAAAACGATTAAACAAATTTGTTATGTTTTCTTTCAAAACTTAAAATTTTAATAAGATACTTTTTATACCCACACGTATATAAAAATGCGTGGTTTAATATAAAGGAGGCGTGGCTTTTATAGAAAAGTATGTACATTCTTGATCAGCATTGCCTCCTAAGTCGATTAAGACATTTCCGTCTGTCCGTCTGTGATCACGATAACACCATATTTTATAACCTTTCATGCAGGATTTAATATATTAAATTATATATATAAGCACAGAGAGTATAGTATACAGAGGTGTCAGTTCTAAGTTTACTCCATTTGCGTTGTGCAAGCGTCAGGAGAATAGAAAAACTAAACAAAAAAATTATGCTTTTGCCACAGTAGTTTTTTCATGCGCACCTAAAGAAAATTAAATCAAAACGAATGCATAACTATTTTTGTTTTTTCTTCTATCCTCTGGACGATTGTACAATGAAAATTGACTGGAAGATCATTCGAAATCGAACTGAGAACTCTGTAATATACATACTCTCTGTGATATAAACTTTTATTCATAAGTAAAGATCAAGTTCGAAAATGAGCAAAATCGGATGAAAACCACGCCTACCTCTCATACAAAGTGACTTTTCCAAAACGGTAAAATCTCTTTAAATTTCACAAATATTAATCTAATAACTTACAAATTTATTCTTTTACCTTTAATATGCACTTTGAGTATGGAATTTGTAAAAATCAATTAAAAATCACGTATACCTCCCATACAGACTGACTTCGTAAAAACTGTAAAATCTTTTTAAATTCCACATAAATAAGTACAATGGCTTCAAATTTTAGAAATTATTTTTAATCTTAACTATGCACTCGATGCTAGAAAATTGGTCAGAAAAACTGAAAATCCCGCCCATCACCCATACAAAGTGACGTTATCATAATTTCTTTAGATTTAGATTGCGATAGAATTTTGTAGAGCTAAAAGAAAAATGTAATAAATATATGCTTGCTTAAATACCCAAAACTGTACTTATGGTTTTATTAATAGGTATTCTGTGTAGAACTGTCTTTTGCATGGTGTCTTATAGTGAAATTTTGCGTAGCCTATTTCTTCATACAAACTAATCCCTTAAAACCCAGTTGAGTGTGACATTTTATCACCAATTCTGAATAAGTACAAAATTAACCATTAAACATATTTTGAGTTTTGGTTTATTTCTGGTGCTAAAGTTGAATTTTTAGCTTTAAATAATTGAGCGACAAATAATTTACTTGGAAATTTTAAATGGTTATGTTTTATGGGTTTTCTTAGCTCTTTTTCACAAAAAGGCAATCAAAGCATGCATTGAAAAGTTCGAGGGTTAAAATAACTAACAAAAATGTTACTCGTAGTATTTTACATAAATCTGCTGAACACCAAAAATGCTTCTATACCCAAAATGTAAGCGTCCCACATGGTTTCGTACGCCGGTTCACTATAAGATTGTTCAACTTAAACTACCCCCTAAAATAAAACTCAGATGAAAGCTTTACAAAAGGCCAATACACGTATACTTTTTTTTATCCACTTTATAAGAATCCGTTGTCAGAATCTTGTTATTTTGGAGAAAAATGCATTTTATTGTTCAGTGTTTATCAAAACTTAAAAATATTTTCCCAATAACATTTATAAATCATTTAATTTTCCACCAACATTTTTTAAGTTATGTGTGAAATTTTGCTAATATTTCTTTTTGAATAAGTATGTGATTTAAAATTTTAGCAAATTGATGATTGACAAACATATTTGTTATGATATATACAGACCAATTTAAATTTTATAGTTTATAGATGTATTTAAAAAGGAACAAACATAAAATCTGATGATAAATATTAAACATGAAGGGTATAATTCAAATATTAAGCTGTTCACACACACGTACGCACTAGCAAATATGGAAACAATTCCACACAAATGCAGCCTTGACTTTATACAAAATGGAGATTTTGTGCAACAGACCGTTTTTATTGTCACTCACTCACTAATGAAAACTGACAGTTGATATGTTGATAGCGAACGACAGTAACGGTAACGGCTAGGAAATGCTATTAACTTGGTGGATGAAAGGGGTAGATAGGCGGTAGATAGGGGTCAGATAGCAAAATAAAACAAAACAATAGAGGACAAAAAAAAATCCAGCCAAAGCATATTTTGTGCAGTTGACAGCATTGGCTTCAACATTGTTAACTTTGTTAAATTTAGCGTCAAATGAGTTGGGCTTATGAAAAAAAGCCGCCGCCGCCAGAACGAAGAAGAAAAAGAATGTGAAAAAGAAAAAGAAAGACAAACGCAAATACACAGAGGAACAGTACAGACAAATATAAGTATAGTACACTAAGAATTCAAAAGAAAGAAAAAAACACTTAATGAGCATCCTTTTTGCTCAAGAAGAGGGAGTAGTTATGAAAATGACAATAATAAGCGGCTTAAATGAAAATCAGTTTATATCATGAAGTATGATAATGAGTATGAGATAAAAGACTAAATGACAAACTTACCAATATGATGATTGTTGCTGATTTTGCTATTGGTGTTGTTGCTGTAGCAGCACTTAAGAATGCTCAGCGCTGTTGAGACTTTTGCGGTAAGGATAGGAATCTGTAAGAAACAAAAATTATTGAGAATTGAGTTTTTTTTAAGATTTTTTATCGCTTTAAATGGGTCTGTTTTTAAACGAAATGTTTATTTATAAGAATATATCGATGTGTAGTTTTGGAAAAAAATCCCTAATATAAAACTAACATACACACAGAAAAATATAATCCTTCGTATAATTTAAGAGAATGTCGACTTAAGGAAGAAGTCTGGTGCTTGAGTTTAAAAAAAAATATATTTTTTATGTTTTCAGAAATTAAAAAAATTGGAGACCACAATTCAAAATATTAACGAAGTTATAACACATAGTCGAAGGAGCATCATAGTTGCGCGCTATACGAATTTTGTTAAAACCATAAAAGCGTTTTTTTTAAACGTTTTTTTGATCGGCTAGGGTTTTTTAAAAAAGTTCTATACAGCCGTGTAAACTGAAATTTTATTAAGTTATTCTACACTCCAATGGCTTTCGTAGGTAGTAGAATTGTGCATTTAAAATTATTTTTTCCTACTTTTCCCCAGATTTTCCACCAAAAAAGACGCGATTTTTCAAATTTTTTATTAAGAAGTCCGCCATTTTGTTGTTTCTTATTTAAAATAATTACATTTACTACCTTCCAGAAAAACCAACCTACAAAGCAATAATATATTTAAATTTTTGCTTCAGATAACTGCAAGTGCCGTTATGACCCGGGCCAGTAACACACCTGAACTGCAGTATCCATATATCTAAATTTAAAAAAAGGTATTTTTTTATTACTTAAAATAGGTCCAGCTCCTAAAACACATGTGTCGCTAGATGCACGAGGGAAGCTAAGCTTGTTCGCAATTTCATAAATTTGGTAGTTAAATGGTTTTTTAATAAAAAAATTTTAAATTAAATAATTTTAAATACCATAAAGTTAACTAAAAAAATACACATTAATATTCCCGCCAGAAAATTCTATTACATTACATTATTATTTTATTTGATAACATGTTACATTAATTTCAAATTTTTTTTTGTAAATGTTTTCAATTAATATTATAAACATTTATTAATGATATTACTGGTTTTTAATATCTAAAATAGCAAACGCTTATTACATAGATGCAATTTCATTGATATTTTTAGCAAATATTAATTCAATAGTTGTCCCTAATCGTGTTGTACAAATATTTGGATCGCTTATCATTCGTAAATTATATTTATCAAAACGGCACTGTTTAAGGCTTAGAATTTTTATGAAATCGATTTTTTTTTATTAAGCAAAAGAATAGTCTTTCTGACGTTATTTTCACTTCTACACCCTTTTTAGTCGATATCGAGTCATAGTGTTTCATCTACATTCTTTTTATATTAAACAGAAAAAACAAAAACTAACATCTGAATCATCTAAAATTTAAACATATTCATAACATCAGTCGCTTTCGCTGGAAGTAGAATCAAGGTTTTATTTTAAAAACATTGCATATTTTACACTTAATAACCGGTAGAAACAAGCTGTTTTAAGAACTTAAATTTCAAAAGCGCGTCATTCTGTCAGTTTTCAATATTTTTTCTTTCTAGTTCCAGCCATAGCTGCACTCATAGTGATTTATAAAAAATCTTGATTTTTATTTTTCAGATTAATATAAAAGTCAGAATCTACAACACCGCCCATGCTCCTTTTATTTGAGAGCAATTTCGAACAAGATCAACAATTTTTTAAATTAAAAATAATTTTTTTATGATGAATGAGTGTTACAATTAATGTCCGACCAAAACCAGAATTTTGGCCGAAACCGAATATTCGGCCATTTTCATTGCGATTTAAACATGAAAATGTCATTGTGAACTATAATGTGAAGTGTCAAATTTGACAATTATTTTAAAATTCCAAATAAGAAATGATATTCTTTGAGTTGGAGAGCAAAGATGAAGAAAGAGCTAATACAAAAAATTACAAGAAGGTATTTCAGAGATAAAAGCAATCCACTAGAAAGATGTGAACATGGGTCTTGCTGGTTTTTCTTCTTGCTTGTTCAAATTGCTGGTTTTTTTTTGCCTTGGGCAGATTTTTAAACCGCTTATCAAATTAGTCAAAAATCTGCATTTGTTTTTTATGAATGGACAACTTTGGTTTTGGTTCTATTTTTTTAGAACAAAATTGCCGCAGACGATAACTTTTTCTTGTCGACTAAGGGCATTAATCTGTATCACGAAGCAGCACACCAACGACAAGCAAGACACGAGAAGCAATAGAATTTCGTATAGAAAAAGGTATTGCTTCTCGTGTCTTGCTTGTCGTTGGTGTGCTGCTTCGTGATACAGATTAATGCCCTAATTCTTTTGTTTCAAACGTTATATTAAAAAATTGTGTACTGTAAAATCTGACGATACTATCGATGATAGTCGATTGAAGCAAAGTATGTGCTGGCAACTGTCGGTTGTATCGAAAAAACTCGATTGTATCAAGTTACGTGCTGGCACCCCTGGTTATTAATATGAAAAATGTAAGTTTTTACAAATAATTTTTTTTATTAAAAGCAAACAAAAGTACTTTCTTTTAGAGATAATTTTTTATTTTATTTTTTTTTTACAAAAGTATTGCATACTTCTTAAAATCTTATGCACCTGCAATGTACATTTTTGTATAACTACAAAACAAAGTATTTTTGTTTTTTTTAAGGTTTAGTACTATTAAAAAAATGTTTCGTTTTCTTTTACTGTATTTCACACACACACAGAATTCTATCGGAAGTTAAATTAATTTTTGGCATCAGTACCTATAAAACTTTAATATCAATTGCAATAGTGATGATAAAATCGAAAACGATAGTATCTAACGCATAAAATAAACTAAAATGTTCTATAAATCAAATTATAGACGAATATATAATTTTTGGTTTTTTTCAATGCGTTGTAAATATTTTTATATTTGAATTAAATGACTGATGCAAGAAGTTTTTATCAAAAGTTTCGCCTAGTTTCGGCTATTCAGCCATATTTGGCCTCAATATGGCCGAAACTGACAAAAAGGGCCGAAACTGGCCGTAACTGAAACCGAAACCGAATATTCGGTCGGACACTAGTTACAACCGTTGTTCAATATTTTATCTTTTAAAAAAAATCTTAAAAACACCTTAACCCTTGAAGGACATGTTTCGTCGAATCGGCGACGCATGGTCACATTTTATCGTTTTTCTTTCTTGTTTTTGTTCGTTTTGTTCTCATTTGTCGTATAGCGTAAACGGTCGTTGAGCTGTTGGTGTCCGCAACCGTACAACCAAACAAATAGTGTGTAGGTATGATTTTTAAGAATTGGCGTCGTCGAAATGACGAAGCATGTCTTTTGTGTGACTTTTGAATTTTTTATGATATTCTTTTTATATGAAAATTTGTCACGTTTTCTGTAGTAATATCAGATTTGTACAGAGGACTCTCAAAATAATCTGTACAACGACTTGTACGATGAGCCCCACAAC
This sequence comes from Dichetophora obliterata, assembly GCA_963920525.1. Taxonomy (NCBI): domain Eukaryota; kingdom Metazoa; phylum Arthropoda; class Insecta; order Diptera; family Sciomyzidae; genus Dichetophora; species Dichetophora obliterata. Next base: position 50,919,258 of record OY986436.1, on the reverse strand, counting down.
AATCATGAGAAGACAGATCAAGAGGATCCTTTCAATGAAAGCTTTGAATATTAAAGCTCGTCAGAGGATTCAAGTATCTTGGACGAAGACGATCTTGCTTAAGGAGGCGTCGATATTTTTGACTAAATGTGCAGTGTTGTGTGCTGTTCACTAATAGATAGCCAATATGTCAATTCTATGGTTTTCTGAATTATAGAATGCTTTATTATCTATGTGAACAACATGTTCCAAGCAAACAAAAGAACTTCAATCGTGCTGGCTTAATGAAAAGTAACACTTTTCACTTATTAAAATTCAATTATATAATAGGCTACGGGTTCCGACTTTGCCGACAGCGGTGCGAAACAGCATCAATAGTGTATGGTGACCAATGATCGAAACCCACCAGAATGAAATTTTGAGAAGAAGAGGAAAATATGTGCTCTTTGTCCCCCCACCAACCGTCGCATGACTAAATTATAGTGCTCAAAATGCCATATAAGCTTAAGTGGGGAGCATAAAATAAAGCTTTGTTTGTGCCTCTTGCCTATAATATATTCTCAACCTTATAAAAATATGATTTCATTAAAATTTAGTATATTATTTTTAAGATAAAAACAAATTTCATGTTTAATATGTGCCTTAAGTTGTTATTATTTTGTTTTTTTAAATGTTCCTTTTTTATTACAATTAAAATTAATTCAATCTGTAAAAAATTATTATTTTTATTAAAAAATATTATATATAAATAAACTGTTGTTTTTATTTATTTTACATAAGCTTAATAATAAAAAGAAGTAGTTTTGAAACATTGTGACATATAGGTGTAGTCCGTAGTACCATTTTGAAAAATGGCGTAGTCGATTCGACGAAGCATGACTTTTATGTATAAAAATAAGCATGTCCTTCCAGGGTTAAATTTTTGAGTGCTAGACCACCAGCCTTGCCTTAAGTGCCTATCAACATTCATGTCTGAATTTGCAATTAAAATCTACACCTAAAACAATTGGCATCTTGTGATAATTTTCACCCAGTTCAATGGAACCTTGCTACTTTTGTTGTTTGGATAGTCAATAAAAAAAATTTTTAAAAATTATTATGAGCTGCTGCAACATAGCACATGAACCATAGCTAATGCACAATCCTTTTAATAAATTCTTGTCAGCTACTGCAATATAGCTTCAGTAAATACTTAATATGGAATAAATCACATTCTGTAACAGAGGGTTTTGGATTAATATGCAATAACAATAGAGTTCAGCTACTACGGCTTTTTCACACTTTTTTCGCATAAGATGATCTTAAGAACCAATCTTAATGTCATTGAAATATCTTATCAATATTATTAAAAGTGGTAAAAAATAATCTTAAGTGAGAAAAATTTACACACCATGATATGGGTTGGGCTCAGGGACAACACAAGACATAACAACTGACCATGAGTTTACATAGATCGAATCATACATAAGTTTTCAATCTTCTTTTGAGTTTACCTTTCGGAAAGTTAACATCGAAAAAGCTACAGTTGTTAACAAAGGTACTCATGAGATTTAACAGAGCAGTAGCAATATAATTTTTTTTACTAAAAGGTAAGTAAATTAAATTGTTAGCGTTTCTACTGCTTCTGCTTCTCGAATCAAATACACCAGTTATGAACTGGTGTAAACAGACAATATCAGCAGGCTTCCTTCTCTAATTTAAAGATTACATTTTTAATAGTTTTAATCGATCCTCATAAGGAGGAAGGTTTAAAGTGTCAGCTCCACTTAAGCACCTTAGAGCAAACCGAACAAAACCATTTTGAATTATTTATATTCGTTCAGCATGTACATTGTAACTTAGGGACTAAACTTTACTTGCGTACTCCAAGTGAGGATGCACAATAGGATAATACAGCGTTGTAGTTGTAATCATAATATTAAATTCTTTGGCCCAGCGTTTTATAAATCCTAGCATAAAATATGCTTTTTTCAAATGTGATCAATATCGCTAAACAATAGCTTAGAATCCATGCATATACCAAATGATTTGACACTATTTAAAGCAGTATCTTTTATCTTTTAATCAAAAATTAAAATATTCCTTTTTCCCGAAAAGGTAATAGTTTGGCATTTATCTGAATTGTATTTAGCATCATCTGCATAAATGAGAAGGTGGCTTTTAGAAATATTTTCTTACTCACGAAAAACCTACTGACTTTTTTAATTAAAAGAGCTTCTTATTTCTATGAAAATATTAATAAATTTTTAAAAAAAAAAATTTTTCCATTACTACAAGTTAACCTTATTAAATAGATTTGAAAGGGATTGTAACAATTTACATAATTTAAGATGAAAATCTTTTTGTATTCTCGGAAATTATCAATGAGTTTGATTTAAGACAAGAACTGCTTATAACTATGGGAATCTTACAAAATTTATTTAAATTAAATCTTTTTACTACTACAAGTTAGCCTTGTTAAAAGAATTAAAAAGGAAGTCACTATGTAATAAGACAATAATTTGTGTAACAATTTACTGAATTTAAGATGATAATCTGTTAAATTTATTGAAAAGGGAATCGCTTTGTTATAAGGCGGTAACATTTATAACAGTTTATTGAATTAATAAGCAGGTTCTCATCTAGAGGTCCAAAAACACGCTGATGTTCTTGATTTTTTTTTAACGAAGAAAGTGAATGAATACCTTGAGTTTTTTGACAGTTGTTTATTGATTTTAAGTATCGGAAAATATTTTTTTTGCATAAAAGTGTTTTGTTAAGTGCAAATACACCGTCAAACGTCACGTTAAAATAAAGTTAACCAAACTGTCTCCATCGCACAGCACGTTCATATCATCTGATATAATAAAACCAAAAAGTTTTATAAATTAAATTATATATATTGATGAATTTTTTTTCTATTTTTTTACATTTTTCGCTCTTTAAAGTGCTCTAAAAAATATTATCTGAATTCAGGTTAAGAATACAATAAATTTTATCTACTTCAAAATAAAAAATTCGAGTCAAACCATAGAGTAGTAGACCAGTTTGAAACACATTATTTTTCAGAAAAGTCGTTTTAAGATTTGGTTTATAATTTTTTCGAGTACCTTTATAAAAAAAAAGATTCCTTTCGTATGCGATAATTTTTTTTATGCAATAGTTATCGACCAAACTGCTTTGGAAACATATTCTACACACTATAAGCTATCAAAAATTTTCAACAAATTGGGTTTTTTGGTTGAGTTTCATGAGATCCTCCCCTTAAGAGGAAAATCTTCTTGTTATTTAGGGAGTTTCCATTAAATTTGATTTAAAAGAATTACTGCTTTTATCAATGAGAGTCTTACAAAAAATATTTAAAGGAAATTTTTTATTAATACAACTGTGGTACACAAGAAACTTCAAGCCTTTAAAATAAAAAAAAATAATATCATATTATTTTTAAAATAACTACTTACATTAAAATAGTTAAAAATATCTTAGAGAAAGTAGTAACTTTAATGCTTCATTTATTTTTTTGATTCAAGTCATCGATTCAAGTCATTGCAATTAATATCATAAAAATTTTAAAAAGTAAGAAATACTGTTTTGCCGTGAGACCACAGATATGTCGAGATATCTTTTAAGAAATAAATGGCCTTATAAATAAATAAATACATATTATATACGTAACCCTTAGTTAAATGGTTTTATATATATCTTTTAATAAAAGCTACCAGAAATAATACGAAGTGAAATATTTAGGGCTTTGTTTTTAAATCCTCAAAATAACTCTAAGTGGCTCACTACGCTTTAATGTCTATCGGTAAGCTAACGTTTATTTAGAGGCTATAAAAAAGTAATAACAATAAAGTTAAAGTACAAAAAAAAAACTACCAGGTAGTCTAAAAAAAAATAAGTCATGTGTATGGAAAACATTTGCCACGTTATAAAACAGTGAGAAAAAATTACATGAACAACATATAAATTGCATTAAAACATCGTAAACAATAAAAGTGAGCAAAAAAAGAACGAACCAAAATAATGTATGTCGTGTTAAGACTTTGCGTGAGTTTGTGTTAAATAGCGCGTATGCGAGTATGTTAGTGTGTCACGTAATTATAACAACAACCAAAACAACAAGAAAGCACAACGACAAAAACCACTGTATATTCCGCTTTCAACCACAGAACTTTCCGAGTGAATAAAAAAAGCTAGAACCGAAATTTGGCCAAAACTGTGCAAGAATACCGCAACAATTCCCTAGATAGAAATTTTACCCAAAAATAAGGTCTATTTGAAGAGAAACACGCAAAAAAATAGCACACGCACACACATACACATGAGCCCAACAAAACATATCCCAAAACAAAGCGTACGATTAGAATAAATTGTTGTTACATTACACTAACTTTTCTTAGATACACGTAAATGTTGGTTGTTTTTTGTAAAAATTTTTTTCTTTGTATAAGTTTTTTTTTAATTTTATTATATTTTGGTTGATGTCGGCAAGTGGGTTGGAAGACCTTTGGATAAGCAAACCTAAGGATTGGTTAATGAAGAAAATATATATCTAAGCTTGAAGAGGGATTTCAACTGAAAACTAAATATTACAACTTATAAATAGTGCACATGTGTCATTGGCACAAATCGTTGAAAGTATTTAACTACTTTCAAAATAAAACTTTTTCAAATTAAAAACAAAATGTAGCGGTTTTTTACGGAACATATTTTAGATATATTTTATCTATCAAAACTTTGTTATCTTTTTTTTATTATTTCATATACAATATACAATGACGGACAAAACTGTCATTAATTATAAATGTTATATTAAACAATATTTCATTGTCTACTTTTAAAATTTCTGATAGTCTATAAAAATTTTAATGTGCATAGAATTATAACATATTTAACAATTCAATTTAATTTAATTTCAATTTATTAAGTCTTTAAAATATTGGATTGTTACAATGCATTTTATCAATAATGTAAATTTTTCGACTATATTTTGTTGTCTAAAGCGATGACAGATATGTATTTTAATGCAACTAGCTTATATTGAATGTTAAAATTAACAGATATAATATAAATTTAATATAGTTTGGAAAAAAAGAGTTTCAAGTTTTGCTCAATACTTGGTAGCTTGACATGGAGGAGCTATTCTCAATTACATATAACTTAAAACTAATATATTAAAAAAAATTTACTAAATTTTACAAAAAAATTTTAATTAATATCAACCTCTGTTTGTGTTTGGCATTTTAATTTTGTAAAATTCAGGCAGAGAGATGGGGTTAGCAGAATAAGAAAACGTATCATTTATGATGCCAATTGGAGACAAGTAACACGAATTAGACCAATTGTGTTCCTTTTTACGCAAATATATATTTCACTAATCATTTTCATGAAATTCAAGTTAATTAATAAATGTTTTTTGAAGATTAAATGCATAAGTGCAAAAGGGAGCCACAAGAGCTCTCTAATATATATAGTCATTACTATATCTTTTAGTTGGTGATTCACACAATGGTGATCAGGACACAAGACCTGAGGACTTTTCTTTCAGAAATTTCTAATTTTCTGGCAACTGTTGGTGAGATTGAAAACCAGATGGGAAATGCATATAAAATTGCAGCACAAATACTTTCTTTATATAAAAGTAATTTTGTTTTTTGACTAAGTGACTTGCTGTGAAATAGTCTTGTCAACATTGCTGTAATTTTTGCAATTTCTTAATAGCTAGTTTTGCATGTTCATTGAATTTAAACAACTTAACATATTCTTATATATAGTATAATTTTTTATTTATTTTCGTGTGCCAAAAAAAATTTATTTGAAAACAATTTCTCTTAATTGTAATCACTTTTTAAAATTGCTTGAAAAAATTGCTTGATTTAGAATTTAATAATTGCTCTAATTATGGCAACATATTTATCTAGCATATTTAATATTGCTAATTTTTAAAGATATTTTTTTAATTAATTTTGGTTTCATTTTCTTGTTAGACTGAAAAAAATGTTCATTTTTTATAGCTCTTGTTTTTTTTGGCTGTTAAAAGGTTCAGTAACAAAGAAGCTTTTACTTTTCAGTACATTTAATGTCAAAAGTTGCTTTTAATAGCATTGCCTACTTTTTATCCGCCCTCAAAACAAATCTCAACCTCAAGCATCATATATAAAAAAGGCAAACCGTGTGACCACCATCACTATTAAAAAAGCACCACAAAGAATATTAAAAAGCAAAAATAAACAGCGTTAAAAAATTATACAAATTTTTGCACATAAACTTGCACGCGCACGTGCTTCAACAAAGCCAACATTTTATTTGGCAGCCACTGACACTGATTGCCTAGATTGTCCGTCTAAAAATAAACACACAAAAAATTAAAAAAAATAAATGCTACGTTCTTTATTCAATTGGAAGCTTACGCAGAATGCAAACTAAACCACTTAAAAGGAAAAAAAAACAACATAAAAACTGATGGTTATCGGAATTCCTAGCATGTTTAGCAAGCAAGGCAAGCAAGTAATGCTTCAAGCTAGCGTTCTTAACAAATTTCATTTAAAATTAAAAAAATTTATTATTCTTTTTTAAATGCTTTTTGCGCTTTTTACACTTAAAAATTGCTATTTCATTTTACTCGTATATCTGCAGCAAATTAACGGTTAATATAATAATTTTGATGGCATTTGTAACAGAGAGCGTTTCAATACATGGCCGGTTTTTGGCTGCCAGGAGGCTACGTGCTTTTTAGGATTTTTTTTTTTTTTTTTTTGGTACCTACCCGCTTTCTTGAGCACACCTACGCTTTTTGAAGCTGCTCAGGTTTACTTAGTATGCGTTTAGCGCTCTGTAAAACGAACATGTCTGCGTGTTTGTGATTGTGTGTCTGGACTGAACACTCTGGAGTGGGCCAAAAAGAAAAAAAAAGCAAATTTGGTAAAAAACCAAGAACATTAATGTTGCTGACAAAGCATATTTCTGCCTTGAAGCGTAGTGGTGGCAGGCTCATATTCAATGCATTTTTTTTTTGTTTTAGGTCATAAAAAACGTCCAAAATAAAATTCTTAAACGCTTTATTATCGTAGAAATTTTTTAACCTTTAATATCGATTGTAACTGACAGCAATGGTTACATCAACGTGAACACAAAAATGAATAGGCTATTTATGACCTTTGTGCTAATATTTTGATTCTATTCAACAACTATTTATTAAATCAGGATGGCTGAGTTGATGTTCAATGCGTCAATTAAAAAAAAGCCTTATTTTTCTAAGCCTTCTCATTTCAGACTTTGGTAAAAACATTAAAAATTTTAAACCTTAATATTTACAAAAAAGGAGTTAAAACAGGAGTAACAAGTTAAGAGTAATGAGCTCCATTATAAAAGAGTTGCCAGAAATGCTGACGTATTCTCAGCGAATGAAACCTCAGTTGCCAAAATACCATACTTTTTCATGGTGGCATTAAGAAATGATGGCATAAATAAATTAATAAATATGTAAATTACTTTAATATAAAAAAATTATTTAATATTTTTAGAATTATATTTGAGCTTAATGACAAAGTTCATGAAGCAACAGATTGCAACAACAAGTTCCTTGCAGAACAAACCACCAATCAGACTAGACAGATTGTTTCGTTGATCGCTACATTAACTCTTCAGAAGTCTTCTGTGGTTTCTGTACGTAATCCATTCACTTTAATAAGCCTATACGAAAAACTTCTGTTTAATCAAAACAGAATTAATTGTGTTTTTTTTTTGCCTTTCAAAGCAATGTTTTCCTACTATTTTGCACAATTTTTTACTTTTTCATAATACGAGTTTTATAAAGACGTATTTGATTGCTTCGTTTTTTACTACTTATTTATTTGTTCAAAATTATATTATGAGCTTAAAGAAATGTAATTGATTTGCGTAAAATAACATTATACAAATTTGCAAAAAAAAAATATTAATTTTTACTCATGATCATTTTGATTTTATGCTTTTACCATGATCAGCTTAGAGATGGAATAAATTGGTACATGTTAAAATTTTATTCCACTTATGAAATATACCCACTGAAATAAAATCGGCATCAGTGTTAAAAGATTTTTTGTCAACCGAACTAAAATATACTAACCACGAGCGTGGATACAAATAGCACCATGCCCAAACGTTGCCATACCCGAAATACACTTACTGACAAATTTTGAGCTCAATCGACTGTAATACGAAAGAAAATACTGACTCATACTCAGTCGATCAATCAGTGAACCATAAAACATCTTTGAACACGTATTAACTCTTATAGCATCTTTCTGTAAAACGAACGTAACGTGAATTTCACGAAGGCTTTGTTCAAAAGCCGAATGTCAGCTGTTTTCGCTTGATGTAAAAATAATTTCTTAGCCCAACGAGTACAGCTGATTCAGAAATGAACGACAACGTAACTGTAGTGAAAATTTGGCTTAATGTATTAAAAAAATTTGAAACGAAACGTCAAATATAGACGATAAAAATTTTCTTATCGTTTAGAAATTTGTTGACATGGAAGTTGCTGAATATATGTTGTAAAAACTCTTAATCGTAAGCATTATTTTATTAACAAATTCAAGAATTTAGAATCAAATAATTTATATTTTATTTTGCACACAAAAAACCACAAGCGAGCAATTTGGAGTTGGATTGGATCTTGGAGTTTTACCTGCTTTGCAGATTTGCCTGCCTTGCCTGCTTTGCATCCGATTCATTGAAATTGTATAAAGCGAACTGATTTTTTGTAATTTTAATTGGCACTAATATAAATAAAACAAAATACCAATATCTTCAGGTTACTCAGAGATGTTACTCATGTCTTTTAATAGATCCTTAAAACTTTCATTGTTAGCTATTAATAATTAATACTTTCTAAATATTGAAAACAAAGCACACTTATATAAAAATATAAATAAATAAATAAATAAATAAATATAAATAAATACAAATGAAAATAAATAATTCTAAATATATATATAAATAAATATAAATAAATTAAAATAAATATAAATAAATAAAAATAAATAAAAATAAATATAAATAAATATAAATTAATATAAATAAATATAAATAAATATAAATAAATATAAATATATATAAATAAATATAAATAAATATAAATATATATAAATAAATATAAATAAATATAAATAAATATAAATATTTATAAATATATATAAATATATATAAATGAATATAACTAAATATAAATATATATAAATAAATATAAATAAATATAAATAAATAGTAAATAAATAAATATAAATAAATAAAAATAAATAAAAATAAATATAAATAAATATAAATTAATATATATAAATATAAATAAATATAAATAAATATAAATATATATAAATAAATATAAATAAATATAAATATATATAATTAAATATAAATAAATATAAATAAATATAAATAAATATAAATATTTATAAATATATATAAATATATATAAATGAATATAACTAAATATAAATATATATAAATAAATATAAATAAATATAAATAAATAGTAAATAAATAAATATAAATAAATAAATTCCATTATGAGTGGTGATGCAGCTATCTAGTAGCAGGAAGGTTTTTGGGATTAAGCCGCTATACTTTCCGCAATATAGCCCATAAGCTGCTCGATGAATTTATAAAGCTGCGGCTCGTTATAAACCATGAAACTTTTTAGGATTACCATAGAATTGGTGCAAAACTTTGTACAAAAATAACACCATTGTTTTTAAAAATTTTACTGAATTCAAAGATCGTACTCATATCTATGTTCAATGTCCTGCAAACAAACACGATAAGTAAATTTATCATAAAAAGTTATACTCAATCAAGATTAAGCCGGGGTTGACATTAATTATAAATTAACGCGTGTGTTAATTTGGTTTCCTGGGTTAGTGCATAACACGCTTGTATTTTTAAACAGCCTTATTTGCCACGAAGGATGCTACCCGCCAAGTGGATACTTCCCATGTGGTGACAAAGGTTAATCTTGTCAAATTTAACCAGTGACACTTCCGTGGATATAGCGCAAAATCTTCAACCCAAGTTTTTGTGTGAAGTATATACATGCAGCTTTAATAAAATAGAGAACATCAACAACTACTATGACCCATCGACAATAAGCATAACGCACATAAATTTAACAGAAACAAGACTTCTCTAGTACTGATCATCAGCACATAGCCAGACATGAATTTGCATACGCTATACAAAAGGCCAATCATATAATTCACATGTTGTTTACTCGAGATATTATAAATATAGGCAACAAAACCATAATAGTCAGCTTTCCTTTTTTGGTAAGCTCGGGTGACCGGAGTCGTATGACTCATTGCACACGGACCCAAAATTTGTGGCCCGCCTCTGCTCATGCGTGGGGCGGGGTCAATTTATTCTGCTGCGCCGCTGCCTCTGTTAGGTCATACGATCCGTCTGTGAGGTAGCGGTAGGAGGCAATAGCTAATGGTAGTTAATTGTAGTCATCTAAGTAAAACCCAAAGTTTCGTCCGTGTATTCTATTGAGCCTCTGCCTAAAAACTGATGGCTGCACGTTCTTTGATATACCTCTGCTCAGGAGCTTATGGTGCGAATTCGCTGCTACGCCTCTGCCACGCTTTTAGACATATTTTTAGAATCATCTTCAGAGAAACCGATTACCGCATCGACTTCCGGCAACCGACTACAAACTACCAAGCGATTACCTGACCAATTACCTATTACTGGGACGATTACCAAGCGATTACTTAACTGAATAACAATTACTGAATATATTACAGAGACAAAGGAACTACTACAACAAGCACAACAGCGATGACAACGATTAAGATACTATTATAAGATCGAGTTGTTCCATATATATTTATGCGTCTTTTATTTAATATTAAATAACTTGTGAGAGTTACGGGATCTTTCACAAGATCCTGGAGCGGCTGAGGTAAAGCTCAGCCTGTGAATAAAACAATGTCACAACTTTATAGCGTGAAGACGTAGGTGCCCCGTCAAATGCCGAAGCTACCCCGACATTGGGCACATTCAGCATATATGAATTTTTTAACCATCAAAAAAAATAAAGCAGAACTTTTAGAAGAACTTTGTATTAACATTTCAACACCAAATAATAAAGGATTGCCTTAAGCCAATACATTCTTAAATAAGCTGCTTATCATCTAAGATATTGGTTTTAAAAAAAATAGTGACGAGGCTATCCCGGTCTCCCCTACGCTTTATTCGATACAGTCAACTTCTATGAGTCGGAGATGGAGTTGAAGTATATGCTCGAAATTAAAACATGTTTGAGGTAGTGAAAAACTCAGGTTTCTGGCAGTGGCGGTGTATCAGACAGTAACGGCGAAGATGTTCCGGGGTCGGTAGTGGCAAAATTATGGCGTATTCCAGTCTGCGCATACTAAAAGTAACTTCAGCATTGTCAAGCAGAAAAGGTGGATGAAAATTGTGCTTTGCTAATGAATACATTTGTATCACCTAAAAAAATGGCCAATCTTTTGCCTCCTCCGTCGTTGCTTCGACACCAACACCTTACCCTGATCGGTACTTCGTCAGATCTATATATTGTTCTAAATAATACAATTTCATTGGTATTTGCAGTTTACAAAATTCATGGAGGGATCCATCAATGATTCCCTAAAGGCAGCCGCATTAATTATACAAAGGGAGAAATTAATTATAAGAACTCATATATAAACTTTATTACACCCTTAACTTGTTACTGTTGGCATTTTTGCTACTTGAATGCACATTAAGGTGGAACTTATTCCTAAAAAAAAATATTTTTTTACTCTTAATTTTACTGGGCAAAACATTATTTTAATATATGTCATGAGAAAATAGTAAATTTTTTATAATTTTTAAATGATCCCGACCCCTAAGGTCGTTACCAGGGCACATTGGTGCAAATGGCAGTGACCAAATCCAGAAGACGACATCGTATATACATGAAATCAGGTACCTAAAGGTTTTTGGGGTCGGTAAACACGAATCTGGAGACAAAATTTTTTTAATTTAAAAATGGCGGCTCCCAAATGGCGAACATGAAAATGATAAAATATATCTGCAATTTTCGGACGCCATTTTGAACCTTTAAACCCATAGTTTCTGCACCCATAAAAATATACGTGTACCTTAGATTTTTGTCCTCTATCACATATCCGAAGCTCATTCAAATAGGCGAGTGACACCAAGGGACGTTTTCTGGTGAGAGGGCTAAGCTTTGACAACTATAAGCGACCTCTAAATCACATAAAAAAATTAAAACAAAAAATTTCTTTCATATTTAGATGTGATATTCCTTCATATTTAGATCGAATAATGAGATGCCGCGATGATAATTCAAGAGTCGAAAATAAGGACCAACTTAATGCACATTAATCGCAGTAAGTTTCTAAATTAGAATCGAGCACTCAGAATTGCGGCCTGAAAATATGTAAACTTATCAACACTTTATTATACAATTTAAGTTTTTCGTTGTCGTTTTCGTTATGCATACGTTGAAATTTTTGCTTAATTATAAATTCAGCCATCTTAAGCTATCGACAGTAGCTAGTTTTTCAAAGTTGTCATAATTATTCCTTTAAAGTATCGTTTTTCCAATTAACCGTTCCATTCACGAAGTGCTGTCTAGTTTTTAGAATAAACTTCACAAATAAAGGCTTCTTTCGTCTTCATTCACAAAGCTTTTAATGGCACTCAAATTTTATGGGCCATACGTTTTAGCTGAAGTATTTCTTTGAGTTTTTCTGTTTGGTATCTTACTCACTCACCGGGAGTGAAGGTGAACATCGTATTTTTGGTCATAATTCACGCGATAAGCTTTTTGCAAATTCATGGCCTTAGCTGAATGCCTAAAATGATGCTTTTTATTTTGCACATAAATTCACACTTTTGCCATGCAGATACACACACAAGCCCAGCATGATGCATTGGCATATGAGTAAAGTTGTGTTGGTGTTTGTGCTGTGTTCGCACTATATTCGTCCGATAGCCGTGCGAGTGCCTGCAATATGGTCAAATCTACTTTTTCACATAAATTCATTAATGTTGGCGTCTTGTTGCCGCAGCCTATATTTGGCTAGATTTTATTTTCTATGATGTTGTTGCGGTTTTTGTTATTGTTGTACTTAGCAAGCGTGTTTTAACATAAAGGTACTATTTATATTAAACCGCCACACCTTGTTGCATATTTTTTAATATTTTATGTTTTCTTATTTCAGCTCTCTTTCTTAAGCTTCATTTATTAAATTCTTGCTTTGCATAATCTTAGGCCCTTCGCTCTTTATTTGATAAAAATTCTCGTCATTGCCATAAAAAAGAAACTTTATGCTTTTTATTAGAACTGGCAAAGAGGAATGACTCTAGATGATGTTACTAGTGGAAAAACAAGATTTGAAAATTTACATGACGAGGTGGAACGTCGGTGTGAGTATGTGTGTTTGTATGTGGATAAATAATTGTTGCTCCTGTAGGAGTGTTCCTTTTTTGGGCGGCTGCGGTCGTCCGAACAGATTTATTGCTTTGGTCAATGCTACTTTGCACTCGATAAACTTAAGCTTTGGCAGCACTTTTATGGCTCTTATCCCGCTTCTCACCCGCCACCATCTTTAAACATATGCTGCCACAATTGTGTGTGGCACGCCTCTTTCGCGTCACAATGATTAATGTCACGTTATCGTAAGACTCCCGCCACCACACTCCAACGACGGAAATCTCAACAGCTCCACAATGCGGTTGTGGTTGTGCTTTTTTTTTTCTCTGTATGCGTGCGTATGTGCTCTTATTTACTGCTGACTGCCTTGTTTTTGTATGCTTTTTTTTCTTGTGCCTCTGCTACTCCAACACTTTGTCGTTCTCATTCAATTTATGTTTTTTATTTCCATCTCTATTTTAGGTTTGTAACCCGTTGCTGTGTCCTTGTTGCTGCTGCCCACTTGATGTTTATTGCGCTGGTCGCTCCTAAAAGCATGCTAAGTTTATTTGCTTGAAATTGCTATTCAATTCTTGCGGTTGCCTTTGACTCCTTCATATCGCGTCTCCTATGTTGCTGCATTTAATTTAAGTTTTTTTTGTTTTTGTTGTTGTTGTTGTTGCATTTGGTGTTCACAATATTTATTTCTAGTTTAGCTTATCTGCTACTTCACTTGTTTTCGGCTGTCCTTTTAAAGTTTTAAATTTTTTTCTTCTATTTTTGTCATTGCATTTTGGTGGTTCTGTGATAATCGTGCCGCAGTGTAAATTGGTTTTGTAGCTAACTCCTGAATGCAGGTGTACTTGCGTGTTTGTGTCACACACTAACTTCTGTACAAAGACGTACAGCGTGAATTTGTGTTAAAAACACAGATATAATATGCTGCATAATTGTGATTGTGTGCTTTGAGTTGATATGCTTTTATGTTGCTGTATTGTTGTAGAAATTCTGTTGTATTCGAGTATGTTTATGTGCATATTCGTTTTTTGTCTAAATGCTTAACAGATTTTTCCTTTAGTAATTGTATTGCAAATTAGTTGTCGTTGCTGTTGTGGTTACACAAGCCAAAAAACCGCACACATAAGCAAAAAAAAAACAAAACAGAACACTTTGTAAAGGATATGCATGACAGGATATGCACGCTAACGTAAGCAAAACATTACAATGGAGTTTGCTAAGTAATTGAATTCTGTAAATTTCTTATCAAGTAAATGTATTTTTTTCGTCTTTTTCATGGCTCTATTGTGACAAACAAACACACGTAATTGAACTTTTTAGCAAATTTATCTTACATTCCTCGACAATTGAAAATTATATCATGTGAAATATATATTCTTAAAACTATTATTTTTTGTTTGCTTGCTTGTGTTTGTTTTTTATTTGTTTGACCATAAAACAAATCGAAATGGATTTTAGTTGGATTTTATTTAAATTTAAACATATGTATAGTGCTTGCATCCTCGATTTTGTTATTGCATACTTAGTTTTGACTACGACTCTTGCCCCTTTTCAATTAAAGCAAATATTCTTACTTCAGTAACTTATTGCGTCGAAAATGTTCATCAATTTAGTTTTAAAAATTTCTGTTATTTTTGCACCTGAAAGATTTAAATGTTATCCAAATTATAAAAATTTCTAGAACAACTCCTTTTTCTTATGACATTGTTATCTAAGAAAACGAAAAAAAAAGCAATCAGAAAATCAAAGCTTAACCATTCGATAAAAATATCACCACTGTCTTAGAATATATTTTTTTTTCTTTTGAATGTAAATATGTACCTACATATTAGGGTGGTCGTTAAATAGTTTTTTCTTATTTCAATGTTGGATGACAGTTAATCAGGTCCAAGTGCCACAAAAACTACACTGTATTTTTTCAGATTTTTCAATTGAGCTCTGAGTCACCTTGTTTGTCAATTTCGATGCTCTGTCTTTATTCTCACAATGTTTTTTGTAATTTTTTCACGCTCTGGCTTTTGCGACTAAGAGCCTGAACAGAATGAAAAATCGTTGCGACCGACGATTGAAATAGAATAGATTCTAAGTCTGCGATGTATCGTTGCGAAAACGAGCTGCGGTTTTTTGATTCTGTTCAGGCTCTAAAGCGGCATTCACTGATCACCTTCAGCAAGTTTTCTGCAAAAAGTGAAATTATTTTAATCAAGTCAAAGAGCGTGCAGCAAGTTTTTGTTACTCTCACATTTAGTGTGGAGACAGATAAGGCGCAAAAACTTAATATAAAATATATAGCAAAACTTGCTGAAGGTGGTCAGTGAATCCGAAGAAACAAAATTATACCAAAACAGCTGGGACTTCAGGTGGAGTTTTTTTGTTCTAATTTTTATGAAAACCATTATAAAACATCATATTTGTGCAATAGCACTTTACAGATGTATTTTCCATTCGAAATATTAATTATAAGTATATTTAATTAAAGTTATCTAAATAAAGTTATTTAAGAAATCATTCTAGCTGACACACATTGCTTAATCGTCTTCTTTTCACACGTTTGTGAAGCAAAAGTTTCCACAAAATCTTTGTTGCTGTCTACTACTCTCTTTTTTTCTTAGCTAGAACAGCGCAAAAAAAAAAACAGATGATAGCCGATACACATTGACTGCAACAGTCGTCCACCGACAAAACGAAAACTTGAAGTCGGAGAGAAATGTCGCAGTATTCTCGACGACTTGATTATAATGAACGCAACAGCGACAATCAGTATTTCATACAAAACATAAACAAACTCTGCTATGTGTGCTCTTGTCGTCTATCAAATTATGCCGTGGTTATGCTAGCCAAACATGTTCGGTGTTCATTTTTGTTAATTTGTTCTCTTCGCTGAAATGTTTGTTTGGTGGTTATGCTATGATTGGTGGCACAGTTGCATTATATGTAATAGTATGTCAAAACACAAAAAAGCACAACCCTAATTTGCATTTTCGTACTTAAAATTAACGAATTAAAATACACGAACTGATATTACTTACTCTGAATTTTTATTATAATATCTTAAACAAAATGGTTTGCATATATCTGACATGCTAGCTAGCTGTTTATGTTAAGGGTTACTTGAAGACACAATCAACTTCACTTTTTAATACTTTTACCTACTTTTTTGATGCTATTATACAAAATGACTACAGCCAACACTGGAAAGTTCGGCATGTTTGGCGTTTCAATCAGCAATCAAAATGTTCGGTCAGAGAGCGAGAAAATGAATATGAGAAAAAGTTCATTTCTTCATTTTATACGTGAAACAATAACAACAAAAAATGTTCGGCAATCATGTTTGGCTAGCATAACCACGGCATTAGAAATAGATTGAAGTCTGCGGCAGCAACAATTGTGGTCGTGTTCTCTCTTTGTTGTGCCGTCTTCAAAAAATACATCTTCATAAGTAATTTTTGACAATTGGCGTCCGTCGCTAGTCGCAGTCAATGTGTATCGGCTATGAGTCTCGAGCAAGTAGAAAAGTGATATATATTAATGCAGAGCGGCGCTCCAAAACAAAACAAAACAAAAGAAAAAAAAACATTTTTTATTTCTTTGATATATATTGTTCTTAACCCAATAAGAACGTTGGTGCTATATCACATCACTATGTCGGATGTCGCAAAACTAACTGCATCACACAAAAATTAGTCAAAATCAAAACTATGTAAAAATTAGCACATGTCTGAAAAAATTGTCTCGTCTTTAAGGCGTTAAGGAGATTGATAAAAACATCCGTGGCGAGGACACAAACAACAGTGGCCTGCTGCCTGTCTTAAATTAAAGATAATTAAGTTCGACTTTCAGAATTTAAAACGTAAATTGTGAATTGGCTTCAAAATAAATTTTTTTAATTTTAAACATACGTCTTGCATCTAATATCTTAACTTTTACACTTTTTATCCATAATTTAATATCTTACATCTTACTGCTTGCATCTTACATCATTCATTTTAAACTGTTTTTTGCTATTTCTTGCGCCGTTCATCTGATATCTTACAACTTATATATTTTAACTTTAATAATAAACTGGAAATCTTATTGAAAACAATTTTTACGTGTTTTTCGTTTTTTTTTTTTTAATTTGGTTTTTTATATTCAAAAACAAAATCAGCTTCTCTTACTTATTCAGAGCTTAAGAGAGTCATGCCAAACAGTGCTGCCAATCAAAGTGTTGAATGAAACGCAATACAAAAGGATTTAATGTCAAATAAAATCCTTGCAAATAAGTAAGTAGTATATAAGAAAAAATAAATAAGAGTGAAGCTACACAACGAACAGTCTCCTCTGAATGCAATTTTTTTTATTAATAAGAATTGCTCATGTTATAATCTTAGCATTCTTAGAGCTTAAAATTTATTGGTTTCAGTCTAAATCTAATTCCATTGCATTGCTACGCTTCATTTTACATATTTATATAAAATAAAACCAGAACAAAAGTCTAAAATCCAACAAAACAATAGCATTAACATAAAAAAAGTAACATTAGTCTAAAGACAGGCATGCCCTAACATTCTTTGGGTCGTTATTATCCTACCATCTCCCCCTCTCACGCGATGCAGTTGAGCCATTTACTTGAAATTGTAAACTTTTGGAAATGGATTTTCAATCTCAATACAAGCCCCAAAATAAAACAAGAGCCATAAAAATAAAAATAAAAAAATAAAAAAAAATATTTTTCAGCAAACACACTCGAATTTTAGAGATTTTTAAAATCTCAACTTGTGTGCGACGTAATCTTTTTGTATACAAGTTATGGGTATTCTCTATGTCTCGGATATGACCGTTGCACGGAGCAAGAATAGGAAATATACAATACGTGCACCGCCGCAACGACAAAATACAAGTAAAAAAAAAACCGTAGAATATTTCCTATGTATGCTACACTGATACCCAAGTATACAGCGTATGTGAAATGAGCGTGAAGTGCAGCTAATTATAGAGTTCTTTGAGCTGTTGATTTTACTATGCTACGCTTGTACAATAGGGGGCTCTCGATCCATTGGATATTTAAGTATAGGATTGTTACAATCCGTGCTCTCATGCAATTATGCTAGACATAGAGAATACCCCTATTAATTACCCTCGCATTGCATTTACAACTACAAATAGAAACATTGACTATTTTAAAATGCTTTTCTTACTCATATAAAAATAAATATACTTTTTCTCAAAACAAGAGAATATTTTTAGATTGTAACTCATTGAAAGAGAAGGTTGGTCGAGATTTAAAGTATTTAAAATTAACTGGAAATACAATTTATGTTGCACAGTGCAAAAAAAATATTTTTTTAATATTATTATTTTTTAAACTGTGGGCTTAGTTGCTAAAATGTCAATTATTCAAGCTTTATATTACAAAAGTCTTTCGTACATTTCGCAAAGTAGTGTGTAAAACATTATTATAAGGAAATTGTTTTAAGCCAAATTCAGAGTGAAAGCCAAAGTCTGCTTTGACCTAGAATTCAGTATTAAGTATTTATCATTGAATATTGCCCTCTAAATATTTATTGTTGAATAAAGAATATTGAATAGTGAATATTGAATACTGATAATTTGATTATAAATATTTAATAAGAAATTAGCTTAAAAAACAAAAAACCCGACTAAGAAAAATCAAGCTCTAAAAACTATGAAACAAGAAAATATTCTCATCTGGAATTGTTATGTACAAGAAAGTACAACGAAAATCTTAATTAAAATCAAGAACAATATCTATATATTATTACGCAAACAAAAAAATTGTGATACTATTTTACCTGTTTTAACTTCAACTTATTCACATAAATCCTACACCGATGGAAAGCTATTTTCGAGTAGATGTGCAGAATATAGGTTTATTCCGAATCAGTTGCCATTAAGATAGGTAAAACTAAGCGAATGTAAGAACATTTTTCCCAATGGGAACCAATAGCGACACAGCTCTGTTGAACATCGTTGCTGTAGCATTCACAAGACAGACTAGCGTGCGTGAGTGACACAGACACTTCAACAGAGCTACCCTCTCCTCGAGCTTATAACTTCAACAGAATGAAGTTGCCGCAGCGTCAGAGTCAAGAAAACTATGATGAAAGGATGTTTACGATGTTCACGTGTAAACAACATTTTTTAATAGACATAAAAATAATAAATAATGTTGACTTTATATGATTTAAATACAAATTCTAAATGTTTGATAGTTTAAATCATACTTGATTTTAAATACAAATTCTAGTTGTTTGACAGTTTAAAATCGTTTATCGAGCTTAAGGTCAATTAGGCATATATATCAATATAGGCATAGAAACTAAAGTAAAACAGAAATACAACAACAAATGTGGCATTATGAAATTAAGGGAAAAAATGAGAAATTGAAGCTTCAAAATCTCATCGCCCCGATGGTGCAGTGCGTCTACGCGCTTGCACGGGCAATCACAAAGATTTCTGATGACGCGTTTAGCACGCAGAAATTGTACAATAAAATCAATTTGCTAGTGGTTTTTTTCCTTTCATATTGAAAAAACTTTGTTGTTGTTGTTGTTTCTTTAGAAAAATTCGTTAGAACAATTAATTGTTTCTAACTTTGACCTTAAGCTCGATAAACGATTTTAAACTGTCAAACAACTAGAATTTGTATTTAAAATCAAGTATGATTTAAACTATCAAACATTTAGAATTTGTATTTAAATCATATAAAGTCAACATAATAAACATAGAGGTCATTTAGGAAAAAACTTTAATCAAATGGTAGAGCTCGACCAAACGGAAACAGCTGAAAAACAAAATCAGCAAAAATTCTAAAAAACAACTTCAGTAAACATGCTTTGTTAGTGCAGAATTCCAGCAGGCTGTTGGACTACATATAATATAGGCATAGAAACTAAAGTAAAACAGAAATACAACAACAAATGTGGCATTATGAAATTAAGGGAAAAAATGAGAAATTGAAGCTTCAAAATCTCATCGCCCCGATGGTGCAGTGCGTCTACGCGCTTGCACGGGCAATCACAAAGATTTCTGATGACGCGTTTAGCACGCAGAAATTGTACAATAAAATCAATTTGCTAGTGGTTTTTTTCCTTTCATATTGAAAAAACTTTGTTGTTGTTGTTGTTTCTTTAGAAAAATTCGTTAGAACAATTAATTGTTTCTAACTTTGACCTTAAGCTCGATAAACGATTTTAAACTGTCAAACAACTAGAATTTGTATTTAAAATCAAGTATGATTTAAACTATCAAACATTTAGAATTTGTATTTAAATCATATAAAGTCAACATAATAAACATAGAGGTCATTTAGGAAAAAACTTTAATCAAATGGTAGAGCTCGACCAAACGGAAACAGCTGAAAAACAAAATCAGCAAAAATTCTAAAAAAACAACTTCAGTAAACATGCTTTGTTAGTGCAGAATTCCAGCAGGCTGTTGGACTACATATAATATAGGCATAGAAACAAAAGTAAAACAGAAATACAACAACAAATGTGGCATTATGAAATTAAGGGAAAAAATGAGAAATTGAAGCTTCAAAATCTCATCGCCCCGATGGTGCAGTGCGTCTACGCGCTTGCACGGGCAATCACAAAGATTTCTGATGACGCGTTTAGCACGCAGAAATTGTACAATAAAATCAATTTGCTAGTGGTTTTTTTCCTTTCATATTGAAAAAACTTTGTTGTTGTTGTTGTTTCTTTAGAAAAATTCGTTAGAACAATTAATTGTTTCTAACTTTGACCTTAAGCTCGATAAACGATTTTAAACTGTCAAACAACTAGAATTTGTATTTAAAATCAAGTATGATTTAAACTATCAAACATTTAGAATTTGTATTTAAATCATATAAAGTCAACATAATAAACATAGAGGTCATTTAGGAAAAAACTTTAATAATAAATAATTTTAGAATAAAAAGTAGCTTTGATTATATTAAGATCGACATTGAATTGATGAATTGAATATTTTGCAGTGAAACTTCTCTAGACACATTGAGTGATTTTTTGTAGAGGAAAATCTTTGCTTCACGGCACCCTTGCTCACGACATGAGACCCACAAATTAAGAAAAATTCCATATTACAGAATTTTTAGCCGTATTCGAGTAAAAATTGGTAGTTCTGTTTGTGTAGTAAAAATTTTCCATACGCTTTGATCGCCCATAAAACAATAAAAATGCTATATTTCAGACGGTGATGGTCGTATGAGAAATTCAGAAATCAGAAATTTTGTAGTTAAGTATGTGTGGTTACTGTCGACAACTGTAATTAAAATGCACATAGTCGCACTATAAACATACGCCCTTTTTTAGAAACAAAATGGATAGCGAGCAATAACAGCTGATGCAGAATGGAGATAGCAAACATGTTTTGGGTCACACAAAATGGTCGCATTCAGCGGAGTCAACAGTTGGCAACAGTGTGTTAAAATTCGGTGAATATTACAATTATGGGAGCGCTCACTTACTCTGACATCGTCAGAAAATGGGAGCTAGTTTCCCTCTCTAATCTCTAAGCAGCAGAAAATGGGTGCAAATCTTCACGAATTTATTAATAAAAAACTTTAATTGCATTCGTTATTTATTCATGAATGATTCTGATTACAGGACATTCAGAGTACGTAAAATTAGTTTTGAAATTGTATTAGCATAATTTATTACCAAAAGAATTTTTTTAATTTGATGTTTTTTACTTTGCTAAGCGTTCTTTAATAAAAGAAAAAAAAAAAAAGACAAATCGGTTTTGATATGGTCGAATTTCAACCATAGGCGATACTGTATATAAGATGCCGCCATAAGAGCGCAGAAATAAAAATATCTCCTGTGCAGCCCACGTCATATGTGAAAATACATCCACACAAAAACAACACATGCACAACAAACGAAACTAAGCAAGTTAATATGATGGGCTGATTGAAAAAGAAATGAAATACTAACAAAGAAACAGTCAAACTGCTTTTAAAATAATTCGAGCAACATAGCTGCTTTTTTTATGAAGGGGTCAACACGGAAGCTAACACTCTTATGAGATATGAAATTTTAATCAAAGATAGTAATGAAACATATTTATCTTTTTCTGGACAAGCGTTGTTTTTTGTTATATGTTGAATTCATTTAAAAAATCTAACATTTCATAAGAAAAGGAGGAGATTCAGAAATCGAAGTAGTGTACAATTTCATTCGATTAAGGTATGTGTTGAAACTGAAACGAACTTTTACTAAATAAATTTTTGTGCTGTGGTTGTATTCTAAAAAAAGATTTTGTGTCCGGTCTACATATGAAATCAATTTTACCTCCAACAAACTGAAATATGTATTCCCTTCTGTAACTTTTTTTGGGATGTAGTGTAAGATTTCATTTGATTAACATTATGTTGAAACTGAAACTAATTTTAACTGAATACATATCTGTGCTGTAGTTGTATTCTAAAAAAAGATTTTGTGTCCTCAAAGAACCTACGGGAGAAAACTGTTATGAGGAACACGGCTATAGACGGTCATCAATTAAAGTGGCTTCAGTTAAGATGGATGCAATATTCACGACAGACATCTGCATAAATGCATAAAAAGCTACCCTAGAGACAGACACTCACTGAAATTTGCATCACAGCGTCATTCAATTCTTTCGCGATGAAACGCAATGCGTTCATGAAAAAGAGGCATAAAGTTCATTGAGAATGAGAGCAGCGAATTCTTTGTTCTCACCAGGCATGCCAACTGGTGGGATTACCCCGATTTGCAAGGAATTTCATGTCGATCGGAGAATCGGGGAATCGGCTAAAATATGCGGGGAAATTTAATAATTCATCTAATTTTTAATGATTACTTGCGGGGAGTTCAATATTCTATCTAATATTTGAGAAGAATTTAAAAGAGGTGGTTTTGTCCAACTTTTTGGTGAAAATGCTGTCATTACTCATCAAAACGTACTTCGAAATATCTCACATTAAATTTCTACAGCGAAAACGAGAATTAAAAAAAAAATTCAGTGGAAAAGTGGCGGAAGACCAAATTTGTTTACTAGTATGCAATATTCCGCATCATTTTTGGGTATTATTTAGTTTATTTTTAACGATATGAAAACTCTATTTATGCTCTTGACTTAGCTTATAAGCAAAACTAAAACTATTACTTTGAATTTATTGTAAGAATTTTTCTAAATATTTGATTTTCTCAAAACTACCAAAAATGGACTTACACCACTTGTGATCTGAGGAGCTCATGTATATTTGGATATTAGGGAAGTCAATCCCGGATTTTGATTTAAGCCCTTTTAAATCCCGGGATTGTCTCTCCTGGATCCTGGTATTTTTAAATAAAAAATTTATTTTACAAATATTCATGACTTTTATTGAGGCTGAAAAAGATTGCTAGGATGATGAGTGTGAATCACTGGAGCAAGGTCTTGCAAAGTTTTAGAAGAATTTGCAACTTCGGGAAGTCAGCTATGTACTTAAAAGTTGTCAGATATTCTGACTTAGGAAATAATTTTGTTTTATGGTGAAGGCAATACTGATCGAAACTTACAAATTGCTTAAGAGTATTGTACAACTATTTCTCCAACTAGCATAGAATCAGAACTGTGCAATAAAAAATAAAACGAATTGAACTGCTTAATGTTATACTTTAAAAATAATTAAAACCAAAAATTTCATTTAAAGTCTTTTTCGACCTTAATTTGCATTAAACACAAAAAAACATGAAGACGGTGTACTAAAAAAAAGTGTAACATTTATATAGTAATACCTTAAACTGTTCTGCATTTTTTATATTTTTTGTTCTTTAACCCTTTCAATGGCTAGGCTAAACTAAGAACAAAATAATTTTTTGAGGTAATATTCCTATCAATTAGGTCCAAAGGCAAAATTAGGCACAAATCTTTTTTTTTAAATCTTTTAAAGGTTTCTCAACCCTTTAGATCTTTGTTCTTTAAACCCTATTAATATTCTTATTATTAAAGCCATAAAAAGATACAAAAACATAAATTTGATCTTTGTCCGGTTGATTTTTTCTTATAAAATAGGCCAAACCGATTTTTCTTTGCATTTCTTCGCATAACGAAACAAACACGAAAATCCAACTGACTTTAATGTAAAATATATCTCTTAATTTATTTTATCATGTTGTTTCATCTTTTTTCATAGAACCAAACGATTAAATTTAAAAAAGCTTTGCAAAACAAAAACATAAAAAATTACTTTCTGACGTGTCCAATATATTAGGCAAATCCACTGAAAGGGTTAAATTAAAACAATGTGCTAGTCATTAATATTATTTATGTCTTCCGTGTTTATTAACAATAAGGGTATTCACAATTGTGTGGTATAGTAGTACGGATTTTATTTTTGCCATAGTTGTAAATCACTATATGAGCACCCTTTAAAATAGAATTTGTGGTTGGGAACTAGAGCTTTTTGTTACTATGCAAATAAATTAACTATCCAATTTGCTATATTTTATTAATATATGGCATAAAAAAGTAGAAGTTGCATTTTGAGCTTCTTTAATTTTTGTTATAAGAAAATAACTGGCAATTGATCAGTTGTTTATGGAACTTTAAAAACCACGTTTGTTAAACATATCGTTGGGCTACTTAAAATGACCACACTTTTGGTTTTTAGAAATTTCATGTAAAGTGTGTTAAAATACCACGGGGTTTTTTAACTACATTGAAAACCCCGCAATTGTGAATATCCTTAATGGGTTTTGTTTTGTTTTTGTTACTTTATAAATGAATTAATTTAGATTTTTTTAGTTTCAAGTAATAAATAACTAAAAATTGTATTAAAAACGTTTTTAATTATTTATTTCTTAAAATTTTCAATCCCGAACTAGTCCCGGGATCCCGGGATTGAGATTTTCAATCCCAATAATCCCAGGGTTGCGAAAAGCTTCCGGGATTGGACTCCCTAGTGGATATGTATGTATATTACGTTAAGACTCCGAAACCGCTAAACCAATTTTTATTTAATTTTAAGGAAAACTGCAGCAAAGTCTTGAGAGTGTTCCTGTGAAATCTTGTGCCAATTGTTAAAGGGGGTGTCCCTATAAATTTGGGACCCTATAACTTCTGAACCAAATGAAAGCGGCAGGTAATTTTACATTATATTACATACATATATTTCACGAGTGAACAATTTTTTTAGTTAAAAGTAAATTATTCCGAAAAATAAAAGACCTTAAGATTTTGGATAGACGACATAAAAAACCTATCAATTTTAACCCCAAGTACTATATTGTCAAAATCGGAAATTTCTATATTACCACTGATCTCAAATTTTTTTTATTTTATAGACGGTAATACTGAAAATTTTGTCACTCACTGGAAGCTTCTAAGGCTTTTTTACCTTGAAGTAAGCATTGATTTTGATGTTTTGAGGTTAAGGATTTAACAGATTTTGTTTTTAACTTGGTGTCGCAGCTTCACAACTCGGCTGCAGCAGAAAGAAAAATTTCTGAATTTGCATTTATTAACACGAAGCTTCAAAACAAGATACATTTTAAAACCATTAACAGCATAATGCTATCCAAAGAACTTTGCGAATAAAAAATAAGTCTCATTTTGTGTAGTTCAAAAAGAACCGATTTTTGGATTACACTTTTATTTTATTTATTTTATTTAAGCTTTATAATTTATAATATTCAATAAGTTCCTATTTATTTTTAGTACAATGAGGCAAATACTTTTAAACTATTTTAAAAAATTTACTTAATAACGGGGTCGATTCCCGGTGGTGGCATCACAAAGATTTCTGATGAAGCCTGCAGCAGGGCCGAAATTGTAATAAAATCAGCTAGTGATGTTTTTCTTTTCATATTGAAAATGTTATTGTTTCTTTGGGAAAAATTCGTTAGAGCAGTTAATTGTTCTAAACTGACCTCAAGCTCAGTAAACGATTTTAAACTATCAAACAACTAGAATTTGTATTTAAAATCAAGAATGATTTAAGCTATCAAACATTTAAAATTTGTATTCAAATCATAGAAAATTAACACAATAATAAATAATAAGGTCATATAGAAAAAAAACTTTACTTAATAAATTTTTGTTCGGTTTGAATGAAAAGTCATATATTTAAACTTGATAAAGTCGAACTTCCCCATATTGAACAATAAAGTTTTCCCAACTATGAATTGATTTAAAAAACACAGCTTTTTCGTTCTACTTTAAGTGTATTTAGATCACCTTATAATGATTTTTCATACAGTGAATCTTTCTCTACAATGAACAAAGTTTGCAGCTGCGAATTGAACTCTCATGTGTTTTTGTCCCCATATAATGAAGTTTTTAAAAGCTGTTACGTTACGAAAAAGTAAAACATTATTAGGGGATGCCCAAAAGTTAAAAATAACTACAGAAAAATAAAAAGAAGAAAGTATCATCACTAGCAATTTTGTCAGCAGTTGACTGTGTTCTGTGAACGAAGTTCTAGAAAGTTGTGGAGTTCAACTTATCCCTGATATTTATTTTATAATTTATGTGCATACTCATGTCCATATTATAATCCTATTGTCAAATAACTGCGGTGACGAATTTGAGGATGCTACGTTACCTACATTGGGACGGATTTCTTCATCAATTGACATACTTCGAATATTTGTGGATGTGAGGAGTAACATACCGACTAATGTTTTTAAATTTCTAAATGTATTACAAGGTTTTGTGAGGAAGAAAAATGATAAAGTGAAATCCAAACTCAAATAGTACCAGATTCTTTTAAAGAAAAGTGTAAAAAATTTCATAATATCTGTACATTCAAGTTTCTCTATAATGAAGTAATTTTGTAGACCCTTGCGAATTCACTATAAGGAAGTTCGACTGTATTCAAAAAATGTGATTTTAATATTAAGATGTTTTTTTATCGTATTGCATACGTTTACTTATTTTTTTTTTAAATTAAATGTTAAATAAATATTAATTTTTTTTAAAAATTAAAAATACATGTCTATTATATACTTTTTACTTAAAAGAAAAATTTGGTAAATTTTTTTCATGTTGGTAAATTTTTTTAAAAATTTTGGGAGAAAATTGTTTTCCTGTGTGGCAACCTTGCTCCTAACATGTTCAGCAATTGCCTTAAATGCTTTTACAAACAAAATTGCTGTCAATTAACAATCTCGCGGAGAGAAACGCTCAAAGATAAAAACGACTTCATGAAATGTTTAAAATTGGTTACACTGCAATTTTGCTGTATTCGGTTTTTTTTATCTGCTTTGTTTGTTTTTTTTTTATTAGTTGGTATTTTTAGCAATTTCGAAAATGTGTTTGCACAGTTTCGGCAGAGTATGCAAAATGAAAAACAACTACATACAGCTGAATTGAAAGGAAGGAAAACGCAGCTTCACAAACACGACAATCGACAGACGGACAAATGCTTTAAGGCGAACAAGACAACATGCGACTGTGGGACTGCGACGCATCCTTGAAAGTATGCTAAAAAAAGAAAACCTTAAAAAATCTGCCGAAGAAGTGCGCTGCGCAAAGGTGGAGCGAAAAAAGGATGCTTAAAAGCATGACAAAATGTAAGTATGTAAGTGAAAAAAGGACCTTCTCCAAATCCCAGAAATGCAAGCAATTTGATTAAAAGCAGATTGCAGCACATTTGCGAACGTTTAACTTGGCTGTTTTTTTCTCCTTTTATCAAAGCCATTGAGTGCTTTTAACATAACAACAAATACTCCGTTTTTGCAGTTGATGAAAAAGCTGCTGCCTGACTAAAGGACAACACGCAGTTTTTTCAGGACAATTCGTATTTTCAATTTCCGCTGCCAATATAAAGTCAATTCCGCTGACTTTGCGTGGGGCTTTCTTCAACATTTTCCTTTTTTTTTAATTTGCTTATAAAATGATTTGTGCCGTTATTGAAAGGACGCTATTTATGCTTGCTTGAAAAAGAACTTAGAAAAAAAAAACTCTTAACACTACCAAAAGAAGCTGCATCAAAAGCTTGCTGGATTGCGTTTCCAGGTAACGCGTGGATTGTTATTGAAGTGGTCTACCACCGCCGTCGAGCATCTGCCTGCCAGTTCCACTGCTGCCTTCATTCACTACTTCTTCTTGTTCGTCATCTTCAAACAACTAACAGTTGCTTTTTAGATTTCAATTCAATTTCTAGCATGTATTCTTTAACTATTCTGCATTTTCTTTCGTATCCTTTTATTTATGTTTTTGCTTCTAGCATTTTAATCAACTTCAAAAACTAGCTAGGTGAAGCGCCATCTTGTTGCAATCTGAATAGCTAGTTTTTGCTGTTTTTGTAGTTGTTGTTGTTGTTGCTGTTCTACATGTTCTTTCTGCAATCGCTGCACTTTAGTCAATACTATGCTTTGGATTTCTTGCTGCTGTGATGCAGTGCTGCTTTTGATATCCTTAGAATATTTTTTTTCTTCTGTTATGGAATTTTTATAGATACTGTGTGTTTACTTCAAACATTTTTCAGCGACATTTTTGTACATATATATTTTTGATTCTATGCTTGATGCTGCTAGCTCAATGCTTTGAATATTTATTGAAAACCAGCTTTTAGAAAAGTTGATGCAGCATAAGTTTGCGAACTGCTTTCATTAAAAGAATAATACTAGGATATTACTTTCCAAGTTTGTAAAATATTATAAAGTAAATATTATTATCGGTTGGACAAAAAAACACGAAAAAACAATATGATATTTAAAAAAAAAATATATAAAGGAGTGTCCGTAGTCATACTTTTTGTATGGGTATTTTAATATTCTTAGCATATGTGCATAATTTGAATTAATTTTTAAAACACTTTTAAAACATGTAAAAGGTTGGCGTGGTTTTATACTATTTTGATTAATTTGAAATGTTTGATGAATATTTGAGACCAAAGCTTGTGTGCAAACTTTTAAGTCATTTCATTAATTTTTGTGGCATTTTTAGATATTTATCGTTGACAGTCAAGCGGCGATCAAATTCATGCGCTCCGCTGGCATCAAGTCCAAAAGTGTCTTGGCTGGCAGAGATGCACTAGATGCACTATGCGCTTCGAAAAGAGTGCGCATCTACTGGGTCCCTAGCCACCAGGGCATCGAGGGAAACGTGATGGCAGATGGTTTAGCAAAGGAAGGCGCCGGGCTGGAATCAGAACTCGCAGAACATGTACTTACTCCGCTACAAGAGTTGTACAGGAACCTCGAAAGAAGAGCCACAATAGCAGTGAATCGTAGATGGAGAGATACGACATCGTGCAAAATCTCGAAAATCATGTGCAATGCACAATGCGAAAAACGAACTCTGTTCATCTTGGCACGCCCGCGCAAAGATTGCAGGACACTAGTGGGCATGATCACTGGTCACTGCATGACGGCAGCCCACGCGAGGAAGCCTGGGCTCTTATCAAGTATGACGAGAATCGTTTGACGATATCGTTTCAACGATATTTTAACATCACGTAACCTTTAATTTTATGCATCGTCTAAACGATATCGTTTTGCTTGCTTCGTGTATGGCAAACAACTGTCAAATGGTATCGTCGAAACGATTGCTTGGCGCGATAGCTAATTTGGTATCGTTTGGCTATTTTTCTGGTTGGGAATAATAAAAATAATTTTAAAATGTTTTGGGCGCTTCTTTGTTAAAGTGGTCCTTAACAAATAGATGGAATTTCGTTCCTGCACTATGTTTGCGACGTAATTGTGGCCCAGCTGCGGATGTTCATCAATAAAGTGTAGCAATATTGCCATTTAATTAGGTGTCGCTGCCGAAAAATATATTTTCAAAACATTATCATCAAAATAACTTATTAAATATTCTTACATTTTACCTTAAATTTTCACTTCTGAAGCAAACAAATCCAAAAACAAATTCTACACAAAAGTAAATATCACTTTTGGCACTGAATATATGTTTTGCAGAGCCTTTCAAACTGTAGAAAACACAACGATAGACGACACGATAGCGATGGACTTATATGAAACAAACTTAGAACGATATCGTCGGATAGCATCGTTCAAACGATAGTCGTTTTAAAAGTTGCGTGATGAGAGCCCTGGCATCACCACGGATGACAACTGCAGGAAGTGCAAGGAACCGGACATAGTGGAGACCCTGGAGCACCTACTATGCACATGCCCCGCCCGACTTAGATCGATACTAAAATACCTAGGCTCATCGACATTCCCGTCGCTTAAAGATGTAGCCAGGGTATCTCTAGAATCCCTCCTAAGGTTTTCGAACTCAACGCAAATCTTTAAAGACTTTTAAAACAAACACAAAGGTTCATTTTGTTCGCTACCGGTACCACTAAGGACCTGAATTGGTCTATGTGAGCCTTCACGAAGGCCTCCGGTTTAATCTAACCTAACCTTAGATATTTAGCTATTTTGTTAAAGTTTACTTTGTATGGAAAGTAGGAGTAGTTTTTGTCCTATTTCAGCAAATTTCAAGTATATGGTGAATTTTTCCGATCAAAGCTTATGTACATTGCGACCAAACATTTTTGTGGCATTTTAAAGATTTTAATTTTTTTGATAAAGTAACTTTGTATGGAAGGTAGCCGTGGTTTCATATAATTTCGCTCATTCTTGTGCTTGATCTTAGCTTTTGAAGTAAAACTTCTTAGGCAACGATTTGAAGGTAACATTTTTAGAGTCTCGTCCCGAAAAATGTTAGTCATGAAAAATATTTTGAGTCTCTTGAGTTTTTGTGTGACGAGACTTTAATGACAACAACCACAACAACCATATGGCAGAAGTCTAGTCAGCAACTGCTGGTACTAATGTAGCCTAATTTATGGCTATAATTCCCATGCAGGTTACATGGCCGGGTATATAAGAATGTACGGTTTGACAGGCGTACGCACGGCTCGGAAGCGTAGTGCTTTGTACCGTCTGCAATTTAATTACGAGTAGAAACCTCTACAACGGAATGCCGGAACGCGAATCGTTATATATACATTTAGTTATAAGTAAATTTTGTTGAATTTACTACGTCAGCTTCAGTTGGGCGATCATCCAAGGTAGCTATGCTTGTTTGGATTTCCTACGTCGACTTGGGTCGGCCGATCATCTGCTTTAGCCTACTGATTAAAAGAAATGAAGACATAGGTATAATATTCTATTCAAATTTACTTTTAACTGTTACATTATCTCAAAAAATGTTTATAAAGAGAAATACGCAAAACTTTAGAGACCCCATGACAATCAAATGACTTTGTATAGCACTGGTTCGTAGCGTAATGGAATACTACTCTATCATTTGGAATCCCTTTTATGTTGAGCATTCAAATCGTAATGAATGAGTTCAGCGGAGCATAATCAGATATGCGCTCAAAAAGATATATTGGCCTAACGGTCTTCGTTCCTATAATTCTCGACGCAAGATCCGTGGTTTGCAAACTTTAAATGAAAGAAGAACCTCGTTATTCGTATACTATATTCTTTCTAACAAAATAAATTGTAGTGACTTCGAGATCGTTTCGTTTTTTATGAGCCTCCAAAATCTTTGAGGACTAATAGACAATTTGAATCTAGAACTTATAGAACTTTAGTTAAGTCTGACTTAACTACCAATAATCTAATAAAAAAAAGGTCAAAAATTTAATAAATTGATTTATCAAATTGCTATACGAAAGCACTGTAGTCGAGTCTTGTCTAAGCGTAGTCAAGCGAGTCTTTTCATTTTACGAATTTTATTCGTAGTTTTCAACCACGAATAGGATTCGTAGAGTCGACCTATATTAGTACATATTACGAATACTTTATTCGTATTTGTACAAAAACAATTGCATATTGTACAAATTCATTTGTTTCATTTACGAATGATCATAATATCTAATAACGAAAAAAAAAAAAATTCTGTCTGAGCTGGAGTTTGAACCTCGACTCTATAGATTACGGACCACGTACTCCGCCATTGTGCTGCAGCCACTTTACAATGACACAGTTCTTTATATTTTGCTGTTGTTCGATAAAAAAGCAAAAAGGAAATCTGTCTGAGCTGGGGTTTCAACCTCGGCTCTTTAGTTAACGGGCCACACACTCTAGGCTACAGCCACTTTACAATTATGCAGTTCCTTATATTATGTAGTTGTTCGACTAGCCAGGCTGAACGATTTCGGTTTTTATTTTTTAAACTCAACTAATAATTCGTACCTTCTACTAATCATTCGCACGGTCAACCTATGAATGAATTTTTTTCTACTGACATTATTTTTCATTCGTAAATAGTATGAAACCATTAGTAAATACTACTAATGTAATGAAAGAAATTACGAAGTTATTCGTAAGAGAAATTTACGAATATTATTGTCTTTATATGTACACAATCATTCGTACAATGCACTAATTCCAATTATTGCGTTTTTCTTTACATATCATAAGTAAAGAAAACAATTATATTTGTAGATACTACATCATGTATTTGAAACATTTTACGAATGAATTCGTAAAGATATCATAATACAAATACTTTGAATATTGTACGAATATTTGTAGAATTTACGAATATTTTGTGTACGAATATCATTCGCAGAAATTTTACTAATAAATGTTTTGAGTACAGAAGCAATCAAGCTTAAGCAAGTGAGCAAGAGCATAAGCTAGAGCGAATAGCAAAAAAATGTACCTTATGTTGGTACATAGGTATATAGGACTGTATAGGTATCCACTATAAAAGCTAGGGCCATGAAATTTTGTACAAATGAGTTTTAGCCTAAATTAAGTAAATTGCTAATTTATGTTTTAAAAGAGTAAATTAAGTTTATTTAACTTCACTCAAACGTCATGCTACAAATATTTCAAATATGATAACTTTTAGATATATCTCCTATAAAACATAATTACCAAATAAACGAAATTTTAAAAAAATAATTTTTTAAACAAATGCTTGCTAATTCAAAATAAGGTCACAACTTGTTTTAAATTATGAAATCTATTTTATTTTTTTTTAAATTTAAGAGTACCTACAAATTGTCTTAGAAATCAGTGCATTTAAGGGCAAAATTTGATTTTTAAGACTTTTTTCAAATTAAGTGGTTTTTCTTAATAGCAGCTAGATGCAGCAGATTTTTACAAAAAACAGAAGGTAGAAGTACTATTTTATGGTAGTTACAGCCATCGACTTTAATAATGCTTAATTAGCTAGTTATTTTCTACAAAATTTTACTTAAATTTTCATTCCTTGAAAAATTTACAGTCATATTTTAACAACTTTTCTTTTTTTATTTATTAACATTTTGTATTGTATTTTACATTAAATTCAATTTTGATTAAGATATTAAAAACAAAACCTTGAAATATACTTTGTGCTCAAAGCTATTATTGTTTAAACTTGACTTTATTTTTGGGATTTTATTGAGCTTATTTTTGTTACAAAAGTTTCAACTTTGTACAATTTTATAAAAAAACCCATACAATACATCAAGTTTTAAATACCACATTCATAATAAATGTTTTATAATCTGACGAATAAAAATATTTTTTATAAAATTTAAAAAAAAGCCCCCAAATGTCATCCTAAAATTAAAAAAGCGCACTGTGTGACGATGACTTTAAGTTTTGCGCTGTAATCAAAATCATGATATTTCTGATACAATTATAATTATTAAAAACAAAATAATGATAATTTGCCAAAGTGAGTTATTGGAAAATTGTAAATAATGTGTCGCGTAGAGGTCGAAGACATTTCTCTACTCGAGAAAACTTGTAATGCATATTAATATTAAGATACTTTCGAGTGCAATGTGAAATAGATCACCCGAAATTTGAAATGGATCACCCGAAAAAAAGCAAAGATTTGAAATATCTTAAGGGAGGTTTTAGTCAAAAGTGATTGAAATAAAGGCATATCTTAGAAGATGTTTTCTAAATAAGTATAAAATATAGACAAGAAATGATATTTGCATGTTAATTAACAACATCAGTTTAAATCAAAAAAATGTTTAACATTAAGTTTTTATATATAAAGATGGCGCTGAAGTTGTTGTGCTTGGTGAAAAAGGTGAAAATCGTGCCACATCATAGCTCGGCTCCAGATCGTTTAAAAAAAAAATCATTCCAAAGTAGACCCTTGAGTAAATGGAAAATCAAACTTTACATTCAGCCCAATTTTGAATGATCTTTCCCAGGGAATTGGAAAAGGGAGTTTTCATTTTAAAGATAGCAGATAAACAAATTACATTTTTTTTTGCTTATATTAAAAATTTCCAAAATGTTTTTGAACTATGATAAGATTGATCACAATATTTTACTCTATAAACTCCAAAAGTTCGGGATAAAAGATTCTCTATTAAAATTTTTCGGTAGTTATTTACGTGAAAGAAAATTATTTGTTCAAATAGATTCATATCGATCAAATTTTATTATAAATGCAACATCTGATTTTCCACAAGGCTCCTATTGTGGACCCTTACTCTTTTTGATTTTTATAAATGATCTACCACAATTTATTAAGCATTCGCAATGTCTTATGTTTGCAGACGATGTTAAGCTATTTCTTAAAGTAGTTAATATTTGGGAATGCTTTAAGCTTCAAGACGATTTGACTAGTCTTCAAGGTTGGTGTAGTAGAAATAATCTTTATTTAAATAAAAATAAATGCAATTTTATTTCATTTACCATTAAGTCAAATCCAGATATTTTTAATTATAGCTTAGATAGCTATTGTTTAAACCGTCAATATGAAATAAAAGATTAAGGAGTTATATTTTATGTTAAATTAAAATTCAACGCTCATATAGATTTCATTAAAGCAAAAGCTTATTCAATGTTAGGTTTTATAAAAAGAAACACAACGGACTTTAGTGATCATTCATCTTTTAAAGCTTTGTATGTGGCATTTGTGCGAAGTAGACTGGATTACTGTTCAGTTGTATGGAACCCGTATTATAATGTTTCTTCAAATCGCATTGAACGAAATCAAAAAACTTTTTACGAAATATACATTTTCAAAAATGCAATGGTCAGATATTATGCCCTCTTACGTAGCCAGGCGCAAGCTACTTGGCTTAAAATCATTGGAGGATAGAAGATGATTTTTCTCTATAATGTTTGTGTATAAATTACTAAGTGGAAAATTAATCTGTACTGAACTATCTGACCTTTTTCAAAGTTATGTTGCTCCTAGGGATTTGAGAGTAAACCGTCGGTTTTGTGAGACAACGCACGCAACAAATATGCATATAATGAGCCAGTCGCAAGATGCTTACGGTTATGTAATACGATCTCTCCAATTCATAATTTTAATGTTGATAAAAACCGTTTTAGACTAAATTTATTTATACTCTTTATTTAATGGCATAATTTATTAAGTTATCTTTGTAATAGTCTGTAAGATACATAATCAGTAGACTGAAATAAATAAATTAATAAATAAATAAAACTTTATCTTAAAACTGAAAACTCCCTTTTCCGATTCCGCGTGAAAAATCATTCAGAATCGGGCTGATTATTTCTGACCATATTTTTACGTGTAAAAACAAGACAAATTTTTCAAAGACGCTAATTTTGGTAAATGGGGTGTAGAATTATATTATAAATCATTTAAACAAAAAAAAATATTACAATCGGCTGATTAGTTTGTTTGCAGGAGTGTGGCAAGTTTTGAAAAAGTATGTTCCGAGAAAAACGCATTTAAAATTACTCTGGTGCACCGGGTTTATTGCACTGTAGAATCATACAGATTCCGTACAGATAAGCCGTATTGATTTGAAATTGACTAGTTTGCATATTCTTGAATAGTTGTATTCAAATGAGGCTATGTTCAAATACCAACCTACTTCCTTGTCCACATATCTATCTTTTCAGCCAAATTTTAGCAGTTTATTAATATAATGTGCTGACAACCTTTTTGTTGTGGTATTTCGTAAATATTCTCTGAACTTTTCAAATAGATTTTATAGAGTCATATCGCCTTATTTATCACCATGATAAGTTTATATAATTTTCCATATATTTTTAAGTGCGTTTAACAACATCATTCTGCAGAAAGTCTTGCAGAGTCTGCAGATCTCATATTTTTTTCTAAAAATATTATTGCATATTTTTATACTTTCGGAATGACGCCGTTTTGTGAATTCAGCCTTGAAACTAATTTACATAAATACAAGATGAAGTAAGAAAAAAATACACCGAAAATCCACTACGTTATTTTAATAAATTCTTCACCATTGATGTCAAATTTTGTTGACATATTTTTTGTAATTTAAATACATAAAATATTTACAAATATCGCTTTTTACATACTAAATTAACTGACAATAAAAGGTAACTGCAACAACAAAAACGTCAACAACAACAACAAGAGGAGAAAAAAAAATAAAAAAATATATGGTTTATGCTTCAATTTTCTTGAGCCAATTTGTATGATACACTTTCTGGGCGGTTTTGTGTGACAGCGCCTAAAAGCATTCACAAAAAAAAAACAAATTGTAT
The DNA here is from genome assembly GCA_963920525.1 of Dichetophora obliterata. Taxonomy (NCBI): domain Eukaryota; kingdom Metazoa; phylum Arthropoda; class Insecta; order Diptera; family Sciomyzidae; genus Dichetophora; species Dichetophora obliterata. The sequence continues at coordinate 50,882,463 of OY986436.1, read as the reverse complement.
TTCACAAATTGTGCTAAACCTCGAATGTGTTCATTAACGAAATAGAAGAAAATGACGAAGACACTTTATCAAACATGAGCACACAGGTGCTGAAGCTGGAGGTGCCATATGGAGGCTTAATCCCCCCAGACACCAGTTTTTATGTAACGATGTGTGACAATTTTTCTATAAATATGATAATTCTTATAATTAGAGCAAAAAAGTTGATCTTTTTTATTCGTTACAAGGTAAAAACTTCTTATACGTTTTACGGGATCAAATCAGTAGCTATTCTTTGACTTTTATTATGTAAGAAAACTTGATTTATTTTTGGTTTATGCAGTGTTTTATAACATAGAAGCATCAAGGGTGGTTTAAGACAAAAGCGGTAAAAATAAATGCATATTTTAGGAGCTGTTTTCTTAAAAAGTTTATTTTACATAAAAAAATTTCATTAGCATACTAGTTTTACATCATCAATTTAAGTAAAAAGATGTTTTATTTTTTGTTAACATATATTTTTTATAAACAAAGATGGCGCTGAAGTTGCTGTGCTTAAAAAAAGATGAAAATCGGGCCACACCATAGCTCGGCTCCAGATCGTCTGAAAATAAAAAACAAACATGCATTCGAAAAAAGACCCTTAAAGGAACTCTTTTTACCAAAATGGAAAGAAAGTATGGAAAATTAAGAAAATTATGAAGCGTGGATTAAAGTCGAATAATGTATGTACTTTATTATTAACCATATTGTTGCGTGTAGAAACAAGGTAAACTTTCCAAAGACGCTTATTTTGGTGAGAGATGAGTTGAATCACAATACAAAAAGATTAAAAATAAAAAATTAAAATTGGTCAATTAGTTTGTTTGAAGTAATATGGCCCGTTTTGAAAAGGTATGTTTCGAGAAATATTCATTTAAATTACTCTAGCACATTGGGGCTTAAGCGCTGTAGAATATGTATTGTAAGCAGAATTGGTTTGAGATATTTTTTACATATTCTTGAATAGTTGTAAAAATTGTTTGCCTAAAACCTCCATAAAAAAATCTACATCAGCGCTTATATTGTTCGTTCTAATATTATTGACAGTGTCAATGAGTCCAAATTGTTATCCATATTCTATGTGATGAAAGAATGGATATTTATACAAAATAACAGTTTACTCCTTGTATCCGATATATGAATATCACCAAATGTTTAATTTGTGAAGATTTTGTAGGTTTTGATTTAAGCTGCAATTACAGATGTACTTGGCACTTTAGGTATTTCTATTGAAAGTTTCAGAGATCAAGGATATGATAGGGGCTAAAATATGTCTAGACAGCATAATGGGTTCAATAATTACTACGTGCTTTCTACACTCACTGTTTCAGTTATTTACATCATTTATGCGTTACCAAGTATTACGAAGTGCCTGCAATTCGAAACATATTCAACATACTACTATATTTATTTTTTTACATAATCGTCTAAATGAGTTCAGATTTTAGAGAACATCATTGATGACAGAGCTACAGAAAAGAAACGTAGACGTTTAAAAATAATGTATCCACTCTGTGAGTTGAAAAACATTAATCTTTGCACACTTCTTACGAGCTGCTACCGTTTATTTCAGAGGCACTTTATAGAATGGAGCATGGCCGTGACGCAAAAACATCCTGCAAGTTAGCTTAATTTTCAGCTTGCACTAGCACCATGCATTTTATAATTTGCATACATGTCTTGGTTGGAATTCCTTGTTTTTATCATAAAACACTATTTGGTTAAAAGCTAATAAAATCTTAATATAAGGATTTTTAAGATTTCTGCTGAAAGTTCAAGTGAAGGAACTCAAGCCAATACATACCTTAAAACGAGAATAGATAAAAACAGTTTTAAACTATTTTCTTTTAAGGCATAGAGACAGGATCTGAGCAAAACATTGAAATAAAAGTTCCTCGAGTATGTAAACAACAGAAACATCAAAGTAGTCTCCAAGTCTAATAGAGTACACCTGAAGAATATTTTTACTAAATTTTTGTGGTTTTAATATATATTGTATATTGCACAAAATAATAAATACACTTTAACAGTGCTGATCTCTACTATCCAAATCTGAACTATCCATTTCACATTACTTTCTCCTTAAACCTTAAATTTAAGGCAGGATTGAAGATATACTACCTTTGGATAGCTTAGTCTCTAGCAATCGATGTAAATTTTCATTTGATGAAATTATAAAGGCAACCTTAATACATGTACAATGTACATAGAATACCAGTTTGAGCGTGTTAAGCAGAGTTGAAAGCCGAAATAGTACTGTGGCAATGATATTGTTCTTAGCCAGATCTGAAAACATTAACAGTGATGGAGGCAATAAAATTAATTTTTTCCAAGGATTACGAAAATTTTTTCCTAACATGTTAATACTTCTAAAAACGAAAGAAGATATTCCAGTGACTTCTGCTGAAAGAAGTTTTTCAGTACACAGAAGACTGAAAACCTAAATACTTAAGATCAACTATGCTTAAAGACCGTGAAGAAATATAAGAATGTTGATTTTCTATGATTAAATAAAAATTCTAAATGTTTCATAGTTTAAATCATTGATTTTAAATATAAATACTAGTTGCTTGATAGTTTAAAATCGTTAATTGAGCTTTAGGTCAGGTTAGAACAATTAATTGCTCTAACGAATATTTTTTTCCAAAGATACAACAATAACAACATTTTCAATATGAAAAGTAAAACATCACTAGCTGATTTTATTGAAATTTTGGCCCTGCTAAAGGCTTCATCAGAAATCTTTGTGTTGCCGGCGGGAATCGATCCCGGGCCGTGCTTGCCTCGTGCAAACGCATCTTAGCGCAATACACCAACAGACGCGATGAGATATCAGTTTCAATTTCTCAGCTTTTCTCCCTTTTCTTGTTGTTGTTTTTAATTGCCTTACTTTAAATTATTCTTATGTTATTATATGGAGTCCAACAGTTTGCTGAAATTCACCACTAACAAAGCATGGTTAATGATTAATGGTAAAGCATGGTTAAACTGAAGTTGTTTTTTTAGATTTGCTGACAAACTTTCAGGCTGTTTCAGTGGGGTTTTGGTCATGCTCTACCATTTGATTAAAGTTTTCTATATGACCTTGTTATTTATTATGTTGATTTCCTATAATTTAAATGCAAATTCTAAATGTTTGATAATTTAAATCATTCTTGATTTTAAATACAAATTCTTGATAGTTTAAAATCGTTTATTGAGCTTTAGATCAGGTTAGAACAATTAAATCAAGAATGATTTAAACTATCAAACATTTAGAATTTTTATTTAAATCATAAGATCAACAAAATAAATAACAAGGTCATATAGAAAACTTGAAACGTAAGAATTTTAATAGAACAATTAAATCAAGAATGAAACGTAAGAATTTTAATATAATTCTAAGCTACTTCTAAGCTTTTAATTCCTACAAATTATATTATTTTTTAACTTGTAATATACTTTTGAATTACATACTAAAGTCATTTAAAAAGTTAATGTTACTTTTAAAAATAAGTGAACCAAAAACATCAATAAATATTATATATAAAAAAGTAATTTATTAATTTAGCCCTCCCTATTTGCAATTTCTATATCCGCCACTGTGAGCACATGATATATAAGTACACAGACTCTATAGAAAGATGGTATCTGTGGCATGCTGCCACGTCCACCTACCGTAGATTAAGAAAATCGAACTAAAGCTGTAACAAAATGAGACACACATCTGTTGTATCTCAAGAATTTTTGTTTTTTTTTTTTATTATTTCACTTTTCGTTTCTTTTAAATTTGTTCGTTTTTTAATCTTGATGGTCGGGTAATTGAGCCATGTTTGTGTGCGCAACTCTGCTTTAAAATGTAAATAATGTTCTGGTATTTTATGTTACTTTCTGGAATATCCTTAATGGTGTTTTAGGCGGAAGTTTCATGTATCTTATACGGTAGTTTTTTTATTTTGCAATTAATATGAAATACGCGTCCTTGACTTGCATGTTTTTCCAATTAAAATTTATAATTCCGCTAGCAAAATTGTGGCAAACCTTAGAGAGCAATAATTGCCATAAATGTTGTAGATTCAGTACTCGATTAATTGGTTACAAATATTTAATAAAACATATTTACAACAAAATTGACCATAAGAAGCTTGGTCGAAGTCCTTTCAAAGAGCAGAATGGCTAACAATTTATTTTCTTTTCAAAATCAAACAATGTTCGTTTTATTTTTTTTTTTTCATTCCTTATACTGCATTTTTGGTAGTAATCTCCACGAATTTTTTAAAATTTTTGTGAGTTTTTGCCATAATTTTTTTTATTAGTTTTTTTTTTCTTTTCATCATTTTTGCCAAGAGTCAACAGCGGCATACCACAAAAAACTTTTCACTGTCACAAACATTTCTGCTAAAGTAAAAAAATAATACACAACAACCTTTCCGAATCCTTTTGTTATTCCCACTAGAATTTTCACGTTAACTTTTAATTAATTCATGCGTTTTATGTATAATATATATGCTTCAAAAATTCATTCATGTACGCATTGATTTCCCCAGGATATAAGTAAATATTTTTAATATTTTTTGAATTCAATTGTTTTTTTTTTCTTGTCACACGTACCTTCATTTCGTATGGCTTTTTGACTTTATTCAGTTGAACACGGTTTTAATATTATTACACCTTGCTTGAGAGAATTAAATTCCCTAAATGCTGTATAAATAAAATAATGAAAACCAGTCAAAAGTTCACTGAGAAACGCTGGTGGCAATCAATTTAAGGAAAGTGTGTACTTTTTAACTTTTTATGCGGATGTCGGTCGATAATAATATAATGGCAGTTTAATGGAATTTTTAAATTTTACTTCATTTCGAAATGGAAAGAATAGCGAAATTTATATTGACACAAGAATTTATAAGATATTTTATAGGTTTTAAATATAAACTCTTTATAGTAATTTTTTCAAAAAGAAAACTTTTCTGAATTTCATATGGAATTTTAGGCCTTCAATTAGTTAAATGGTTATTATTGATTTTTTTTTTTCTAAATAAAAAATGAAATTTCTGATTATAAACTGATCTTTTCTAAATGTTTATTCAAATTCAGAATTTTTATGGACCTTTTCTGAATTTTAAATTTAATTCAAGTATGTATTTAAAAAACCTTTTGGAGTTTCTTATGGAATTTTAGACTTTTTATTAATTATTTGATAAATATTGATTTTTTCTGCATTTCAAATGAAATTTCTGAATAAATATTTTGAATTTCTAAATATCAGCTGATCTATTCTAATTACAATTTACATTCTGAATTTAAATATACCTATTCCGATTTGTCTTTGATTTTTTTATATATCAAATGAAATGACTGAAAAAATTTATCTTTTCTGAATTTCAAATTGATTTTTTCTGAATTTCAAATGGGATGCTGATTTAAAATAATCCTTTCTTAATTTCAAAAGGAATTTCAGAATATCAATTGAACTTTCCTGAAATTCATTTGACAGAATACTAATTGTTTTTTTTTTTCTGGATTTTATTTGATCTTTTCTGAATTTCAAATGATAAAATTTTCTTCATTTTTAAATGATGTTTTCGCAATTACTAATGATTTAAAAATCTTATAAATTCAAAATTAAATTTGTAATTTTTTTTTAATTTTGCAATATTTATGAAATTTTCTGAATCTTAATTGATCTACTCTGAATTTCTGACATCAAATTGATTTCTTCTTAATTTTAAGCACAGAATTGAAAATTATGAAGTAAATTTTAATACAAAAAATTTGTCTGTCAGTTGTTAATGCCCACACGTTATTCGTCTAATGATAGTCCCAGTCTTCTTGATTATTTTATTGTGTCAGATCTCTCATCTGTCTTATTGTTCGACCAGATTTATTTCATATCTGATCATGACCTTATTTTCTGTACAATTAATATAAATTTGTCGCGTTCTCTAGTGTCAAACACGTTCTCCTATTATGATTTTAAGTCAATTGATTATCCGTCTTTGTATCGTGATGTACTTTTAGTTCCATGGAACGAGGTTTGGTTCTGTCTGTCCGTAGAAGATAAGCTGTGTACATTTACTAATGAAATTAGTGATATTTTTGCTAAACATGTACCGTTAAAAACTGTCACTATTAAAAATCCTTCCTATCCTTGGTTTACAAGTAACGTCCAGCATGCTATAAAAAAGCGAAACAAGTTGCGAAGTGTATGGAAAAGAAACCCTTCAGCTGAGAAATAGGAAGGCTATAGGTGTGCCAGAAATGGCTCAGTGTCGATTATCAGGCAGTCGAAAATAAATTATTGTAGTGCTAAACTTAAAGCATCTCTTCCTCCTAAGGTTCTGTGGAGTAACCTTAAAAAGCTAAGCATTGGTAATAGGCAAACCTCTGACTGCCATGATCCAGACTGATCCAGATATTCTTTATGATTTTTTTCTCCTCAACACCAACTCTCCGCAAAATATATCTCTTGAATCTCCTGAATCTCCTACGCAACAATGCTTTCAGTTTTAAAAGGTTACGGAAAATGATGTAGCAAAGTCTGTAATGAAAGTGAAATCGAATGCCGTTGGTGAAGATGGTATTAATATAAAATTTATTAAAATTATTTTAGCTCATGTTTTGAGCCCTCTTACCCACATAATAAACTATTGCTTTACTACATCGTCCTTTCCTAGTTCTTGGAAAACTGCTTTAATAACACCTGTGGCAAAAAAGACTACAGCTTCTGAACCAAGTGATTTTAGACCTATAAGTATCCTGTCCCTATCGAAGGTTTGTGAAGCTATTATGGCTGACCAAATGTCGTCAGTTTTAGCACTAAATAATCGTTTATCTCCTCTACAATTTGGGTTTCTGGCATGTCACAGCTGCTCGACGGCTACCCTCAAAGTCTTGGATGACATTAGGTCCTTTTATGATGATGGTAAAGTAACTCTTCTTTGTCTGCTTGATTTCTCTAAAGCATTTGACACCGTTAATCATACACTTCTTTTTCACAAGCTAAAATTCTTTTATAGATTTAGTGAGAATGCTGTAAATCTATTGAGTAGCTACTTAACAGGCAGGTTACAAAGAGTAAAAGTTAGTAGTAGGTTCTCGCAGCAGAAATTAGTTTGCAGTGCTGTGCACCATTGATCCGTTCTTGGTCCACTTCTATTTTCATTGTTTATGAATGACATTTTCAATACCTGCACATACTCGTAATTACATGCTTATGCTGATGACGTTCAGCTATACCTATCTGGTAAAACAAACCTTATGGAAGATTTGGTATATTAACTAAATGAAGATCTGAACAGTATTAAAATCACATGTGTTGTCCATATCCAAATAAAAAATTCATCACGGGGATATTCCTGATCTTTTAATTGGTGACAAGAACCTTAAACTTGTCAGTTGTGTTTGAAGTCTTGGCTTTAAAATCAATTGTTCTCTCACGTGCACAGATCACATCAACGATGTTGTCCGAAAAATATATTTCATCCTGCGGAACCTTAGATTGTCAGCTGATTATACACCAGTTGATGCAAGACGCAAGCTTGTTGTTCAACTAATCCTTCCTGTGATCACATATGCTGAACTTGTCTACAGTAAATTAGATTCACGATCACAACATAAATTACGAGTTGCGCATAATCATGCTACGCGTTATGTATATGGGCTGCGTACTAAAAATTTGATACTTGGTTGTGACATTATAAGTTACTTAAATGCCAGGAATTGCATCTTTTTTCACAAACTAATTCAAATCAGAACGCCTAGCTATTTATTTCAAAAATTACAATTTTGCAAATTGTTAAGAAACCAAATACTTGTCATCCCATGCTTTAATTTTTTGAATTCTACAAGATTATTTTTTATAAACGCCATCAGATTATGGAACGCATTACCGAATTGTATAAAATCTATAGTCAGAATAGCAAATTTCAAACATGCCATTTTGGAACATTATTTTTCACTGTAAATTTACTAGGCAAACAGTTTTTTTCTCTTTTACTCAGTTTTCTTATCGTAACCTTCTTTTCTATTTTTCGTTTTTTTTTTTCTTTTCTCTCTTAACTTAAACAAATAATTATAAATTGATTTAATTGTTTGTTAATTGTTTGCTAATTTTTTTCAATATAATTTTTTAATTTAATTTAAACTATATGTATAATATAAATTTAATGTATTAATTTAATTTCACTAAATTCAAAATGTATCTTGTTTTTAGATTTTGTACTGTAAGAGAACATAGTTCTTATTGTACCTATAAAATAAAGAACCAATGAATTGAATTGAATTGAATTGGATTGAAAAAAAAAATGTATTACATGAAATTTTTATAAAGCATTAATTAAATTTTAAACTTTTCAATGAAGTGGAATTTAAAAAAAAGGTTATATTAAATTTTAATATAGTTCAAGTATTGCACATATATTTTATACCATGCAGCATTCGGGTCTTTTGTTTGTTTATCATGTTTTAATATAAATATGTTGTTCAATAGATCAGTGGTGCATCAGTGGAGCATTCAACTTATAAACTAAACAAATCTCACTTCATCTTTCAAAATTACCTTCGAACTGAGTATCAAATTTTTATAATTTTTAATAAACATTTCTTTAAATACATAAATAGTTTTAAATTTTAATTTAATTTAAGCCCAGAAAAAATCACATTTATTCCAAGATTTCAAATCGTGTGATCATTTCTGAATAACAACTAGCAATAATGTGAAAATAAAACTTTTGAAAATAATATATAGAAGTGACTGAATAGGTTCATAAAAAAACTGAAAGGACGAAGAGTAGACAAGGATAGATAATAGAAGTATCGTATCGTAGGTGACGAATAATATTAACCGAAATAAAAAGTGAGGGTTTAGACTAAGGCTTGTACTATGTTTCATCTATAATGATATGAGGATCCGGATGTTTTTCAACTAGAAGAAATTACATAAATTTAAATATAATCTTAAAAATAGTTCTTAGAAGAACTTTTATGGCAATTTAAAAGTTATTAGAATTCCTCTCTCAAAAACAACTATCTCCACATCATTTAACTCACTTCCGTTTTAAAATAATTTTCTTTTAAGATGACATTTTTCGCCTGGATGTTTCATTCAAAAAATATTAAAAAAAACACAACGCAAAAATTACAAAATAGGATTTTTTTTTTTATAATTTTCATCTAAACTTTAATATATTCGCCCATGTAAAAGAGAATAACTAAAAATTTAACGTTTCATAAGATTCTATGAGTATAAACGAAGAATAAGAGTCATAAAGATAGAGATTTAAATAGAAATTGCAAGTTATGGATGATAAGAAAAAGCTTGAAGAACAGGCGACAGCAAAATTGGCTAACGATATCAATGCGGTGGAAGAGGCCGAAGCTGAAGCAACATCTGCCATCTTGGCAATAATCGAATTGGCGGGAACGCACACAACCGCAACTGAAACGGAACAACCAGAAAAGGAAGATCAAGAAACAAAATGTATGAGCAGTAAAAGTGACATTATTATAGACAGTCGAAAACATGTCAGTTTCAAGGACAACAAACGGGTAGTGGACAATGCAGAAAAGCTAAATGAGGCCGAAAAGCTGGATAAAGTCAAGGACTATGTCAAGGAAATTGAGAGCAACACGAAGAAAGAAGAGGCACAAACAGCTGACAAGGCCAAAAAACGTAAAATCGATGCCAATAAGCGACAAGAGAAGCAAAGCGAAAATCAAGTAGAAAAAGAATCAGCAAAGCGCAAGCGTAGTGATATTGAGGACTTTAACTTGGATGATATCATCATAGAAGAGTTGCCGGAAACAGATGACACGCAGAGTATTGCATCAGAGCTGGAAGAATCGCAAGAGAAGAGAAGAGATCAGTTAGAGAAGAGATCAGAAGATGACTTAGTTATTTCAGAAAATCAAGAGATAGCCGAACGTTTCAAACAAATCATGGAGATGTTTGATAATTTTACAAAAAATTTGGAAAGTCTTGAAATGAGCAGCGTGAGTGACGAGAACGTCGTCGTCAAAGAGCTGAGTCCAAAGAACACTGTGCTGGATGTAGTTGAAAATGTGGGTGATGCTAAATCAAGAGACGAAGAAGTAGCGGAGATAACCAGCCGCATGGAAGATGGAAATAATGATTATATCGTAGAGATGGAGGATCTGCTTCGTCCCGAAACAGGTAAATAGTTGTGAGTGTTAAAATTATTAACATATCAAAACTATAGCTCTTTCTTTATTTGCCTCTTTACCCTCTTTCTCTTCAGAGCAATTTGAGCTCTCACAACTGCAGCAGCACAACATCAGAGAGCTGCCAAAATGGCGCCAAGGTCTGCAACGATCGCCCCTTTTATCAGCTTCTGTACGCAGCTGCAAGGATATCGCTACATCAACGCAGCTCGAGAGCCGAAGTGCCAAGATCGCCTCAGTCTCATGTCAAACAAGCATCTTCGAACAAAGTTCACTCTCATACGATGTCACAAACAGTTTGGAGGGTGCCTCTGGCCCTGAGCCTTCGATGCACTCAACACCTATGAACGTTGTGTTGCCACCGCGTAATTACGATCAAAAAAGCAGCGAAACAATGCATCATCTAAACAACGATTGCAGAGTGGAAACATATGTGGTTGCACCAACTTCTGCAGCAACAGAGTGTAAAACGCCGCAGCTTGGCCAAAGTATTGGCACCTCAATATCGCGCCAGAATCTTGCTAAGGTCACCGAATCACCATCGGTGCTGGAACTGCCTGTGCTGACGCAGCCATTCAGTGCCGAACGCACCTTTCATACAATACACATTGACACCACATCGTCACCATCGTCGAGCGTCATGCGTCGACCGCCGCTGGGCGTGCGTTGTTGGCATGTGATAACTGACATGTTTAACGCAATTTGCCTATGTCTGCAGGTCAACAAGGACTGCATCTTCTGCATTGGCTTCTTTATTGCCTTCGTGGTGAGCGCCTCCTTTTTGACAGCCTTCTTTTATCGCACGCTAAGCATGACGCCACAGTTTTTTCAACCAATGCCAGCGACAACGCTTCAATTGAAGGGCACCCCGGTTCGGGATGTAGGATTTTATTATTACTGACGATAACCTCGACTCGAACTCTTTTTACCAGCACCACAACGGCAAACAAAGCGACACAGTTACTAAAGACAATGATGATAAAGACGCATGGACGTGGTATTTGGACTGAATAAACGCAAGGCAGAAGGTGGTTGAGCGCGTAAATGCGTTTGGAATAAAAAAAGAGAGTGAGAGTTAGGGAGAAAATAAGTAGCATGGGTATATGTGGCAAGGTGTGTGTGTGAACGCTTATGTCAGTGTGTTGAAATGTCATTTTTATTTTATATAATATTTTCAATGATTTTTTTTTTAACTAATGTTTTTATCTGCATCGTACGAAAAGCAAAGAATATGAAAATTCACTGAAACTTACAAAAGCAAAAAAAGGGACACTAACAACTGTTAAAAGTTTGAAGCATACGTTAATACTAATAATGATATTGGCAGCACTTTTTTAAATTATAAAAATAGCGAAATGTTTAAATATGTTCTATTAAATTGGAAAAAATTTTAAAATACTTGAAATCTTGAGATTTTTTGATTTAAAATATTTATTTTCTACAAAAAAGTGTCAACACTTGGTATTCACTTACAATGGTTTGCCACAGAAAACTTAAATATTATTCAAGCGACGTGATTTTGATTGGCATTAATTGTTGAATAATTAATAAATTAATTGGGTAAATACCAGATCTTGGCGATAATAATTGCATGTGTAATTGATTGCGGTAAGAATTACGATTATTTTAATCCCAATTTCAAAATTTTTTAAAATAGGATTGCGACAAATCGTTCATCGAACGATCTTAGATTTCGATTGCAAAAATTTTGAAAAAGTCGAAATTACGATTACTGCAATAGTAATCTAAGTTCATTCGATGAAGGATTACGTTAATTGTAATCTCGTGTTTTCTTTGATAGAGATTACAGTAATCGATCACGAGGATTACTTTTACTAACTCTTAGTGAAAATCACTTATTTACAATAAAGTGTATTGCAATGAACTGAAGTTTACCATCAATAGCAACAAATCTGCCATCGTTAAATATCTTCTATATTAACAAAAGGCATATTTTTACAATGAAGCAAAGACCATTACTACAAGGATTACTTTAATCCATGTAAAAGAAAACACGAGGTAACAATTAACGTATTCCTTCATTGAATGAATTTAGATTACGATTGCAGTAATCGCAATATCAACTTTTTCGAAATTACGATTGCTGTAATCGAAATCCAAGATTGTTCGATGAACGATTGCTTAAATTTTAATTGCATATTTTTTGACCCAGCTCTGGTAAATTCATATTTTAAAAGCGATATAGGGTATTTATAAAATTCTATGTTTTTTATTGATTTTACTCTTTTCTCTTGATGGCATGGTGGTTCAATGTATTTTATTGAATTTACCATTCTATGTTTTCTATGTTTTTCTAAAAAAATAACTATTTAGTAAAATGCATAGATTTTCTATATAAAAAAAAATTGTATAATTGACTTTAAATGTGATGTGCTCAATTAAGCTAGATATCTAGGAACAAAATTAAATTGAAACATACATTTAAGTTTGAATTAAAATATTTTGAAAACTTCTTGTTTTGTTATTGCTTTTCACAGTTTTTCTTAAAGTCAAACAAAGTACAATCTTTTTATAGCTCTATGTTTTCTATGATTTTTTTTCAAAATTCGTCTAAATCGTAGACTTCATGTATATCCTCAATTGAAGCACATGTATGTAAGTCTTCATTATATCTATTACATGGCTTTCGACAGTTTTATTTTTCTATGTTTTTTTCAATTTCTAAATTAAAAATTTTATAAAAAAAATCGCAATCACAGCACTTTTTGCTTGACAAAATACAAAAGTAAGCAAGAACTTAATAGCTTTTCTGATAGATAGTTATGAGCACTAAAAGCACTTTTTAACGCTTTTTCAATCAGAATGTTTGTTTAGGTATTACGAAAAAATTATTTACAGAAACAGTTATAATTTCAGGTGAATTCTTTTTAGAAATGCTCTTTAATTTTTTTTGCTTTTAAATAGATGTTCTGAACTTATTTACAATAATCTAAATTATGATTTATAAATTCACACATATAAATACATATAAAAATTTTAAATAAATTTGCAAGCACTATGATAAATTAATGAAAACGCATTTATTTTCTTCTTTTTAGATTATTTTATCAGCCTAAGAAATTATAGCTACGCTGTAAAATGCATGCAGGCATGGTCTTTCAACTATTATGATGTTTTATAAATTAAGTGTTTTATTTTGATAGAGTGTTTTTGTAATAAAATCGCTTGTTAAAAATTTCGTTATAATTATTCTTTTCAACAACACACTATTTTGCAATATTGTTAATTTTTGCGTAGCCAAGCATTTTCTTAACAAAAAAACAGTAAACTTTTCCAGACAATAATTCAAGCGTTAACAAACAAAAAAAATGCTCTATTATAGCATGATCAAGACATGTCTATGTTTTCAACAAAGTTTAATGGCTTTAGCTTCACATCCGTTTAAGACTCTTGATAAAATTCTATATACTTAAAATTGATTACAATTGTAAAACTACATTTTGCAGCATTTGACAAGCATTCTTTGAATGCTTAAACTATTCTATGTTTTTTCTAAAAATCATATTTTAACACTAAGATCTCAATATTCTGCTTCGTGAGAAAATTTTAAACAAAATCTTAAATTTTATCATATTATAAAATAATGCTATATTTTCAATGTTTTTTAGAGTTATTCGTGAATACAAATTTTGTTTCTAAATTAATTTTTTCCAAAAAAATCCATTTACTTACATGCTTAGTGACCACTTCAAGTCAAAACCTTTAAAGAACTGTTAAGAATCCTCACAATAACCTCAAAAAATTTTCTTAACACTTTTTGGCATACTCGTTTATGCAAAAATTAGGGTATTCACAAGGTATCATATAGTCATATGTCTTAAAGTGCGTTGAACCAAACCTTAAAACGTGTTTTGAGCATTTATCGCGCTTAAGAGCCAAAACACGACTTATTATAAGCTTTTATTTAACTTGCTTCGTTCGTATGCATGTAGTATGTATGTCCTCAAAATGTGTAAGCCATTTTTCGACAGCTTGTTGGTATCCGATTAAGCTGAAATTTAGCATACATATGTAAGACCTGTGACAATGCAATATAATGATAAAATTTTTTGCCACACCCCCTTTTACCGCCCAAAAATATATAAAAAAGCTTTATCTCTAAAACTACTAGGCTGATTCAGCTGAAATTTTGGCAGTAAATTTCCTTCGAGTTACTGAAATTTTCACAGATATTGTTTAGTAAACCTGTATAATGGATCGCGGACATCGGTGCCTCAAGCTTTTAAATATAAATGTATTTGAAAAATTCTAAATTTATATAAATCCTTAGAACTTACCAATTTACGTACGCCTATTTTATGATGATGAGTAACCAAGAGAGGGGTTCTTCTGCACCTAGAATATACCTACTATATACATATATGACAAATGTCACTTGAATTTATTTTTTCTTTTTAGTTCACGTCTTTTTTAAATAAAAGCTTATTTTAAAAAAAAAATTTTACTTTTTATTTTTTTATTTTTTTAGAACACTTTATCATACAAAATTTAATACACCTCACAGCGCGTTTTATTATAAAACACTATTCAAACACTGTAAAGGTCGAAACATATCATGGTAAAAATGAAAAGGGGCAACACCTCAAGCTGTCAAAGCTTAATTTTTCACGAAAATGAGCAAAATAAAAGCAAAAATAGAACAGTAAAATAACATAAACGCCAAACTAAAACGTTAAAACAGTCGTGTTTTGAGATAAAACACAATAGCCATAAAATGTGTTTTAGTTTCTGTGTAAATGTTCTATTAAGTTGAAACCATAATAATATACACCTAGTGTGAACAACCCCTCATAATTTATTGTGTTATGATAACTCTCAATCAGCTAATATAAATGTAGCAAAAGTAAATATTTATAATCGCAATGCCAAACGGAAGCATTTTCTTATAATGGCTAACTGATTACGACACTACAATAAACATAGCTATTAGGGCTATAATATTTTAGTAATTTTTTAAATGAAAGGCAATAACATTTTCAAACCATTGTAAAATTTAAAGACAATATGACAATATGACATGATAGCACACCTTGTGAATACCCTAAATGTTCTTTAACACTTTATCGCTTTTCAAAGCTTTGCGATAGATGCATGGCACAAACTTCTAGATTTCTATGTTTTAATATGTAGCGCAAAAATTTTAACATTTTGTTTAATAGAACAGTATTTAGCTTAAAAATGTTTAGTTTTATGTCTTAAGATTATTCTACGTTTTATATCCCTCACGTTTATTTGTATAAATTTATAAATGGTTTTATTTTAAGAAATGTACTAAACAAAATTACTAAAACAGTCTTCAAAGTTGTCCTCTTGACAAAGTAAGAGGCACTGCAAATAAGACTGAGTACATAATATTTAAAAAAAAAGTTCAAAAAGGTTTGTTCAATGTTATAAATATTTTCCATGTTTTAAAAAGTCTATATTTTTTAAAAAATATTCTCTTAGTTAGCTTTTAACTCCGAAGTGAAAATTAAAAAAAGCTATGTTTCGATACCACATTTGAGGCAGTTCAAATATTTAAATTTTTTAGAGTAAACTAAGACTTTAAAGATATTTGTTAACTATTTAAGGCCATTTGAATATTTGAAGCTATTGAGTGCACTATTTTGTATTTTTATGTTAGATTTTAAACATTTTAAATGCATGCCAATACTTTTTTGGATTCTATGTTTTTTAAAGTATCTGAATATGTGTCGTTTTATTGAATTTTTAACATATCTGTGTTCCAACTGCTGTTTTACATAAAAATGTGACCATTTTAGGCCACAAAATCATTCTATGTTTTCCTTGATTTTCCTTAAAATTATGCAGAATAACACCGATGAGAGCTCTTAAAGACGATTCAACATAAATCTGAGCCATACTACAAGCCAAATTTAAAGAAATCCACTTTTAATAAACCTTAAACTCTTGTTTTACTGCCAATCAATCAATCAATCGTTTAAAGTTGTGGAAACAAAAAAATAAATCGTGCATGGGTTTATAAAAACAAACGAAACAAAACAAAAGGCTCAATCAAATGCAATAAAAATTCAGAGAAATCGAACAATCAAAATGTAGAAAATCAAAATTTATTTTCAACACAAGAAAAATTTATAACGCGGCATACTGTCAAAGAGAAAGAGTTGGAGAAAACCCATTAAAAATTGTTAAAGTCAAAGAGTGTGTGGGTGTGAGAACCTTTGAGTGCATGCAATGAACGTGTTTGTGTATTTAAAAAGCTATGATCGCAAATCACACAAAGGATATCAAGGTCTGTGCGTATGTACTAAATTTAAGCAAGCACACAAAAATACATATGTACGTCACAAACACAATTGACGACAATTTATATGGTTGAAAATGTTTGAGTAAAATAAGTGCGAATTGCGTTGCAAAAGTGGAAGGGAGAAGGAAAAGCTACAAAAAGCTTTGAGTGCATTTTCTTTGTGCGATGTATTTTTGTTTTCTTTTTTGGTTTTTGCTTTGAACGCATTGACAATTGCAAAAAATTTACACAGCAAGACCGTAGGAAATAAATGCCAAAAACGTTAAGGCAAAAGCACAGAAATTCGATTTCTAAGAAAAAGTTGCAAGTTGAATGGGAAAGAAAAAGTGAAAATTGAAAAGTTCCTTTCTGAGGACAAAAGCAATCAAGGCTGCGTTTTTTTTTTTTGCTTCGCTGTGCTGGCTTTGCTATTATTTTTGGTTGTTATTTTTTTGTAGTATTCTCTTCTCATGCTTAACTTGGCATTACTTTGCTTTGCTTATTTTGCCGCGCTTTGCAATTCTTTTCAATGCAATTTTTTCTTTCCTTTTTTGTTATGCAATTTGTTTTTTCTTGTTAAGCGTATGGGTTACGCGCGTACGTTCAAAGGACTTCATGCATCAAGTGACTACATCATTGACGAAGGCACTTAAAGTTTGAATGGAAAATGACAGTTCCATAGAGCACGGCAAGTATATTCAAAAAGAGTAGGAGAAAGAGAGAGATAGCTAGATAGATAGGGTCTCTTTATTTGGCGATACAAAAAGCATTGTTAAAAGCTCAGTTTTAATAAAGCAGAAATAAAAGCAAAAACAAAAATTGCACTCGCAACAAACACAGCGGAAACTCGAAATATGTTGGAAAGTTAAAACAATGCCCAGAGCACGACAAAAACAACTGACAATTTTTGTTTGTGGGCATGCCGGAATTTTAGTGAAGAGTTGCATATCGTGTACATGTTATGACAACATGGAATATGGTGTTTTTAGTTTCGAATAGCTTTGATTATATGAGAAATAGTATATTTTCTGAATAATTGAGGACTTTTTCATGCTCAAATTTATAGAACTAAATGCTTAAATTTAGTTAATTTTATGCTTGTAATATGCTTTATTTCAAAGCATTTGGCATTCTGTTATGAACATTTTAACGCATGCTAATGAATATTAAAGTTTTATATTTTCTATGCTATAAAAAATGCTCTGAAACCATTGAAATAAATAAAAATTTCACATTTATTTGTCTACGGAGTTAGTTCTTATAACAGTTTTCTATGTTTTTATGAAATCATTCTCGTACAAATTTTTAAAGAAAGTTGGCACTTTTATGTGTTTTAAAATGCTTTATTTTAAGACCACATGCAATTTAGTTATAGAGCTTTTTTAAATTTGAGCTAATTATCATTCTATGTTTTCGATGTTATTCTTCAAAATGTACTGTATTGAGTTAGAGAAATATATTATTTATTTTATAAGGCGAATTTTGCATGCTATGTTTTCCATGGTTTTATTTATAGATTTTTTTTAAATATTTCATATACATATGTTTATGTATAAAACACGTTTTGGTAGAAAAAATATGGTTGAAAGCAAATCATAAATTATTTTTACATAAAAAGAGGTGTTTTATGGCTAAAACGATTAAATTTGATTTTGTTTTTCATGAAATTAAATTTTTCAATAATTATTGATAGTTGTTCGCGTCTCAAAAACTGTAACAATACTGCGCAACATATCAAAGCATCACGTTCGATATAAAAATCTTTCAACTATTGCAAAAGTCAAAGGTTGTAGCGAATAGAAATTTGGCATTTGGCATGCGCAAAATGCAAGAGAATATTTATACTGCGCGAAAGTAATGAAAGAAGAAAGTAAGCAAAATTGGTATTTATTGCAATCTATTTTACATTATATGGTATTTATTTATCATATTCATACAAAGATATTATTTTATATTCCATTAATTAAATTTTTCGCAGTGCAGTTTTCGTCACTGTTCTCTTCTTTAAAATTTCGGTTAAAACCAGCTTTATTTTTCGCAAAAACCGTTGTTTTCTTGATTTTCCATATTTCAATGGAAAGTTGCTTTCGTTGTCTGAAAAATTTTCCAATCGCTAAATTTTTTAAAAAATCTTTCTGAAAGACTTACGTTCGATCACAAAAGCAGTGCAAAATATTTGCAATATTTAGGTAAAGTATCATCTGCAACAGAGCTTCCAATGTGTAACAGTGTTGCAGTGTTGCTACAATTATTGAGTGTCTCTAACAAGCCCAATCTTTTATGATGATTTCAAGAAAAATTATTACATTATGCCAGTTTACACAAGCTTCACTCAACCGACTCACCGAATGTCAAATCAAAGTGAGTCGCAAAATTTTTAAACTTTTTAATACTCTTGCCTCACTTTATTCACCTTCCCACTTCCTCATCTCTGCTATAGATGTCAAAGTGATACGGTTAGTGAAGCTAATGTAAACCAGCACATAGATTGAGACTGTTGAAATTGGTTGCAAGCATCACTAAAATACGAAAACTCACATCAGCTACTATATACATTATACAACCTTTTAATATTATATGAAGAGAGCAATAGAGGACATTTTATATAATGCTACAGTAAATTCTATGATTTGCACCTAATGTTTTTAAACATTTTTTTATTATTTGAAAAAACATGCAATAACAGTAGAATTCAGCTGCTACAGCTTTTTCGCACTTTCTCCGCATTAGATAACTTTAAGAACCAACCTTAATATCATTGAAATATCTTAACGATATAGATAAGAGTGGTCCAAAATAATCTTAAGTGAGAAAAATTTACCCACCATAATATGGGTTGGGCACAGGGACAACACAAGACATAAAAACTAACCATGCTATTGCATAGATATTATCATACATTAGTTTTCAATCTATTTTTTAGCTGACCTTTCGATAAGTTAACATCAAAAAAGCTACAGTTGTTAAAAAAGGTACTCATGCGATTTGAAGGAGCAGTAGCCATATATGTAATTTGTTCTACTTAAAGTTAAGTAAATTAAATTGTTAGCGTTTCTACTGCTTCTACGGTTAGTGTTAAAATTTATAAGAGTTAGGAGTTCTGGTGAATCGAACACACCAGTTATGAGTTGGTGTTAATAGATGATATCTGCAGACTTCCTTATCTCATTTAAAGATTGCATTTTTAATAGTAAGCCCTTTAGAGCAAACCGAACAAAACGTTTTTGAATTCTTTCTATTCGTTCAACAGGTACAATTTAACTTTGGGACCAAACTTCACTTGCACACTGTAAATGAGGATGCACAATGGAATAATACAGCGTTGTAGTCGTAATCATTTTAACCCCGAGCATAGAAGATGCTTTTTAACAAATGTTATCACTATGAACGCTAAACGATAGCTTACAATCCATGCATATACCAAGATTTTTGACAGAATCTACACGATTTAAAGCAGTATCTCTTATCTTATAATCAAAAATTATGCGATTCACCTCCCTTTTTGGGGATTTTTAATTTTTTTACTAAAAACTTTATTAGATCTCATAATATGCAAACAACACTGAGTCAAGATGCTTAAGGCATATTATTATTATTAATATAAGTTGAAATATCATCACAAGCTATTTTTTCGATTATTTTCCTGAAGACTGTGTTTTTTACACAGGACTATTAATGACATTTCTTAGTCATTAAACTACAAATTACTGAAGTTAAAGCAAATTCTACTATTTTTGATAATTCTATGAATTCTATGTTTTTAACCAAATATAATTTAACTACACAAACTACATTATTTTAACTTTTTGTAGCGGTAAAAACAGTTACACAATAGTATTTAACTCTAGCATGTCTTACAACTATTCTGTGTTTTTACATTATCAACAATTTCAAACAAAAACTACTAAGATCAGTGGTTTAAAAGTTTGTGTATTCTAAATTTTTTACATTTAAAAAAAAAAGCTCTAAAATTGCACCCAGTGCAATAACCGGATAACTCCACTTTTACTTTTACAACTCCACTTTTACAATATAATTTTTTATGCTAAAAATAAATCTGCATCGTCTGTGTAATAAATAGACATTCACGATAAGAGTTATCGTAAAGAAAATCAATTCTGGACTAATCATGTACTATCGTAAAACGATTTTTTATGGAGGTTTTCTTAACATTTAAATTAGTGTAGTTATCTGGTTATTACACTGGGTGCTTTAATTGCAATCAATATATACAATTTTTTTTTCACTATTGCCACAGATAATTTTTGAAAAATATTTGCTTATTTTATCGGTTTTTTTACTAAAATCGTTTCTATGTTTTGGAATATTTTCATAATTTCATAGGAAGAAACAAAAAAAGCTGTTCAAATATTGATTTTGTGCTTTGTGGCTGTAAATTCCTTTGAATTATAAGCAATTAATGTCATAAAAACGGTTTTTAATGTTAAGTAAAAAATTATGTTGAGTTAATTTTATTCTATGTTGTCTATATTCCTAAATTGTAGTTATTAAATTTAATTTTTTTTTTTACATTTCCTGGAGGAAAAAGCAGGGTTATTATAAATTGTTTCCTTATGAGAGCTTTCATTAAATTATAAGCATTTAATTTATATTAAAATATTTTATATGTAAAAAAAGAATATGAAAATCATTTATTTTTAATGCAAAAAGGTGAATTTGTTCTACGTTTTATATTATCTTACATACGCAGTCATCAATTCTTAATTATAAGCTATATAAGAAAATAAACGCAGGTTATGCTAAATTTCGTCTCTTTGGAAGCAAAAAAAAACATTTCTCTGTTTTCTAGTTCAAAAGAAAATAACAAGTTTATGATAGGTTTTGTGTGTTCTGTGACAGCTTGAGCAATTCCATGTTTTGTATGTTTTTCTACATTTTGCTGATTTCCAAAAGTTCATTTTAAAAAATAAAAACAAGAGTACTTTGAAAACATTTACATGTTCTTAAGGTGTAAAATACTAAGAAAACTAATAACAAGGACTTAAAATCGACAGACATACTCTTAAAATTCTATCAACATTGTTGATATTCTATTTTGTTGATGATCTATCAACATCAACAAAATGGCTTGAAAAAAACGTATAAAGCTTAATACTATTCTATATTTTCTATGTTTTAACAAACATTTACAATTTATTGTAAGTTTTGTCATTATGGCAGCTTAAACAGTTCTATGATTTCTATGTTTTATATTATTTGCTGATTCTCAAAATTTCATTAAAAATAACCAAAAAAAAAGAGTAGTTTTTTATAACTAAAAAAGTTGTCAGCCTCTGTAATCTAGTGGAGAGTGCGCTAGACTATCAACCTAGAGGTCCCTGGTTCGAATCCGGGCTCGGGCATGGTTCTTTTCACTTTCTTTGTTCTTTCCTACATTTAAGAATTATGGAAAAGCTAAAAATTCACAAATATATTGTGGAAAATGTGGAGTTAAAGGACAAGAACACAACTAAGGGCTGGAAATGCTTGCCGAGGTTAAGGCATAACACAAGCCTCGGTTAAAAGCAGTTAAAATTGTCTTTCACGGTTGTTTCGCCAAATCAATAATTCACGTATTGTTCCAATCAATTTCTCTAAATAAATTTATCCCTTGCCTTTCAGGTCAATGACCAAACCTTGTTTGTATATGGCGCATACCTTGGTTCTATGGTTTAAAAAAAAAAAATTTCAAAACATTTCCATGCTTTTAGCTTTTTTTAAAAATCGACAAACAAAACCTTTTAATAGTGTATTAATAAGGGTATGTATATCAAGAAAATGGCTTGAAATAAACGTATTTTAGGAGGAAATTCTATGTGTCATTCGAATAAACGGTTTTGTATTAATGTATTTGAATTGAATTTTAGAAATTTAGAATTGTCAGCAACTCTTCAAATTTAACATTCGACTGGAAGGATCTTTTTGAATATACATATATATACCTATTCTATGTTTTCTATGTTTTTACAAGTTTTTAAAATTTCACAGAAATCAGCCCAAATCAGGCGACTTAAGAACTTTTTAGTGAGTTTCAGCAGAAAAAATTATAGAAAAACTGAACATTAAGGGTTAAAAAGCAACGAAGGAAAAATTGCATAAGAAATATACAAACGTGAGCATATTGCTCACATATGCTATAAATAAACTAAATATTTTCTTTGAAAGTTCAAAGCTTTATTCGTCACTCGTGCATAATTTACATTAAGTTCGCAACAACACACAAGAAACAAAAATATAAGACCTACAGCACATAGTTAAACTAGTTAAAGTTTGCCAGTTGAGTGCTTTTTAATGCTTCATTTGTAGTAAAGAATGCCGCTATTTGCAATTAATTTTTGACACACTTAGCAAAACACAAACACGCACTCACCAACATAAATTCTATTATAAATACAGTTATAAAATATAACATTTTATGTATGCATTTAATATCTAAATATATGTTCACAAACAAACACACACATTAACACAATGGCTTACGTGCACCGAAAGTTCACTCAGGTGGAATAAAAGACCACTCAAGAGTCCGAATTGAAAGAGACCGCAATAAACGCATCAGCGTAAGTGCAGCTTGAGCTAGTCAAATACTGACCCAGCAACCGAAAGACCAAACGACCCAACAACTAGTACAACATCAACGTAACAATCAACATAGAGCAGCATTAGCATGGAGTTGACCACACTGTACAGATAGACCGACAAACAGACGATCTCAGTTGGAGCAACAAAAAAACAGCACAAATTACCGTAAAATTAACATGTCCAAAGCTGAAAACGAAGACCTCAACATGACATTTTCCATACAGTCACAAAACTGGAGACAGAGATGTGTTTGAATGAAAGTCAGCTTAAGCTAGCTAAAAGCAACAGACAATAATTGAGCGTAAGTAATAAGCAGCTGAGCATAACCGCAATTTACAAAGAAAAAAAAAACTAATAATATATGTACTATACACTATAATATATTATGTTAAGCCTAAGCAAATGCCAGAAAACTATGTGAAGCATCTTTGAAGTCAAACGTGTGGTTAACCACATGATTTAATTAAATCGAAGCAAATCAATTTGCAGTTCAATGTGATGGCATATCTAAGATGAACAATGCAATTGACATAGGGCAAAAGGTGGGTGGCTTCGGAGAAGTTGCATGCACGACAATACGAGTGTAAAGAAAACAATGAAGTGCGTTTTTCCCCTTCTTCACTTCTCATTCAATATGAGTAGGATTTTGTTTTAAAATTTATGCATGGTAGTTTTCAGCACTGACCAAGTTTGAAAAACCTTTACAAAATCAACGTTTTTTTTTTTTTGCTTTTTTACATGAGTTCGTGATCGTTCTAAGCCATTTTACGATCAAGGCTGATAAATTGGCATTTATTTTTATTACAAAAAAGCCATAATAAACAGCTCTTTAAACGGAGAAGCTCAGAAAAATCCTTCATAACTAGATCTAAGCTTAAACTATTTCAAGACAAACTTGAAAGACATGCATTTTATACTCTAATCATGACAATTATAAGCATAACTTTTTGGTGTTAAATATATTTTTTAACACAATAACATGGAAACACTGACTTCATTAACCAAAAATACCAAACAACAGCAACAAAACAGCTACCATCTATGTCTAATGAGTTTGTTGCTGCAACACCGTTGCAGCTAATTAACCAAAATTTTAAAACTACATAATTGGCTAATTGTGGACACGAGCCTGAAATGCAAGCAAAATTTGTTCAGACCACAACAACAACAACAACAACGATAGAAAATTGTTTGACAACAAAATTAAGCATTTTTGTCAAGAACAGAGTTTAAAAGGAAATGAAGTAGAAACAAGATTAAGAAGGTACAGACAATAGAAAAAGAGCATAAAATGCATAAGCATTAGCAATAGTTTACGTCATAACGGAAATTTTTAATGGTTTAAAGAACCGTTAAGAATGTGTTGGCCCTAATGACTGTGTAAGAATTCATTTATTCACGGGAAAAATACGGGGTTGGCACTGAAATTGCTGTATCGTAGCTATTTACAATGTAGCTCCAGAAAAGCCAATATACCAAAAGAAGAGAAAAAATCTATACGAAAAGTTGTCACGAACGCTACTTTTTTTACTAGACTGGTCTGAACATGCTCTTTGAATATAGTAATTCTAGAATCGATGTGTTTCAAAAATCTGTTCTCAACTCACAATAGTTTCTATGTCACGTCCGTTACTTTTTAACAAAAAAATTTAAAAAACTTCAGCTCAACAGAACGCTGAAGCATTAAATTGAAATATACTTACTCATTTATTTCATGTCTAGACTAAAAAAAACCATGTCACATAATAGAATATATGGCGTCTCGTAAAAAAATATTTTCCGATAGATCTAGAATCTGCCATAAGATAACTCTGTACTTTACTTAAGACATTTTTTAAATATTATGGGTTTGAAAAATCTTATGTCATATCCGTTCTATATTTTATAAAAAAAAATTAATAAACTTCAGTAGAGCACAACGCTGTAGAGTTAAAAGATATTTATTTATTTCATACCTAAAATCGAAAAAATATGTTTAATAATTTAATATGTAGTATTACGTAAGTTACAAAATCCTTAACCCTCATCCTGTATTTTGGGCAAATTTTGCTTAAAAATGCTTTTTTGCTTGGGCAAATTTTGCCCAATACAATTTTCTATTATTTCCGCGAGCAACATTTAAAATGTGTGCCTTTTTTTTCGTTTTCCGGGGAATCTCTTATTTCTAAATGAGAGCCACGTGGCTGATCGGGTTTGTGCATGAGTATATTCCGTCTGTTTTTTATACGTGTATGTGTTGCTTCAATCAATGCTGAACACCAAATGAGAGTGTGCTTTGCTTACACAAAACATCGTACATTGCACGAAGGAGTTGATAGAATTTTGTTGCTAGCATTTCGTCGACTGCAGCAAGCCCAACATTCGCAACAATAACGGCAGCACTGTACGCCTTTTTTTATTTTGGGGAATCACCAACATATGCTCAGTTGCTTTACCCCTTCAAATACATCAGAAAGAAGAACACATTCGAGAGTGCACGATTGTTATTTTTGCGACGTAGTTGATTTTTTTGCTCCCGTGGGTTGTGAGTTCTAAAAGTTGAAATATATATTTTTTACAGCACGAAAGAAGAGAAAAAGCAATGTCCAAAAAGGTATGTATAAAAAGTAAGAAAATTTTAGTGGATTATAACTGACTATACGATATCCAACACCAGCTTATTCGACGCCAAATCGAAGACCTGATAAGCGATTCATACAGTGAGCCTGAAGAGGGTGTACTCGACCATGAAAGCTCAATCGACGATTTGCAAAGTTCATCAGATAATGGATCAGTAACAAATATAAGAATATCGGAGGGAGAAAGTATTTACTCCGATGAAGAACCATTTACTGTTCCAGAGCAAGAAGAAGACCCTCCTTCTGGTTTTTTTTCTAAGGACAAGAAAACAATTTGGTTTGACAAATGCAGTGGCTCGTTGGTTGGTAGGAAAACAGATGAAAACGTTATTACTTCCAAACCTGGACCAACCCAATATGCCATTGGGCGTGTTAGTGATATCAAATCTACATTTGAGTTATTTATGACAAAGGAGATGCAATCTATAATCATAAAGATGACAAATATTGAAGGTGATTTTGATAGAATTTTTAAAAAATTTTGTACATCAGAAAACCTATTTATACATTACTATATAGGAATCAAAGTGTTTGGAGAAACTTGGAAGGAAATAAACTATACATCGTTGAAGGCATATTTTGGATTGCTGATATTAGCTGGAGTTTATCGCTCTTGCGGTGAAGCTATGGAATGTTTATGGGACGATGTACAAGGAAGGCCGATATTCAGAGCAACAATGTCCCTGCGAAGATTCCAAAATATTAGCAGAGAACTTCGATTTGATGATAAGTCAGATAGGTAGGATCGGCGTGCTCGGGATAAGCTGGCACCTATAAGAGCTTTGTGGGACAAATGGGCAAATAATTTGAAGATTATGTACAATCCAAATGAATGCGTGACAGTCGATGAACAGCTGGTATCATATCGTGGCAAATGCCCATTTAGGCAATATATTCCTTCAAAGCCAGCGAAATACGGAATCAAAATTTGGACGCTGTGCGACTCAAACACTAGTTATGCCTGGCCTATGCAAGTCTATACCGGGCGAAATCGAAATTGTGCCGCTGAGAAGAATCAAGGCATGCGAGTAGTGCTAGAACTTGCAGAAGGACTCAAGGGTCATAACATCACTTGCGATAATTTTTTTACGTCATATGATCTTGCTGCTGAACTTCTGAAAAAGAAAATGACAATAGTTGGAACTGTCCGTAAAAATAAGGTATTTCTGCCCCCACATATTTTGGATATGAGAAAAAAACCTCCCCTTTACTCAGAGTTCCTTTTTGAACATAAAAATAAAGTGACATTAGTTGCTTATGTTCCAAAAAATATCGTTGCGTATATCTGATAAGCACATTGCATCAGGACGCAAAAATAATGGACAGCCAGTCAAAGAAGCCGGAAATAATAGACTATTATAACCATACAAAGGCAGGGGTAGATACACTCGATCAACTGGTTGCTACATACACATGTAAGCGAAAAACCAATAGATGGCCTGTAGCTCTATTCGCAAATATGCTTGATGTATCTGCATGCAATGCTTTTGTGATTTGGACAACTATAAACCCCGAGTGGAACAAAGCAAAACATTTTCGTTGCAGACTCTTTTTGGAAGAATTGGGATTAATGCTATTGGAAGATGAAAAACTGCACCGTCAGACACAGCCATATGGTACTGTCGCCAGGAAAGAACGTAACCCTCAGGAAGAGAAAGCTGCAAAGAGAGGCCGTTGTTATTTCTGTGAAAACAAGTCCAATAGCACTAAATATAGTACTAGATGTGAAAAATGTAACCTATTTGTGTGCAAAAAACATTCCAACATCCAAGTTATATGCAATTCATGCCACAAATAACTTTTGAACTTATTAAATTAATAAAACTTTGAGTTAATTGAATTAAAATTACTTGTAAAACTGTATTGGGCAAAATTTGCCCAAAATACAAGATTCGTTACTTTTTCTCTTAGCAGGAAGAGGGTTAAGGTTAAAACTTTGAAATGTTGTTTAAATATAAAAACATCTAGAATTTACGATTTAAAAAGCTTTTTTTAATATTGTAAGTTTGAAAAACAAAAAAAATTTTTATAAAATCTTCAAACAAATTTCAAACCACTTCTTAAATAAAATTTGTATGTTGTACAATATTTCGCATGTTACATCCGTTATATTTTTTATCGAAAAAAATCTAAAAAACTTGATCTATTTATTTCATGCCTATAATCTTAGAACTAAATCTTAGAACGTTCGTTAAATAAACATTTAGTTTTTTACATAGATTATGTTCTTTGAATATGGATAGTTCTAGAAACTATCATGTTCAAAACTCTGTACTCAACTTGATTTCAAAACGCTTTTTCGAGTATTAAAAGTTTGAAAATTGTAAAACTTTTATGTTGCAAAACAGTTCTTATGTCACATCTGTTATATTTTTCATCAAAAAAATATAAAACACTTGAGTAAAGCACAACACAAAAATTAAAATATACTTATTTACTAAATACCTAGATTCTAAAAGCTATGTTAAATGGGGTCTCATGTACGTAACATAAACATTTAGGCCATTGAAAATGCTCTTTGAGCATGGATAGTTCCAGGATCTTACATTATATAACTCTGTACTTAACTCGTTTGAAAACGCTTTTTGAATATTCTAAGTTCGAAAAAAGTGAAATTTTTATGTTACACAATAGTTTCTATGCCTCTTACTCTTTTTATATTCGACTCAACAAAATTGAGCTGTGCAAAACATTAAACGCTTTTGTTAAAATTTGCTCATTAATTTTGTGTGTTATATAATATTATGTTATATAATTAAAAACTATGTTATATAATGCAGTCACGTACGTTACATAAACATTTCAGTTAAGATAGGAATTCAAATAAAATAATTAATTTCAAGAATTTCACTTTTTCCAAGCAATATTTTAGTCATCATGTCACATCCGTTTCGTATTTGAATGTTTATTTTTAAGCAAACAGTACTTTTTGAAAACCGTGCACTAAACAGCAATACGAATGCATTTAATTTTATTAAAAAACCAGTATATTTGTTTTTTATGTGAAACTAAACTAAAAATCAATAACTAAACATTTGTATGCTTAACTTAACGTTGTCACATACGGTATTGATAAATTCTATTTATATTATAAACGTTTTTTAATGCTTAAAATTCATGTTAAAAGAAATTATTTTATATCGTATTAATTTAAACTTTTCATAAAGAACAATATTTCTATATACGTTATATTGATTGTATTCAACATATGCATATATTATATATGAATCAAGTTAATCATTTTTAAATAAAGGAAATGTTATATTAAGCTACATAACTAAAAAAAATCTCATTGTTTTTAACAATATATTAAAAGTTTGACAACTTAGGTGACATCATTATTACATTATAAATACTTTTCTTAAGATTTAGATTTAAGACTGAATCAAAGAAATACTTCAATCTCTGTTCAACATGAAAAAATAACTTTTGTTAAATAGCGCTAACTTTGACAAACATAACAATATTTTGAAGATATTTTTAAATTATATTTAAAAATGAATTTACACCAATTATTGGTGGAAACAAATTTCCTTCAATAAATAGAGTTTTCCTGTTGCTTCAATAACTTATTTGACACTATGCTCAAATATAATTCTGAAAAATTATATATTTTTGGAATTATTAAAGAGAGACCATATAATTTAATAATTAATTGCGATATATTCTTAAAATTTTTTTTAATTTTATTTAGAAATTTGATTACAGAAAAATTATTTCAGAATTATCAGTGCACAAAATTTCTTATGGCTTGATTTATTTATGGAAATCATATAAACATCATTTATAAACATTGAAATTTTTTTAAGCTTATTTCTGTCAGGCTGATGTTAGAAAAAAATAAGATATAAAATTATTTCTTTATGAAACAAACGTTTTTCCATTTGTTACATATTCCAACGAAATCTGATGTTTTGAATTTTATAAATTTAACGTTTTAAATCCGTTGTTTCAAATCAGAGGTTAAAGTTAAGAAACTTACAGAAATTAATTTTGTCACATCCGTAACATTTTAAAAACTCACTGATCTTTTAATAATTGATATTGTTTTTTTTTAATTAGAAATGATGTATTTCGATATTTTTAAAACCAACGAACTTTTTGATGAACCATTTGAAAACTTGAGCCTCTTAAGTGAAAAACACTATTTACACGTAAATTACATCCGTTACTTTCTTAAAAAAAGTTTAATTTTTTATTCACTCATGCGAATAGCAAAAATATTTTGTCTCTAAGACATCTAATAAAGACAACACATGATATTAGTCAATTGCATTTGAAAAAAAAAACTAAGACCTCCATCAGAATACTCTGCTAAAAGTAGAAAACCACTACACACACAGAAAACCACAGCAACATAAATTCTTAACTCTAAAAGTTACGTCACACATGCATTCCATAGAGATTGAAATAGTTTTGAAAATTTAACTTTTTCGAAAAATAAACTCCTCAAGTTACAAAAACGTTACCTATATTCACATGCAAGTTGCCATAAAAACAAGTTTCAGTGAAGCTATTCAATCAACAGACAGTCAAAACAAAAATCAATTAATCTTCGTCACATCCGTTACCGTAGCATAACGTCTGCCAGCACCAGCTTGTAATACTTCACAAAAGTGCAACATGCTCAGCTTATTCAAAACATCTTCAAACTTTATATGTACAACTTTTCTGATTGTTTATTTGTTGGTTTTAGGTTCTTGCTTTTGTTTGAAGCTTTAGAAGTAATTAAGCTGAAGTATCAGAAGATACACCAGCACACATAGAAAAAAATATACACCCTTTGTAAAAGCTGCAATAATCACAAGCATGAATACTTGGCTTTGGTTTTGTTTTCCAATTTTTCTACCCCCTTCACTCCCCCTCCACTCCACCGCCTAGCTCCTGATTTCATGCTGGCTGCAAATTAATATCGCCGTCAAAACAATACACAACACATGAAAGACTCCTCATGAGCGCACTTTGAGCAGCCAGTTCGTTCAATTAGGGGTTATGTTAACACCTTTGATTACTTTTGTTTTTTCACTACACTCCATGTTGTTGCCACCATTCTTGATTTTTTTGTTTGTTTCTGATTTAAATTCAGCGATTGCATGTATGCATGCACTTAATTATTGTGACGTATATGACAGAAATATTTGACACAAGAGAGAGAAAAACAAACCTTAAAAGTTTCCATAATGAATTCATAAAAAACAAAACAAGAAATGCTTTTTATTAGATGCATGCAAGCATTCAAAAAAATAATTATAATGGCAAATTTATGACGACATGTAGTCATTAATCGTAAAAGGGTTTTAACATGATGTCCAAACGTTACACAGTGTAAGAATTTGTGTTGCTAGGGACACTTAAATTAATATCTTTTGTAACAATGAACGAACTTTCACAGAAGTAGTCCTGTAGCCAAGGGGAAGGGACATCCAATCGGGTCCTCAGGTATAAACAAAATTAATCCAAATATGACAATTCGAAAAAAAATTTAAAATTTTTTACTATACTACTTTATAGTTACATAGCTGATAACAAACATGGGAATGCCAAAATTTGTACAACCTTTCATATAAAAAACTTGTTTATAAAAAATTGAAATTTACTTTTAGCTGAAACATTATCTGTTCAATACAAAATGACAATACCACATACATTGGCATACCACATACTTAGATTAGTTTAATTGACTTGTTTTATTTGAAATTTATGAAAATAATTTTCAATTTTTTTGTATTAAAAACCTTTCAATTACTTTAAAACCAAACCAAAAAAGACCTTTAAATCAAATTTTAACACACAAGTGTCATGGAGTTCTTAACCTATTTTATTTTCAAAAAAGTTCGTTAGGAATTTTCAAAGATATTCAAGGAAAAAATGTCTTGATATACGGAATTGTTGTTGTTGTTGCCTTCTTCAAACTTACTTGATCTAAAATGCTCACAATTAAATTCATGTAAAAAATATGGTCTTATTTCAGAGAGAAATATTGTCATATATTTTCACTTAAATGAAAAATGGAAAACTATACTTAAAAAACCTGCTGAATTTATGACTTAACTGAAAAAACCCGCCGCATAGAAGATTGTTTTTTCAGAATCGCCAATAAATGGCGTTAAATATGCCCCAGAAATACTAGATGGAACCACTTTAGAAGCATTATTGAGACCAAATTACCTTCTCCTAAACTAATCAATACAGAAGAGGGTAAAAATACAGATCCAGGGTAAAAAATAACATAAAAAAACACAGGTATTTTATTGTTTCACTTAAAACGAATAATTTGACCGTTCCAAACTTTGATCGACTGTAACTTTTTCAGTTATCACCTTTTTTAAATAACTTCATGGATAAAGAAAAAATAATATAGAAAACACCGTTCCGACGAAACAATTTCACCATTCCAAACTTTGCTGATCCAAAAAGTTACAGCTGTAAAAGTTTGGCTCATCAATACCTCTTCAACGATGTATTGCGTTTGATGATCGAACTAAAAGAAGTTATGATGAAAAAACTGTTTTGGCGATTCATACAGGGTGCCTAAAAAATTTTGTTTACGTCCACGTAACTCTCTCGACGTAAGCTTTCATATGAGGTGCGGACTTTTGACATCATTTTTGCGACTCACTCTAGTGGTCCCTATAACAAAAAAACACAAAAAAATAAAAAAAATGTCTATTATAGTTCATATCAACAAATCTATGAACCATGTCAAATGTATGAGCTGGTCCTATTTATTATTTCCTTACGCTCTATCTGCCACCCTTCTGGGGGTTCCCATACAAAAAAATTAATACTGAACAAATTTTACGCGAACAATAATGAAAATGAGGTATTATTTATTGTATCAAATTTGCTGAAGATGAGCAAAAACAATAACAAACGACAACGCGAAAGCAACTGATTATATATGTTAATTTTATATTCATATTAAAAACAACAATAACACTAGCACAAATGACAAGATGTTTCGTTCGTGGTTTCGGCACAGTCGCACACAGCCAAGCGTCATCTGAAAAGACGACGTCAACTTTTATTAATCTGAGCAAAGCGCCATTAGATGTTTCACATCAATAAGTAGTAGAAAACGTAGAATTCAAATACGTCTTAAGAAATCACCATTATGAAAAAGTACATTATTAATGCAACTGGATAACATTTCCATGTTTCTTTTGGCACTAGAAAGCACAAAAATGATTATTCAATTTCAGCAGATAGATATAATTTTATTTCCTACCACGATTCCACGAAAAGTTTCCGATGGGCACACATCCGACTCTCAAAAAATCAGGGGAGTTTGCCCTTGCTTTTATGACTTCTTTTTTTTATACCCTACGTTACCCATTTCTATCTGAAATAATACAGCATAATACTAAACCGCATTATTTGAGATTTTCTTATTCACCAAATAAAAAAGGGAAGTTTTCCAGTACAATACCGACCATATACTTTACGTTACCCATTTTTTATGAAATAATACAGCATCATACTGCACTGCATTATTTGAGATTCTCTTATTCAGGAATCTAGCAAGTTTGCCAGTACGATCACATATAAACATTTTGCATTAGTATTGGGGCAATTTGACATAAAATCAAACATCATGCCATCCCTTTCTACAACTCGCTCATCAAAGTTTCCTATCTGGTTATCTGTGGCTGAAAGTAGAATGACTTAAAATTTAAAGCACAGCAGAAAAAACAAACTTTTACGCAGTGTACAAACACAGGTAGCCGATTGCTACTTCGTGTGCAAAAACACAAAAAAACACGACGCCAGCGTGTTATGGGAAAACATAAGATGATGACCATTGCTCTTAACGAAAAAGTTACCCTGGTTTATAAAGTACCCAGGTATACAAAGAAGATCAAGAACATCGACGGATAAGCAACTCGTCAAAAAGCTCAAGGAATTGGTGCTTGAAAATCGTCAGTTGACAATAAGAGACCTTGCTAAAACCTTCAACATTTCAATTAGTTAAGTTAAAAACGTTTTAAAAGAGCACTTCAGTCTCATAAGAGTCAGTTCTCGTTTGGTGGCAAAAATATTCAACTGACTGCACTCGTTCTTCGCGATTTTTTAGCCAAAAAAATCGACTCATATTGTTCACAACCACCGTATTAGCCTGATTTAGCTTTGTGTGACGTTACGCTATTCAGTTAACTCACAAGACAACGTTTTGAATCAATCGAGAAGAATTAAATTACGACTTTCATTCTTAAACGCTTTTTACTTGAAACTAAATTTTTCAAATTTGCTGCAGTTCTAGCTCTATGACCAATCATCATTCGATCGATTTAATTTTTTTTATTTTTTTTTTTGTACCTACTTAATTTTCTATACAAAGACTTTCCAGTTTTTTTTAATTGCATAAAAATTGCATAAAAATTGCAATTTTTGCATGCCAAAAATCATCATATACTGTGAAATTTAAAATATTTGTGAGAACTCCCATTTTCCTTAAACTTAATTTTTTTCTATTCTAGGTCACTGTGTAAGGAATATGTACTAATTTAGCCTCTCCTTATTTTCAGGCACTCTGAAGGCCGCAGTCACTGTAACAGTGGGTTACTTTTTGTTTTGGTCGCCGGGGTATCGGATACCCGATATACCCATTTCATGTTTTGTGACATCGGAGTTATGAATACCATATGGCATCATTGCTTCTAATAGGTTAAGTCCGGACGCACCCGCCACTTTTCCAATTTTTCAATTTTTTTTTTACTGCTTCAATTGCAGCAGCACAAGTCAAAATAAGTGTCGCCTTTCAAAAAAATTTTTTTTTTGCTGAGTATTTATAAAACTTTATGGAAAACCTCATTGAATCTTTTCGCCATGCAGCTCTTCACATACAAATTTTAATGTTCACATCATCAAAATGCCACAAAATGCCAGAAAATCGATGTGACAACTGTTAAGATAGTGTGATTTTGAGTGGTCTTGACACCAATAATGACAAAGTCGTCACACAGTCTGAATCAGGCATTAGCTCCAAAGTAAAAAATTAAATTAAAAATAGAAAATGTATTTATTAAAATACACATTCGTTCGTGAATTGTTATTTCCAGTGGCAGCTGTTGCAAAATTATCAATAACAATCTTGGAACCACTTTACTTTTTTTTTATGATGAAATTTTTTATAGCGCTTTTTTTTGTTTTTGTTTGTTTGTAGTTTTTATTATATGTCAGTTCTTATTTTTGCCATTTCTTTTTTTGCACAATTTTTACTTTATAGTGCTTGTGATTAGATTGCGCGTGAATCATTTCAATTTCCGTTGCTCGCAATTTATACATTTTGTCTTAAACTTTATTGTTGCTACTTCTTAAACATATCTTCTTATTTATTTTTGTATCTATTTTCTGCACTCCACTCAACTATAATAAATATTTGTTTTTTTTTCTCTTTTTGTTGGTCTTCCGGTTGCTGTTGCATTCAATTTATATTCAATTTAAAGTCATTCTGCTGCATTGCATTTGTATGTGTTGTATTTTGTTATTCGATTCGATAGAAAAACGTGATTGAAGTCTTCTCCCTATTCGATAGTTGACCACCGCTCGACACCCTCTTTCCAAAAGGGGCACTATTTTCCGCTAGGTACTATGCAGTTCAGCCAACTTAGGTTGCTTCCTCCGTTGGCAGCAACAATAACACGCTGCTGTGACTGAGTGTCGCTTAGATCGAAAAACGTTTTCAATTGATTTGACGATCAAAACTGTCGACAATGAATACGTTTTTTATATTCGTTTTAGATTCTTGTTGTTGAATTGGCATCTCTTTAAATTACTTAAGTTATCATTTTTGTGTTGCTGTTGAGATTGTTTTTGCTGTTGTTATTTTATATTTTTTGTTGTTGTTGTTGCTATTTTGTTGCTGTTTATTTCAAAGTTTGCAACTAATAAATTGCAACGATTGCTGCACGATTTTTAAGAGGAAAAAGTTTTGCTTCTACTTACTTCATTTAAAATTTTATAGTTTTCTCGTCGTGCTGCGAAATCGTTTTTCTATAATTTCAAGCAAAAAAAAAAACAATAAAATAAATGCTCGTATTTGTTACAAACTTTTTTAAATGCTCTTAACTGTAATAAGATTTTATTTGCCAAAACTAAACACATAATCATAAAAATAAATGAGCTGCATTAAAATTTTAAAGGATGAACATTTTCACTATGTTACTTGGATATACTTACTGTAAAAGAAGATGGTAAAAGTTTATGATATAATTATTTAACATTGAGCTTAAGCTCGATTGAACTCGATTAACCTAAAGATCACCATACAAATGAAAATAAATAGTTTATATTTAATTTTACTTTGTTAATACAAAAAGCGTTTTATAGTTTTTTTCAATAAAAAGATCAATTTTTTCAATATCCATTAAATGTAAACAAATATTATAATCTCAATAAAAATTAGTTTTGAAAGAACCTTAATTCAGTTAATTGTAGAGAATTTGTGTGTTAATAAAGTAATACCCTTTTAGTCGTTTTTTTTTTTTGCAAAAACAAAATAAATTACTGACTCAAATACAAATAGTTTTGACATTACATTTTTAAATTAAATTTACTTAATTTCGTTTAAAATCGCTTTCACACATGGTTTGAAAACCCTTTTAATGCCGATTTTTAATATGTCATGAAGCACATTTTCTAAAAAAGTAATAAGTATAATTTCTTGAAAAATTTTCAGTATTAAGTTTAGTATTAATAAATATTATTGATAAATCAAAAAAGTTTCGGACATGACATTTCAGCATTATTCATTGATGCTGAATATTGTGACGTAAACCGTTTTTAGTTCTTCGACACATTTTCGAAAATTCGAGTATCAAGGTCAAGTACAATATATTTTAAAAATGCATTATATATATTTTAAATAATATATTATAACTAGTTGAAACCCATCGTGTTGATGACACTACCCCTTGTCCAACACCATTAAAATATTATCATTGAAATTGCACGTATAAATTGTGGTCGAATACCGAATTCCAAACTTCAAAGCTATTCGATATCGCAAATTTCGGTTGTATGGGAGGTGGCACGCTCCATTGTCCAAAGCCCATAAAATGTTATCAGTGAAAAGGCACGTGTAAATTGTGTTCAAATACCGAATTCCGCAGCACTGCCACCTATAATTTCAAAGCCATACGATATCAAATATTTCAGCTGTATGGGAGGTAAAATGCCCCTTTTTCAATGTTCTTTCTTGGCGTGTTTCTTGGTGTGTGTATTATAACTTCCTGAAGAGTTGTATTATTGCAGTTTAGTAATTGCATACCTTTGTGGTAAGTAACATTCTTGGTTTAGATGTATTTTATTAGAAAAATTTCGTTTTCTATAAGAACATGCAAGTTGCTTAAAATTTCCAAGAAATTGACACCACAAAAATTTTCGTACCTGAAACGCACAAAAAGTTTTTAGCACTAATTTTATTTTTTGGTGAAATAGAAAAAAAATCAATAAAAATGAAAGTGCTGGCTTTGAGAGTGAATAAATAACTCGGTTATGTTACAAAAGATTGCTTTAATTTTTTTTTTTTGAAATTTTGAGTAATTGTCCGTCCAATCGTTTTTCAATCTTTTTCATTTTCGTTTTCCTAGTAATTTTTTTAATTTTCTAAAAAACAACCTTTACGAATTTCTTTATTTCGCAAAAAACTTTGGTAAAAATATTTGTTATTAAAAACCTAAAATAGCTTTTTTTTATGTTATGTCATATGGTATGCATAAATAAAAAGTTTATTTAAAGTTTCTATCGTAAAAATTTAAAAATGCTTAATACAATCTCGCAAAAATCAAGCCATTCAAAAAATCATACAAATTTAAGATTTTTTTATTCTTATTCATTTTCTATTACTGTAATTTTGTTTGCATAAAAAGTAATGGTGTATTGAAAGAATCATGACAATTTCTCTAATCATTTCTGAGTTATACTCTCAAATACCCCTTTAAACACTGCCACAGCAACAACAGCGCCACCTACCGGGTCAAACTTTAAAACAAAACCATTTACAGACCCAGCCGCACACACACACCAAATTTCATAAAAATCGGTCCAGCCATTTAGGTGGAGTTCAGTGACAAAGCCATGTACAGAAGAATTTTATATATAAAGTTCGCTTGTTGAAGCGTTAACTTGGCTTCAATTAAATTAAATATCTTCCATGGATATTTGCATACTTTCTGACAGTCAAGCCGCTTTGAAACCCCTAGGAACTGTTGAAATAACATCTGAAACAGTTCTCAACTGCCGCAGATCTCTAAACGAGATGGCTGAGCAGCTTAAAATCCTTCTATGCTGGATTCCTGGACATAAGGATTTTCTAAGTATCTGCAAAGCAGATTAACTCGCTGGTACAGGTACTACCAAACAACTATCTTAAGACAAGGCTCTGGTATTCCTCTCACCACATGTAAGCTCCTTAGACATGAGTTATCCTGCATCAAAACCAATAACAGATGATCAGTAGGAAACACGTGTAGTATAACACGGCAAATCTGGCCTAATCTCAATCTTAAGCGTTCAAAAGAACTCATTTCTCTCAGTAGAGACCACATTAGCACCATGGCAGGGATCCTTACAGGGCACTGCCTTATTGGCAGATACGCTCAAAGAATAAACATACCCCACAACGACTTTTGCAGAAGCTGTAGAGATGAGAAGGAGGAAGAGTCTACAGTACATTTAATCCGCACTTGCCCAGCGCTGGCTCAAAAACCCTTCCTCCACTTAGGCAACTGGTTCTTCAATGACCTCGACCAACTCTCGGAATCTTCGATTTACCGAATCCTAGGCTTAGTAAACAGCTCAAACTGATTTAAATAGTGATAGGAAGAATTAAACCTTGGTATCACAATGGGCCTCATTGGCCTAAGTGTGTCTTGTTTCAGACAGCCACACCACACTAACCTAACCTAACCTTTTATAATATGTATTAGTTTTTTAGAATAACTTTTTTATTAGCTTTATAGGCTTCATGTCTTCGGATGAAACATTAACAATTACCGGGGAAATAATTTTATAGAACATTTTAAACCTAAAAACCTATGATCCTATTGACCCCATAATTTCAAAACACATTGGTAATAAAAAATTGTTCATAATATATGATCAGTGTTTTATACATAATTATAGCAAAAATATTACATTATACATGATAAAAACTTATATATGGTTAAAAGAAACATATTTTATAATTTATGAACAGCTTGATCATGACTTGTGCGCAAAGAATTTTCTCCGATTGTGTGGTCTGCAAAACGAGATCTAAAAAAATTATAAAACCTCCCGCCAGTATCGAAAGTATCAATTGGCCCATTCACGCTGGCTACTTCAATAGTTCTATGCATAAAAGGGTCAGTTCAATCAACTTCCATCTCGATTGTTTCTTGTTTATTTTTTTAACGTCTTCTGGACTGACTCATAAAATTTATTCTGACGAGCTCATACTTCGAAGTGACTTATTCAAGAAAACATGATACATAAAGTTTTTCAGTTGCGTTGCGCAACATAAAAAAATATCATTATGAAAAAGTATAAATCTATTGAATAATGAATATCAGTCACTCTGCTTTGTTTTTTTTGTTGTTGTCAATATCAACTAGCGAAAAAGCTAGATCTTCATAACTAGTGAAATAACTAGGGAATGGGTGTGTAAAAGGTAGCAATTGACCCCTTCCTATGACATGCTCGTGTAAAATTCGCCAGTTGAATACAAAGCAGGTAGATTTAAGTGGAACTGGTACTGGCTACCAAGGGGCTAGTGAAATCACTAGTTTTGTACTAGTGCCATTAATTGCAGGTGTTATATAGTTTTTATTTATCTCATATGTACAATATTTCAATTGGTTTTTTGTTTTGCTGTTTTTATATTTTGCTAATTGACCAATGTTAATGACATTTATTTGTTTTAAATTATTGGTAGGGTAAGAGTACTTTTGATGGGTTTTGGGAAAGATTTCGCAGGATGAAATTTTTCTAAATGGCTATACCGAATACAATACAAAATTTGCATAAGAAATATTCTGCTTACTTAATATTTACACTGTCATTGGTTAGTGCTTAATTGGAAATACTGATTTTAATAGTTTGTGATAACTTAATTATGAGACATATGTCCTTGATTTGCTATTTTCGACGTGAAAAAATTGAATCGATTCGAACATCGCAAAAATAGAAAAAAAAACC
This sequence comes from Dichetophora obliterata, assembly GCA_963920525.1. Classification (NCBI taxonomy): domain Eukaryota; kingdom Metazoa; phylum Arthropoda; class Insecta; order Diptera; family Sciomyzidae; genus Dichetophora; species Dichetophora obliterata. Next base: position 50,842,638 of record OY986436.1, on the reverse strand, counting down.
TATTATAGTTCATAAAAAAATTTTTACCCATAGAGAGGGTAAATGTATATGCTGGTCCTATTAATTTTGTCTTTTAAACAGTTCTTCTGAACAAACCTACACTCTTTCCACTACTCTTCTGGGGACGCCCATACAAAAAAAAAAGGGGAGTGGGTCAAATGTATGAGCTAGTCCTATTAATTTTTTTTTCCTTTTCTTTTAACACATCTACACTCTACAAGCCAAAGCACATAGAAAGCATTCATGTCTCAAGCATATATCATGTCTCTGAAGCATACTTCATTAAAACACATAGCAAGAATACATCCAAAGTGTTGAAAATAATGCCAAAAATGTTGAAAATAAACAAAAATGTTTAACGAAAAGTCGAGGAAATACATTGAATTAAATTTAAAATAATTCAAGCAATTAATAAATGCAATTGGATGTGTTAATATAGCTTTTTCAAGCAAAGCTAACTGATGCTTATGTCAAGAATGGAAAAATTGTTATCATAATCTCTAAAAAGCAAGAAATAAAAACTTTTTAACAAAAAAAAAAAAACCAAAAAAAAACCACTACAAAGTAAAAGATAATTTTAAATTACTTCTCACATTAATTCTTGGTCAAATTTGATAATTTATTTATGTATATTATTAAATTCGAAATCTTATTATAATAATTTTTTTCTATTTTGTATTATTATCATAAATATATGCATTTCTCCATGAATATTAAACCTTTAAAATCGGCGCTTTTATAATCAGACTTTTATTAAATAACCGCTCCGTCTTTAAAGGTTTTATATTCATTGAGAAATGCATATATTTATGATAATACTACAAAATAGAAAAAAATATTATAATAATAAGATTTCCAATTTAATAATATATATGAATAAATTATCAAATTTGACCAAGAATTAATGTGAGAAGTAATTTAAAATTATTTTTTACTTTGCAGTGGTTTTGAAGTTGGTTGTTCTTTTTTCTTAAAAAGTTTTTTTATATATAACGAAATGGTTTAAAACATAGATTTGTGTATATAACTTTGGAGTGATTTGAAATATTTGAAAATTTTTTTCACAGACATTATTTTTTAAGCTGTAGAACTTTAAGCTGTACAAAATATAAAACAACATCTTGAAAAATTTAATTTTACTCAAAAAAATCATAGGGGCTTAGCTCATGAATTTCAATGTTAGAAACTGTTTATTGAATTATGTGTCAAAATGAGGCAATTTTTGCAAATATTTAAATGATAAGCTATATGAAAGAGTGTGAAAAAAGAAAAGGTAATAAGAAAAAAATTACAACAAAAAAAAAAGTTTGTCTAATTTTTTGAGCAAAGCCTAAATATTTTAGTTTTTTTTAAAACAACATAAAACATTGAATTGATGAGATAACGGTTAATCTTTTCTTATCTATCCAAAGTCATTTAATTGACCTTTCAGACAAAGAAAATCTGTTGAAAATCGATTAAAATATGGCTGAGATATTTGCTTGCAAAGTCAAAACTTGAAATTTCAATGGTTTTTTTTTCATTCTGACGCATGGCCTGCTTCAAGGAAATAAGTTGTATTGAGAAGATATAAATTTTTCGAGATAACGAAATAATTTTAATGTCATTTTTTTAACATGCCATCCGTGAAAAAGATTACCAAGAAAGCTTTTGTATATCGTTATACTCCTAAGCCAACGACTTTTTAAACAAAAATACGTTTTATTGAGAACATCTATAGTTTTCAAGATAGCGCTATAATTTTTATGTCAAAATAACGGAAATTTTTCAGACTGTACTACTTGTAAGAAATTTCACCATCATAATATATATTTACTTATGTTGCATACAAAAATGCTTATTGTAGGGTATCCGTAAGAGATGGCGCAAAATGTCGGAAATATTTTTTGCACACCTTATTAATGTTTAAAATTCCCTCTTACATTATAATCTTAAATCTGTTACAGTTAAGCTTTTATTTTATAAATGCTCTTTTTACGCTCATATCTCAGGTCGAAGGTCACCAACCTAAAATGTAATCACACTGTGCAGCCAGATCTTTCATTTGATACCTCATTCACCATGCTACCTCTTCCTAGCGCTGAGATTCCTTATTAAAAACAACACAAACTTTCAACGTTAATATTTCGGGTCAAAGGTCATAAATTTAAAATCAAAAATGAACGGCAACATTTGATGTTTGCCTATTAATATAGAAGATTATAAAAATATCAATCTAGTTTTTCTATTATCACCCTTAGGTAGCGGACAGAGTGAACGGCTATTCAGACAGAGAGGCAGATAGGCACAGATAAATGTGTGAACAAACAAGATAAAAGTCAGCTTGGTTTTATTTCTATCTCGTTTCTTAGCAGGTTACTACCTGCGCCTGTCTGCCTGTCTGTCTGAATCGGCGTTCACTCTGTTTGCAACCTTAGCCCACATAATAAACACGAATACATCACATTTAAATACAGATTCTCCGAGAATTTCAGGGGTTTCAACTCCCTAAAGCCCACTCCCCCTGAATCCACGCCTGTCCTGATAGGTCGAATTTTGTTTGGTGGACACAAGTAACATTTAGGCATATCTGTCAACATGGCATACTGTGAAAAAAATTCAAAAAATGAAGCTAAATAATATTTGCATCACAATATGTAGCGTGCTGTGCCATCATTAAGCAAAAGATATCAAGCAGACTCACACGAAAAATACTCACACACACACTTATCCCATTAAAATACAGAACCACAAACAACGTCAACATTCAACGGCAGCAGCCACCGAATAAACAACAACAAAGGCTCAGACAATGGAAGTTGAATGGATTGGTAGGGTGGTTTGGTGGTAGGGGGAGAGGGAGAGGGAGAGGGGTATAGATACAAAAAATATTGTCTTAATTTTTGATTGTTTCAAAAACAAACGAAACACAATAAAAAAAACCATCGCTTGTTTTCACATTTTTATTTGGAACACAAACAGCGACAGCAACAAGAATTCCTTCACTAGTTTTCTTTGTATTTGTGCATGTTGCACGTTATTGTTGCCAAAGCTTATGTTGCTGTTGTTAATGATGATGATGATGATAATGATGTGCTGCATGCAGCACATGACGGCAACAATGATTTCTGCTGCGCTTTGTTTTTCTGATATTTCTGTTTGTTTCAAAATTTTTCTTTTAATTATGATGAATTGTTTTTTTTTGCATTGCTGTTTCCGTGCCTTTATTTTGAGCAACTCTTGTTGTTGAAGTTGTTAATTTTTAATTTTTGCGCGAACAAGCAACAACTCAGTTGTTGAGCACACACACCGCGCTGTCAGATTTGTTAGTTGCGTGTGAAAAGTTTATGTGCTGCAAAATTTAAATAAATCAAAATATTTACATAAAATTTAGTCAGTTTTTGTTACTTAAGCAGAAGACACAAAGTTAAGTTCTTTTTATAGGACATTTTTTGTGAAGCATGTAAAGAAATTTGTAATTTTTACAATTATTGTAAAAGTTCTTGAAATGCAAGGCTTTCGTTAACGAATACTACTTTTATCTAGAAGACAAAAAAAAAAACAAATCCGTAATTAGTTGAGCTAACAAACTATTTAATAGTTAGTTTCTGACCTCTTTACGCAAATAAACTTTGCTTTGACGGCAGTATTTTGACAATATCTGGAAAAGTTTTGGTTCACTGGGCAGTTTTTTAATTTTATTATTCGAAAAACTGCTATATTTTGTGTTATGCACCATATTACAATTTAAAAAAACATATTACAAATATATAAAAATATTTTAAAAAAAATTAGCAAACGTTAAAAAATTTAACAAAATAAGCCAGCAATGCAGAAAAAAAATGCATTTTTTCGGTAAGGACACTAAATATTTTGAAAAAAATTGCATTTAATTTGAAGATTGCTTATGCAATGTATTTTATTTCTTCAGTAGCCATAAGCTCAAATTCTTCCTATTTCTATCGAAATTGGAGCTCAAATGTGAGGATAACAGCTCAAATGAGTGATAACTAAGCCAAAGCAAATGTTACAAAACAGCAAGATCATCGTCGATGTCAACGCCATCAACAAAAAACACACAGAGAGAATTAAATCCACACTGTTATATATATTGGACTAAATTTAAAACTTTTTTGATTACATATAGGACAACACCAAAAAAAGATTACCTTACCCACTCGTCCATCTCAGTTTTTAAGAAAGTTACGCTTATTTTGCATCATAACGAATGCAAGTAAGCTTGCAGTAAGTAAGCAAGCGAGAAGAAACTTGGGTTCGAGACCCAGCTAAATTAAAGTAAAATACAAAAATATTTTGACCAGTTCGTGATTTGAACACACGTCCTCTGATGTGCTTGTCCAATACCTTATTCACTCGTCCAAATCAGTTGTTAACATAAGGGGTATTCACGGGTTGATGCGAAAAGCAGTTGCGACCATGCGAAAATGCAAGATTGCGAACTTTCACATCACTCCAACAACAAACACATTAGAAGCAATTTTGCAATTCTTCTTGAATTACGCACTGCCCAAACTTATTGCGAGAACGCACCAGTGGTGATGCTAAACAGCTGATTCATGTTTTGGTTGTTCTCAAACCAGGGTTCAGAAATTTTCACTCATGTAACAGAAATCTCCAACATAAATGTAAATAAACACTATTTGAAGCACACACCACAAAATTTTATTTTCATTTTATTTTTGTGTGTAACGTAGTTATCGTGTTGTTGATCATCCAACATGAATTCTTCGTTTTAATATTTGCTTGTGCGTCACAAACTCAAACAATGATCGATCTCAACAATTCTCTGTGTTTCAGTTTTACACTTATGTTTGCGTCAAAATGTTCATGTTGGAGAATTCAGGCCTTTGTCAAAACCAAAACAAAGACAATTTTTTCAACATGAACAAGTGGTGTTTGCAAAATTGTCTTTGTTTGTGTCGGTCATTAAGATCGATCACTACACTAAGAGAAAAATCGCAACTTAAAATCGAAGTGAACCCTTGTTGAATTTAAAATTTTTCAACTTTGAGTATTTCAACGTTAATTTAAGAATGAACAACGTTGAAATGAAGTAAAACCACTTTAAATCAACAAAAAACAACATAGAAATTTATATTTGTCTTCAAAACAAAAATGTAGTTTTTAATTTGAAAACATTCTTTGTTGAATTGAAAATGAACATTTTTGATTTCTTCATCAACTTTATTTTAACAAAGTCTACTTTGAATTGAAAATGTTTCACTAATAATTCAAATAAACAAAATTATTAATTTAAAAACGAACAACTTTAAATTAATGACCAAAATTTTTGATTCAAAATTGCAGCATTTATGAAATTATAATGAACATATTTAAATATGCATTAATAATGAAACAATTTTAAATTAATAGTGATGCGTATTCAAATCTAAAATGCATTATTAATTTGAAGTGGTTCGTTTTTAATTTAAGATTGTGCATCTGTAATTTAAAGTAGTGCAACTTTACATTAAAGTAGAACGTTATTGAATCGAAGTGGCAGCACTATCAATACACGAAGTAAACAACGCATGCTTTAATTGTTTGCGAACCAAAAAGTGCTTAATACCGCGGAATTTAATATAAAAGTTATAATAATGGATAACGTCGACGTTGTTACCGATAATGAAGGTGGGATGAGTGTATTTAATACCTCAGAAGGAATAGAGGAAATTTTTGTGATGACACCTGTGGTATATGAGACCACTGAAAATTGTTCGGAGTATAATGACGACAATGAAAAATTAAAATCCTTACTAAGTGAATTCCACTTGATTCAGCTTCTGCCTGCACTACAAAGTAAGTAAACTTTTTATTTATTATTATTGGCGTGGTCTGATACTTCGTTGATTCAAAGGTGCTAATGTGACATACAGATGTTTGCAATATATACAAAAGGAAGATCTTGTTGAAGCTATCCCACATTTGGGACTTCGAGTAGAGTTTCGAGAGAAATTATTTATGTGGCGTAAAAAAGAGGTTATTTCTGTATTTCACACGTTATTTCATTAAAATTTAAAATTTTATTCCATTGCAGTTCGCAATCGATGACGAAACTATGTCGAACCAAAGCAAAATTAAGGACTGGCTTAACAGGGATTCCCCAAATGTTTCTTCGCCTCCCTCTTTCAATTCATCGGTGAAACGTGTTTTGAATATAGTAATTTATAATTCTATTTCATATATTAATTTAATGGTTTAATTTAAAACATTATATATTTATCTTTAAGGACTTAGCAGATATATTAAACCGCACCTCTAAAGGACAATCCTGTTTGGAGTTATATAAGAAACTTCAAAAACTGTCAGATAGTAACCGGGACGACATTATAAACATTATAATGGAAGAAATTATTGTTAACGAAATTCCGCTTAAGCCCAACGACTTTTTAGGCATAGTCAACGATATTTGCGAGATTTTTCCAAGCGAAATAATAGCAAAGGTAAGTGACTCTATTTTTAAACAAGAAGAAGAAAAAGATGTGTTAGACTTTAAATTATTCAAATTCAACAGGAGTATTATTACATTCCACGTCAGGGAAAAAAGAATCCAAGCGGTAAGTTGTACTCCAAATACGTCAACGCACGAAGCAAAAAGACGAAGAAGTCTGATGAACCTGCAGCTGCTCCGGAATGTAAAGAAAAAAACGACGAGGTGATTGAAATAGATGAATCCATAGCCTTTGCGCTAAAGGCATCTCTTAATAGAAACAGCTCGAATTGGCAGGAAGTCTGCGAGAAATGGAAGAAGACTCATTACTTAAGACAAAATGATGTAAAACGTCTAAGCAACTACGATTTTCTAAATGCTTGGCCTAAATATATGGATTCTCGAGCACCAGAACTTGTAAGTAAAAAATTTGATTATATAAAAAAATAAACAATGTTTAAATTATTTTTTTTTAAGATAAAAATCGATTTTAATATTCTGTATCCAAATAAAGAACATATGTTGTATTCAAAGTGGGACAGTTTTAAGGAAAAAATTAAAATATACTTCGAAGATAACGTTCACAGCCCTTATTGCAAGCAACTACTATCCCTCGCAAAAACTACAAAAAACAAAGGTATGTTCAAACATAAAAAGTATATGAACTTTTATTGATAGCTTAAATTTTTTGCAGAAGCTGAAGATTACATACTCGCAACACTGCTCACAGGAGTTTTACTACCTTCAACACGTTTTAAAAATGAGCAAGGAAAATCTAGGAAGAAACTAACAATTCTTGACGCACAGGAGAGTTTCGTTCTTCGTCTTATATCGCTCAACAATTACGAAGCTGAAGTTGCAGAACGTATGAGCAAGTATTATTCTGTAGGACTTACAATTCAACCGTTTATAATTGTCGAGGGACCTTCTGATGATACAGTTAAATCTTTTTTCGTTTATTTTGACAAAACTCTTTACAAGTTAAATTCGTTCATTGAAAGTTTGGATATATGCTTCAAAATTTTTCATGTATTTTCTCTTAAGTACCCACAAGCGTGTGAAGCTTCTTGGGTTTTTATACAAAAATTTTTTTTCGACATATCTACAGTTTATGATATCAAGACTTCTAAAATTACATCACTTTTAACCTTCATGAACAGTCAAGCAGATCAAAATTAAAAATGCATATATGTTTCAAATGCCTACACGAATTTGCGGAAGTGGAGTCATTAATAAGCCATCTAAAATCAAATCATTTGTTAAAAGGAAAATTACTAAAACTTATTTGTAAACAAAATAAGTGCAACCAAACATTTACAAATTATACTTGTTTTCGTAAGCATTTGCAGACACAACATTCGCACTCTTTGAATATTATTCCTGCAAAAGCTTCAGTAAAATTTAAAAGTGTATCGGATGAGAAATTATATGAGTCCAATGAAGCATCAGTCTCTTATTGCTTATCAGACTCACTTCAAGAAAAAAAAGCGACTCAAGATACATTTGATAATACAACATCAAAATCCGAAATAATTAATGTAGTTAATAACTTCAAGGGCAATGTATTGAAAAAATTGTTAAGTTTACATGCAAAAAATGCCATGTCGAGAAAACAAGTAACTGACATTCAAAATATGATGTCTTCAATATTATTTGATTTGTCTTCAGCAATTGCAAGTATATTAAATTTATATCAAGACTCTGATGTAAAAAGAGATCTTGACTTTCTTCTCGATTTAATCAAAGAACCATTTTCTGAATTCAAATCAGAATACAAACTTTTGAAACATCTACAAAATAAAGATCTGTATGAAAGTCCACAGGCTGTAGTGATTGAAAAAAAATTACGGAAACAACTGTATTTGGCAATCCTACTTTACATTCAAAGTCATTTGAAATATTCCTTTTACCACTTCGTTTCCAGTTTAGAAAAATTTTTGAAATTCCAGGACTCTTAGATATAACCTTAAAATGTACACAACAATCTTCTGAAAGTTCAGTTTTAAGTAACTTTGCAAGTGGAGAAATTTTTAAAACTAAAAAAAATTTTTTTCAATCCAACGACTTAGTTATTCCATACACCCTTTTCTTTGATGATTTTCAAATAAACAACGCGCTTGGTAGCCACACTTATTCAATTTGTGGTTGTTACTTCAACTTTCCTACTATGCCTTCATATTTACAATCAAAACTAGAGTATATTTTTCATGGCGCTTTCATAGCGACCAAGGCATTTAAAGATTGCGGAAATGAGAAGTCATTCTATCATTTAGTCGAAGAACTCAAATTTTTGGAGCAGGAAGGCGTGGAAATTGTTTCTGAAAATTTGCGACGAAAAGTATATTTTGTTTTAGGTGTAATAGTAGGAGATAATTTAGGAATGAATAGCATTTTGGGCTTTGTTCAATCTTTTAATTCGAAACATTATTGTCGAGTTTGTACTAGATCAAAGGAAGATATGAAGACTGATGTTTCAGAACATGAAAACAGCTTTAGAAATTCAAGTAATTATCAAAATGATTTGACAATAGGAGACTATAAAAAAACCGGCATAAAAAGTGAATGCATTTTTAACAATTTGAATACATTTAACGTTACGGACAACTTTTGCTTCGATATAATGCACGATTTGTTCGAAGGTATCTGCGTTTATGATATCTGTAATATTTTACGAGGTTTAATTCACGACGAATTAATAACTCTGCCGATTATAAACTGTAGAAAGAAATTATTTCAATTTGGTGAAATAGAAATTGGAAATAACTCACTTCCGTTAAGTATGGCTAGACTAAGTTCATATAACTTAAACATGACAGCGATGGAGATTTGGTCTTTCACTCATTTTTTACCGTTGATGATAGGGGACCTCATCCCTAGTTCAAATATGCACTGGCATCTTTTAACAACCCTACTACAAATTATTGATTTTGTGTTGAAATCAGTATATATTGTTGAAGAACTGGATACCTTACAAAAATTAATAGAAAAACATCATAAATTATTTATTAAACTTTATGGTCCCTTAAAACCAAAACATCATTTTCTGTTGCATTATGTTACGGCTATTAAAAAATGTGGACCATTGAAGTTTTTATGGGCAATGCGTTTCGAAGCCAAGCACAAGGAAGCAAAAACTTATTTGGCTATTATTTCGGCGAGAATAAATCCACCACATTCTATAGCCATTAAATCAAGTATAAAATTTTCTAAGTTTTTATTAGATCATAGCTTTTCCTATGATCAACATCAAAATTTCGAAGGATATCCAACTGTAGATATAACAAAAGAAAATTACTTTTCAAAACTGGTATTTAATGAAGACATTGATTTTACAAAAGTTATAATATTAAAAGACGTATCATATAAAGGTACAAAATACAAGAAAGAGTACTACGTAGCTTCACACGCATCGCTCTTTAAAGCATTTAAAATATTTTGTTTTGTTTATCAATATAATAATTTATATATTTTGTGCTATCCTATAACATTGAACGAATTTTGTCCCCACTTTCAATCATATGAAATAATTAACGAAATTGATGAAATTCATTTATTTAATATTACTTATTTTCAAACTGGTCCAATGCATTCATATTCTTTAAACAATGGAAAAACTTATATTCGCCCAAAAATGTTATTTTAAGTTCTTTTTCAATAAAACCATGTAAAAATATATTTTGTTTTATTTTTGGATTTTCAATTATGGGGGTGCAAGAATGATCCACTGTGCCATTGTGGTGACATAGGTTACAACTTTAAATCAACATTGACCGTTTTCAAATCAAAGAAGCGACATTTTCAAAATGAAGTTGCGACACTTTGATTCAAAAACGTTCATTTTTGATTTAAAGTTTTTTTGGCTTTGAATCAAAGTGGATAATTTTTGAAATTATAATGCGCATTTTTGATTTAAAAACATAAGTTTTTTGATTTGACGTCGGCCAATCTTGAATTGAATATGAGCACTTTCAAATCAATTGCGTATCTACTTTGATTTCGGGTTAAAGTTGTTTTTATAATGCACGTTGTTGATTTAATAATTTCCCACTTTGGTTGCTTTTCAAAAGTGTTTTTTATTGATTCAAAGTGGAAATTTTTGATTTTAAGTTGTTTTTTCCCTGGGTGTACCGTCGTGTAGCGTAAAAAACAAATGCTGTTCTGGTTGCTGTGCAGCGTATTGAACTGGTTTTTGGCCAAGTGTAGCAAATATCGGCGTCAATTAGAAAATATTTTAAAAGATTAAAATAATAACCTAATAATATGTCTTTTCAAGAGTTTTAAACGTCATTTATCAGTGTCGCTGATTTCGAATATAAGGGGTCGCTGATTTCGAATCTAAAATCAGAATTATAAAATTCAAGATGGTGTATAGGGTTGCCACCTTAATTTTTTTGTAGTTTTATGAATTCGGGGCTGGCAAAAAAAATGGTACACCATGGCAAATGGGTCGCTGAATCCAAACCCGTTGTCAGAATTTCCAAATTATAAAATTTTGTAATAATAGGGTTGCAACCTAATATTATATCTTTTCAAGAGTTTTAAGCGTCATTTATCAGTGTTGAGGGGTCGCTGATTTCGAGTCTAAAGTCAGAATTTTAAAATTCAAGATGGTGGATAGGGTTGCCACCTTAATTTTTTTTAGTTTTATGAATTCGGGGCTGGCAAAAAAAAAATGATACACCATGGCAAATGGGTCGCTGAATCCGAATCCGTTGTCAAAATTTCCAAATTATAAAATTTTGAAATAATAGGGTTGCCACCTAATATTATGTCTTTTCAAGAGTTTTAAACGTCATTTATCAGTGTCGCTGATTTCGAATATAAGGGGTCGCTGATTTCGAATCTAAAATCAGAATTATAAAATTCAAGATGGTGTATAGGGTTGCCACCTTAATTTTTTGTAGTTTTATGAATTCGGGGCTGGCAAAAAAAAATGGTACACCATGGCAAATGGGTCGCTGAATTCAAGCCCGTTGTCAGAATTTCCAAATTATAAAATTTTGTAATAATAGGGTTGCAACCTAATATTATATCTTGTCAAGAGTTTTAAGCGTCATTTATCAGTGTTGAGGGGTCGCTGATTTCGAATCTAAAGTCAGAATTTTAAAATTCAAGATGGTGGATAGGGTTGCCACCTTAATTTTTTGTAGTGTTATGAATTCGGGGCTGGCAAAAAAAAATGGTACACCATGGTAAATGGGTCGCTGAATCCGAATCCGTTGTCAAAATTTCCAAATTATAAAATTTTGAAATAATAGGGTTGCCACCTAATATTATGTCTTTTCAAGAGTCAAAATTCCAAATTCAAGTTCCAATCCAAGGTCAAGTTTCCAAAAAAATTTTGAAATAATAGGGTTGCCACCTAATATGATGTCTTTTCAAGAGTTTTAAACGTCATTTATCAGTGTTAAGGGGTCGCTGATTTCGAATCTAATGTCAGAATTTTAAAATTGAAGATCAGATTTTTAATCAGACCTTTGACCCAAAATTGGCATACTATATTAAACATTTCTTCAAATATTTCAATTTTTTAAGCAATTTTGAATAAAATCTTTACCTTCGCGTAGATGGCTAAAACTTTCTTGAAATTAAATTATGCAGAATTGTTAGTAATTTCATGTTGTTTATTTAAAAAAAAACTTTCTAAGTCGGATCATTCGAACAGTGGAAATTATATATTTTTCAAACATACTTTTTAGGAATTAATAAATATAAAAGGCCAGTTTTATCTCTTTGTCTGCCACCAACGTTTTTTGGTAAGAAAATTTAATATGACCATAGAAATAAAAAAAAAGAAGCCTTAAGGGAATGCTACAAAAAAATTGTTTAATATACGGCTTACAATAAAACACAGGCGCAGCTGTAAAAACTAACTAGTGTAATTATTGTTGTTCTAACACCAAATCTTTGCAGAACCTTACAAAAAAGTCTCTAGAAACCCATCCGACAACTGTCAGTCATTATAAAAGACAGTTGACAATTGTTGTAGACTTATTTTACAAATAAAGCAAGCAGTTTAAGAACAACACTGAAAAAATGCCGAATAACTTATATTTGATTGTTGAGTTATACTTTTTGGCAAAGTCTTTTTTAGATAAATTAGTTCTGTGCATTGCAATTTTAAGAAAACTCCATGCGCAATTTTTCGAAAATAACATTGCCAACGTACGAGCACGTGCCTAGACATCTATTGTATCTAAAGCTTCAAGATAAATAAGCTGTGAATGAATGCTTAAAGCGATGAATAAGTGAGCGTGTGGTCTAATTTATCCGTCATCACCAGAAAAAGCTCTACAGTGAATATTTTAGTTAAAAAGTCGTATTCGGAGTACAAGAATCTTAAAAAGGGCAGATATTAAAATAGTGATGCAAAGAAGAATCTTAGAGAGTCGAAATTTAAGCTTAAATACCGAAAACTATTCGACATTTCTCCTATAGGTTAATATTTAGTATTAACATTGTTCTGGAATTTCTAATCGACGAAGAAAACGTGAAGGAATTTTTGAAATTTCATAGGAATGATATCTAAAATTACAGCAAAATTTAGCTTCTGAGCAAGAAAATTCGATTTTGTAAACTAACAAGGAGATTCGCACAGTCAACAGTTTCTCATCTTCTAAGTTGGTAAAAGCACATTGAAGTGGTTTAATTAATTATCCTTACGGCACAATCGTTACCGACATCAATTTTTGTTCTTCTATCTAATCGTTCTTAAATAATGAGTCAACGTAACGGAAATATTAATTCTCAATGTCGAAACATTAACCAAGTCCAACATGATGTATTTTATGCTTTTCTTTCGTTTCATATTCGGCCTCGAAACTTGGCTGCTTGCACTTTTCAATTTTGCCTTCTTTTTTTGGAGCGGCGTCCATTAATCGTTTTGTATTTGCGTCAATGGTTCTATCGAAACCAATTCTTTTTTTAAATAAACTACATAAACTGACTAACAATTCTGCATCATTTAATTTTAAGAAAGTTGCAGCCATCTTAGCGAAGGTAAAGATTTTATTCCAAAATGTTAAAAATATTTAGAAATTTTTAACATAGTTTGCCAATTTTGGGTCAAATGTTAATAAAATCAAAAATCTGATGGCATATTCGCATTAAGCGGACAATTTAACATAATAATACGCTATTTTTGTACCACCTAAATGTAAAAAAAAAATTAAATTTGAAATATCTATTAAATTCGCGCAAAAACTCACTTTTTTGTGCGGTGCCCATCCAGCTTGAGACTTTTCTGAACTTTTTTCTATTGACGTGGTTATGTTGTGTGCAGCATTCAGAATCTGACCTTACAGGGAGGTTCTGAGAAATGTTAAGAAAATGTATGGAACACAAAACTTATCTAATGTATATCTTTTCAATCACAAAATTTACAAGTGTTTCCTCTAAAAATACAAAATGGGATTTAAGAATTCGACTTTTTCTTTCAGTTATTGTTGAATTTTTTTCCTTTTATTCTTCTTTGTACATTGCAACTGTAACTTTTGTCTGCATTAGTAATTAAAGTTTCGCCTTAGTATTGTATTATAAACTTTCAAATGTTTTTTAATATTTTAAGTATGAATAAGGACTGAGTTAGGATTTATATTTATAAAAAAATTTATATTTTTTTTGCTAATACACAGAAATAAAGATAAGGAATTATTAACGGTTCCTTTGTTTAATACAGCTTAATGCCATTATTTTAAAATTTTGCAATTTCGGGATCCCAAAAAATCCCGGCATCATGAGATCATAAATTTAAAATCCCGAAATCCCGGGATTTGCCAAAATCCTTCGGGATTGAAAGCCCTAGTATCTACATACATTTTTTTTGCTTTTCTTTTAGAATGCATTGGTCGAATTTATAATTTATTTTGTTTGTTGGACTTTATATAAGTTCAGTTGAGCCTATAAAGTCCAAACAATTAGTTATATAACTAAATCAATTAAACGTTGTTGCAATTAAGATGCATTATTGTTCATCCACCTCTTAGCGCACCTTAAATCATTTTTTTTTTATTTTGTTGCATCATGTCGCGTCAAGTTGAGATCAACTCAGTTATAATAGAAGCTTCAGTAGTAAACGCAGCAGCAGCATCAGCTGTCATCGCGCACGTTTTATCGCTTATCAGCAACGCGCGTCAAATAAATACAAAATTAAATGATTTTAATTAAATCCAATTTAGAGATTGTTTAATTTTGTCATGAGCAATAAATGCAGTATGCTGATGTTGTTGTTGTTACCAAGCGATGACAATTGTTACCGACGCACAGTGGGATAATACCGCACCTTTTCAGTCAAACTGATTTACGTAGAATTTGAGCCAGCGTACATATTTTATAGATATTTTTTTGTTATTTATATTTTTTATATTTATTTATATTTATATATTTTAATAATCACTGCAGTTAATAGCACTAGTACAAAACGAGTGATTTCACTAGCTTCAAACGAGTGATTTCACTAGCTTCTTGGTAGCCAGCACAAGTTCCACTTCAATCTACCTTCTTTGCATTCAACTGGCGCATTTTATATTAGCATGTCATTGGAAGGGGTCAATTGAAGAGTTAGATGCAATATGGGCACAAGAAGAGATGTGCCTTTTTTGAATAAAACGGCCCTATAGAAAGAACAGTAACTCTTTTATGTCCCCTCAATATATTGAGTTGATAAATCTTAAATAGACTTCTTAAGATAAAAAAATGTGGAACTCTGTATGAGCTTTCTTGTATGCAACAGTAGAAGTAACAATATAAAAATAATGGCATTTTGTTTATTCAGTGCAATAACAAAAATATTTGACTTTTTTTTCTTTTCATAATTGCAAATAGCAAAAATATAAACTTATTTTTTATGGCTAGTAAAAGTTTTAATTTTTTCATAACAATGCTTAAAATGATCCATTCAAAAACAATTCTTAAGATATGTCATTAGTTTCATGATGATTTTTATATACGAAAATATACTACCTTATGTAACAAAAACTACTTTGGAATAAAAAAAGAAAAATTTTTAAATGGTGAAATAAAAACATGAGATTTTTCTTTAACTTCTTTGTTTTATGCAAGAAGGGCACATCTCCCTTTGACTTATTTTACAGATTTTGGACAATAATATGGAAAACAGATTTTTTAAATATACAATATATGAGTAACAACATATATTAAAAACTTTAATTGTATAGTACAACGACTTAAATATTATCTCACATCAACAACTTAAAAAGCGAATATCTCAGAATGCAGTTTTAACAGAAGTGCCCTTATTTCATTTAACTCCTCAATTGCTACTTTTTACACACCCATTTCTTAGTTATTTCACTTGTCATGAAGAGCTATCTTTTTTACAAGTTTATATTTAAACAAAAACATAAGCAGAGTAATTAATATTCTTTATTCAAAATTTATATTTTTTTATCTTGATATCTTATTCACGTTTCTTCACGAAACTGAAAAGCTTTATATGTCTTTTTTTACTCGAATATATTACATTGAAGTATGAGTGCGTCAGAATAAATTAAATGAGTCAGTCAAGACGTTAAGAACATCAACAAGAAACAGAATCAAAGGAAGTTGATTGAACTGACTCTTTTCTGCATTACTTTGGGTCAAAAAAGTAGCTAGTGCGTATAGAACTATTGAAGTAGCTAGCGTGAATGGAACAATTGATACTTTTGAGACTGGCGGGATGATTCAATCTGCATGGCCAGAATTTTTAATTTTCATTACCATTTTTTATTAATATGTCAGTTTTTACTAAAAATAAAGTTTATAATATTAAATTAAAAGTTAATAAAAGTGTAAGTTATTGCATATTCGTTTTTTTAAATTAAATCTCTTTGAATTATTTGTCAATGTTTCTCGCAGTATTTTTATTTTCTTTATCTACTTTTCAAAGTTTTTGTATTGAAATTGTAAGTTTTTCAATAAAAAGAAAAGCAAAGATTTTGAAATGATTTTAAAAGAATAAACTTTACACAAATATTAAATTAATTTTTATATTAATTTTTAAATCAAATTTTTTAAATCAAATTGTTTGTTTCTATTACAAAAAAATAAACCAACATGATAAAAATAAAATTAGAGAGATATTTGACATTAAAAACAGTTGAATTTTTGAATTTGTGCCAAATAAAAGCAAAAAAATTTTTTTTTTGTCCTATTTTATAAGAAAAAATCAACCAGACAAAAATCAAAGTTATGTTTTTTTATCTTTTTATGGCTGTAATGAAAATAATATTTGGAGGGTTTAAAAAACAAAGATCTAAAGGGCGGGAAAACTTTCAAGAGATTAAAAAATAACATTTTGTGCCGAACAGCAGCAAAACAATTTTTTCTTTGAACAAGCTTTCAAAACAAAAGCAGCACAAGTACAAATAAAAGGTATGTTTTTTCATATTTTTAGGACCTAAATGATAGGAATATTACCTCAAAATTTCAAATGTCAACATACACAAAACCTCTGGTCTTGACGGCGTACCGCCAATTGTGCTTAAAATTTGTGCTTCTTCGCTGGCTTGGCCTTTGCGCAACCTTTTTAGCATCTCCTACAGAACAGGAGTATTTCCATCTTGTTAGAAGGTGTCCAGAAATGTCCAGCCGGTACCTAAAAAGGCCGATGCCACAAACTATCGACCCATAGCAAAATGCTCTCCAAAGTTTTAGAGAGAGTAATAAACTTAAACGTTGTGAACTATCTGGAGCACAACCAGCTGCACAACCAACTCCATAGTGACCGTCAATATGGTTTCGTCGGGCTCGCTCTACTGGTGATCTTATGGCGTTCTTAACCAAAGAATGGAATAAATGCGTTCACTTTTTCGGAGAGAGTAGTTGCTTTGGATATTTCAAAAACGTTTTACCGAGTGTGATATAAAGCGCTCGTGTCAAAATTTGTTGCATATGGTTTTGGTCTTAATTTTGCTCGATGAATCACGTGTTTCCTCAGAAATAGAACGATTCGGGTCGTAGTTGACGGTATTTCGTCCGAGAAGCACGCGACCAATGCAGGAGTACCACAAGGTTCAGTCCTATCGCCAACCTTGTTTCTGATTTTTATCAATGACCTTCTGTCGTTGACGCATAACCCAATACATTCGTTTGCAAATGACTGCAGTTGAAAGAAGCGGGCAAGTGCATTGGTTTCTTAAAATCGTGCAAAAATATTTCTCTTCAGCTGATCTGTGCAGGATCTACACTTCATTTATCAGGCCGAAAATGGAGTACAATTCACCCATTTGGGCAGGGGCTTAAAGATCTTATATGGAGCTTCTTGATGAAATTCAACGTTGTGAAAAAATTAAAATTAAAATTTAAAACAAATCTTCACCGACACTACTCCATCTATCCACCCTCCAACTTACTATCACCCATATTCCAAAATAACACAATGCTTACACATTTACAGGGGACATCCCTTGAGCATTGGTTCAGTCTAAAAAGAAAAAAAACCAATAAAAAATTAATTTCTTAGTTTAGCCTAGCCATTGAAAGGGTTAAAGAAATCATAAACATCTCAAAAGAATTTATAAACATTCACATTTATGTTTTTATGTGTGAATGCCATTTTTTAAGCCATTTTCGTTTAGTAAAATTACCGTGAAGTTGATTTTTATCAAAAAAACATTCTAGAAACTGAAAACTAAAATTTCTTTTTTTCCTGCAAAAATTTTGAAAGTTCAAAAATTTAAATTCGAAAATCTATAAGACAAATTGAAAGCTAATTAAAAAACGAACATTAAAAAAAGAACTTTCAATCAAATTCAATAAATATGTTCCCATAAATAAAGGGTCCAATTTGTTGTTACTTATTGTAAAATATTTACTTATTATTCAGAAATAAGGATTTAAAAAACAGTCTTCATATTGTAAAAATTCTACGGCCAGCAAATCAATTTGGTTGCAACAGTAGAGCTTTTTGCCACTGTGCAACGTACAGCGAAAAGAGCGGATGACAATAGCAAAAAAAAAAAAACCAAAGTGGGGACCACTTTGTAAGCACAAATGTTGTTGATGGGTGCGAGCGGATTCAAAATTAAAAACATGCATTGCACTGGTAGCGGTTAACAACAGCAACAGCGCAGCAGTAACAGCAGTTGCAGTTGCAATCAAATTTTGCTTTGCTTTTTTTTCTGCAACTTTTATTTTCAGTTTAATTGCATTCGTTCTGCTGCTTGCTCAATTCAAAACTTATTTTTCATACATTCAAACACTTGAGCAGTCCATGTTGTTGTTCGGTAAGTTGCAGCAACAATTGCTGGCAATTTTATATGGCTGGCGACTAAACGGCTGAAAGTGCTTGCAGTAGCCATTTTATGTTTTTTTTTACTTATTTGTTGTGCTGTTTTTACTGACCGGCAGGCCGGTCTGTTGGCAATGAATTTTCTTTTGTCACGAGCAACAAAAGCACAGCAGACCAACAGATTGTTGTTAAAATAGATAAAAATTCTAAAAATTCTAAAAATTCTAATTTTATTTGAAGCAAAATAATGAAAACACTTTTGTTGGATTTTATTGTTGCAACTGCGCGATTTCAACATTTTTGCAATTCCTGAGCACTCAAAGGTTAAAAATTAGTATGCTGTAAGAATGAACAAATTCTACACGTGAAATTTTGGTGTGGACTCAACACTAACACATACTTACCATAACGTGTTTGTTATATGTGTTAGTTGAATATTATTGTTGAATTTCCACGCCAAATAAATGTACGGACATATAAAAGTCAGCAAAATTTTGACATATTAACTCTCCACTCATGGTTGTGAACTTTGCTCATTAAACAAATTTTTCGGTTCAACAGCGTACTAAAAAACGAAAAAAAAATTCGCCATCTCTTCGCTGTCAAAAACGCAATGCATTTCTTACGGAAGATTGGTTTTTCGTTTCTACAGAGAAATTCTTAAATTTTAAATGTGTTGCAATAAAAAATTTGCAACAAATTTTGATTTGAGTTTTCATAATTCGATTTCAAGGCTTTGGGTTTCAGAGATATTCCAAATACATTTAAATTCAAAATTTATATACAATTTAAGATTGTAACTATGTTCTACGAGCTACTATGTTCCACAAAGAACATTGACAGCAGCCCGTTTTCACCCTTAACTCCTCTTCTTGCATTAAGTGTCATTGCAAAATTAAATAATTAATTACAACAACCACATAAATATGCATGCTTCATTGAACATGTGCAGGCGATATGGACCACGTGTGGTGGGGGAAGAAGTTTGGAGCAAGATAGACAACATCATTTGCGCTTCTCTACTTTGCTAATGAGTCAACAAAAACGCTTAATCAAAGCAAATAATCGATAAATCTTCCGCAGCGCAAAGCAATAAATAAAAATATAACTATATGTAAGAATAATAACAGCACATAATCGAAAAAAACACAAAATAAATAAAAAAAGCTCCAACAAGAATAGAGCAGAAAATAAACAATAACATAGTACGAGTTAGGCAGCAGGTTGAGGACAACAGCAAAACTAAGCTATAAAACTTATAGCAAAAATATTGTGCCGTACAAAATCAGGCAGAGGAAAACTTAACGAATCACATCACTAAATAGAATAAGGTTCTAAAAAAAACCTTATCAAAAATAAAATAAATTGTGAATTAAAAAGGATATTGATGCATCCTGGCGTCAAGTTAATGGAAAAAAAAAATATATGTACAAAACAAATAAACGCTAAGAAACATTCACTTTGACACAAGGGATGAACAGCTAGGCGATATATTTCTATTATTGATCGAGGTTAGAAAACAAAATTCGGAGGCGGTAGCAAAGAAAACATTTTACGAAAGAACCTGCAGGAAAATTAGACCCAGCTAGTCGACCACTGTGGTTTGCAGGCGCTATAAACGGCATGTAAGGTTTGGAGAGTGCTTTTAAATATTTTTTTTTTAAAAGATCAAAGAACCAAGGCATGTACCTTATACAAACAAGGTTTGGTCTTTGACCATTTCTAATTCGTGCCAACTAAAAAATACGAGGAAAAAAGTATTTTTTTAAGGTAGGCCCGGGTGTAAAAATTATAATTATTTAAGTTGTTCTTTTTAATTCAGGATAAGAATAAATAACCTTCTTTTTCATGCAGTAACAAAAGAGTTCAGCTACTACAGCTTTTTCACACTTTCTCCGCAACTAGATCATTTTAAGAACCAACCCGAATATCATTGAAATATCTCAAAGATATCGAAAAAAGTAGTCCAAAAAACACAAAAAGGTAGAAAAATTTACCCACCATAATATGGGTTGGGCTCATGGACCCTTTTCGAACTTTCGAAACAATTTTTTTGGATTTTGAACCAAAATTAGTTGGGTTCAAATTGTTTTGCTCTGAAAATAATAGTTATTTTATGAACAAAATAAGATTTTTATATTCAATAATTCTAAGAATATATAATTGTTGTTATTAGATATAATCAGAAAAAATGTACAACTTTTCAAAATAGTCCTGGATAAAAAAAATTTTTAAAATTTAGCTCAGTGAAAGAGATAGTATTTTTCCCGTTAATCCCATATAAAATGGTATTGGTTCCTTCGTGGGGTGTCTAGTTCTACTAATGAAAAAAAAAATGGGTTCCCAAATCGGAAAATTTTTAAAAAAACTAAAATGGTTATATAAACCAAAAATTTGTTTTTGCTTAAACCATCTATTTGTTTCTTCATTTATTTGTATCGTTATAAAACATACTAACAGCCCTATTCTGGCAAATTAACTAATTGTTAACCAGTATTTTGAACATTTCAATATGTTTGTTGTAATTTTTTATTTCAAAATAAAATTTGAAGATTAAAAATTACAAATTTTGATACAAATTCTCAGCTGCTTTTCAGTTATTGACAATTTCATTGAATAAATTTTTTTGTGCTTCAAATTTTGTTTTGAAAACAACAAACTTATATTTATATAAAAAGTACTGGTTAACAATTGTTAATTTGCCAGAATAGGGCTGTAGATCAGCTTAAATTACTTTCCATATTTCTTTTAAGAACAATAAAATTTACGTAATTAGCCCTCCAGTGAAGCGTTACCCTCTTGGGGGTAAGCGAAGTCATGTTGGGGGTACGAGAAAATAAATCAGTAATGGCTACCAAGCAAAATTTAAACATAGCATGTAATATCAACTGTTCGACTGTTTTTTTGCAAATAATTAGTTTACTGGGCTATTTGTGTTCATACAATGATTTTCTTTGATTTGATTTGTTTGATGCTAAAATAAAAATACAACGAAAACCATCTTGTAAGTTTTTGGACTCATGCTAGTATGAAATACTTAGGACTGCATGAAAAGGCGACTAACCGCCTGATGTTGTAAATCAAAAACGCTAACCAACGACAAGTAAGACACGACAAGCAATACTTTTTTTCTATACAAAATTCTATTGCTTCACGTATCTTGCTTGTCTTTGGTTTTCAATTTACAACATTAAGCGGTAAATTTCTGTTACTTTTAACGAACACTGAGTTGGCAGAAAAAGCGTTTTTAAACATTCATCAAAAACAAGTATAGAAACAGATTGCACGCACATTTTGATATGATCCTGTATCTTTCATCAGCCAAACCAGATTTAAAAAATCTATTATCTTCCTTGCAGGCTTAGGGAACCGGCCATCCTATATTCCATCCAGCCATGAAAATTAAACTAAACCAACCACATTTCCACCACTTTCTGAACGGCTCCTCGAAAAGCTAAACATAGTCCGAAATGAACACAATGGCCGCATTCAGCGCAGACAACAGTTGGCAACTGTTGTGTGAAAATTCGCTGAATGGTCGAATTTTGGGAGCACTAACTAAAACTGATTAGGTAGCGAATGCCTTTGAATCGAGCGAACAAATTCTATGCTACATGAACACAACTGTTTGGTTAGCTGTCAGATGCTGTTACTGACGCTGTTAAGTTAATAAACACAGAAAGAACGCAGCAAATTTCAGTAAGAAACCTTTTCAATTTAATTAAATTTACATAAAAATGAAATATCATTAAATTGAAACTAACTTCTGACGTGTAGAGAAGAAACACATTCAGAGAAAAACATAGCGCGCTAAGGTAGCGCTACCATTACAGTTAACAACAGTTGTCTGCGCTGAATGCGGCCAATGTTTCTTAAGTGGTCGTCGGTGTGTTTCCTGTCTCTCTTACCACAGCTCTCAGAGAAAGTACTCACCATCGTTATCGGATCTCATCTAATCCAGGATTGGACATCATTTACCTCATATCTACAACTTTACCCAGAATCGAAAGAAGTAAATCTTAAGTATATTCTCTAAAACATATTTTTACAGTTATATACTTCTCATTATCGATTGAAACATTAATTCGTTAAAACGTTTATAAATTGTCAACATCTGAATCGCAAAACATGAAAACTCTGTGTCCTTATTCTCATTTATTCATTATTAATAAGTATTTTAAGACACAAATTTTAATTTTTTTAAATTAATAACTTCATGTTTTTAATACTTGTGTTCCTTATCTTATTTAAAATATCATGATCTCATATACATGCTTTTAATGATATTTACTCGTATTTTTTTATTTTTGTTTAAAATATCTAATTAGATATGTTAAAATGAATTATTTTAAAAAAATAATAACAATTTGAATTAACCGACCATTTAGGGTTGTTTTTATATTTTTTATACAAATAAATCTTTATTTAAAGTAAATAATCAGGGGGTACCATAACCTTATTTAGGTTGCCAGGGGTACGTGGCAGAAAAAATATTGAGAAACGCTGCTTTAGTGCATAGGACCGTCTTGAGGCGGGGTAGATGAAAAGCCCTGTCCAACCTGAACAACACTGTGTGGATACAGCAAATTTGTACGTGTCGTTATATGGATGGCACCACATGCCACATAATATCCACAAAGTCCTTAGGTTAGGTTAGGTTAAGGAAGCGGTTTATCACATAAACCAGATATTTGGTCTGTTGCTATACCACAGGGGATCTACTTCTCTCCGCCTGCTCTCCTAGGCACTGTCGTGGAACCAACCTGTACTTATAATAAATAGTAGTTACGCTTAATGTCTATTTCCTCCAGATCCCTGAGATCATTAAAAATTAGGCTACCTAGATGTTTATGTCTTCTGCGGGATAGAGCGAGGCATGAATAGAAGAGACGGCATTCCATCTCCGATCTCATACCTACAACTCCCACCGAAGTCATTCGTATGCCTACCTATAAAACAGTGCCCTGTTAACACGCCAGCATAGAGAGATCTTTCCACGCCATTTAAGTGAACTTAGCTGTTCGTTTTTAAGTAAAACTAGGCCACATCTATCTAGCAATGTTAGAGGTGGTGCTATGCTTCCACCTGAAATTAGCCATTTCTGTGGCATGTTGCCTTAGAGCCAGCTTGCCCGACGAAAGTGACATGCCTACTGTTTCCATGTCAGGCAACAGCGTTACCGTTGTACCTTCTCTAGCAAGCTCATCCGCTCTGCAATTTCTTATTCACGGTCCTTCTGTGGCAAAATATAGCATGCTTTCACTGAGTCAGCTATCTGAAGAGGTTCTCGAAGCATCATACTATTTTGCGAAAAAAATTTTTGAAATAAAAATGCCAGGAGATTGTTTCGGCTTGCCACAAATGAGGAATTTTTTTATAGGTGGCTTTAATATTCAGACCCGAAAACTTCTTTGTCCGGTGATATACCAAAAAAAAAACATCAACCTCAAGATATTCTAATATAATTAGAAGAATAGTAGAATTACATATATATTAAAATTAAACCAAAAAAAGAGCTAATGCTTCCGTATTTTTTTTTAAATTGTGAACTTGAAATACATTACAAAAATCTTTAAATATGTTATAAAAACTAAAGATTTAGAATAGTTAACTCAAAGGTTCATGGTCGCCATTTTAATTTCGAATTTTTGACTTCAGATTCATGATCAGCGACCCGAAAACTTTCAAGGCACCAAATTTTAATGTGTGATATAGTTATTAGAAAAGTTGGCGTATTCATGGCCGTCATTTTGAATTTAAAATTTTTGCCTTCAGATTCGTGATCAGCGACCCCAAAAACAGATATCATATCTATAATTTTATGCAGATTAGACAACTCCTTAAGGTTTTGGCAGTTTTTTTTTCGATTTGGAACCAATGTGCGCTAGGTATGTGTTATATTGACCAACAGTTTTTATGTGAAAAAAGTGCATATCGGGTGCTTCAGTCCAATTGTAGTTCTAATCCAAAACCCCTTCACCCTGATTCTGGTTTCGGTGGATTCTAACTGCAAAATTTAGTAATTATAAATTATTTCATAAAATATTACTAAGTTACAAACAAGTCTATAAATACCTTCCTTTCGACTGTAGCGTGTGGAATGAATGATTTTAGCAATATACAATGGAATGGGAGGATAAAATGAACTGCTTTATGTATGCAAAGCTATATGGTTGGATAAATATTGGATGGAATGGTGTTCGTCTGGGTGAATGATTGTATGGTTGGCAGTATAGATTTGATTATATGATGATGAGGGCACAAAAGACATGCAAAATATGTTGCCTTGCCACAATCAAACAAAAAAAAAAAACCCTTTATGAGATAAACATGGCATACGTTTATGGAAGTGGCAATTAATTTAAAACGTATAGAAAATGTAAATGAAAAAATAGAAAAAAAAGCAAAAGGCACATGCCAAAAGTTGGATTTACAACATAGAATTCAACGAATTTGAAATAGTCTTTGTTATAAGAGCAATATCAATAATTATTTATTAATTCGATATTTTATAGTAATATCAATAATTTCTATTCAGAAACTGATCCATAATACATGATAGTATATAGACAAAGATACAAAACTGATATTTATATCGATAAAAGTGATAGTGACAGTGTTAGCTGTGATAGTAACAGTGATATTGATAGTGAAAGTAAGATCATATTGATATTAATGGTGAAAGTGATAAACTATGAACGAAGTGGGGATAGTAATAGAAATAGTTATTGTGACAGTAAAATGATAGTATTACTGAAAGTGATAGTAAGTTGATAGTAATACTAACAGTGGTAGTTAGGTTATAGAGCTAGCGGTAGTATTTTTATAGTGATAGTTAGGTCGTATTTATAGTTTGGTAATAGTGATAGTTCTAGGTAGGTTAAAGGGATAGAAGTAGTAACATCGATAATAAGATTATTTTAATAGTTATTGAGATAGATAGAGTGAGGAGAGAGGGGCAAAGAAAATATGGTCACTATATATGTATATTAAACCGATTCATTTTCCTAAAACGTTTAAATGTTAAGGGACGCGCAGCTTTTTTTTAAACTAGTATATCCAAGTTGAACAAAAATCATTGAAAATTTTTTAACAAATAGTATGCATATAAAATAGGAAATTTTAAAATTTGTAAGCCCGTAAATTAATAAATGTTATAACTCTCAACGAAAAAGAGATATAAGCATAATTTTTCTTAAAACACTTCCAGAATTTTGAAATTATTTATGGTTTTATTCAAACTAGTAATATCTTTACAGCTATCTGAACAGAGTTTTTATTTATTTTTTTGTAAAATGGTGATTTTTTTGGGAAAAAGTCTATTTTTTTCTTTTTTTACTCAAGCGAGTTCGAAATAATATTTATATATTTTTGTAAAGAGCTAAACAATAATATTGATACAATTTTTTAGCATTTAGTAAAATTCTTAGAATGTATTTTAACATATTTCGAAAAATTAGTAGAATAGTTTTTACACAAGTTAACGCATTCCGTTAGTCCGAAACAAAAGTGGCTTTTTCTCTGTGTAGAATTTTTGTTGTAACAATATACAGTTAATACCAAATAATTACTTAATGACACTTCAGGCTCTCGAAAGCTACATATCAATGGATTAATATAGAAAAGGCGTACTTGGTGTTTTTTTTTAAATCGCGTTTCTAACGAGCTATTCTAGTAGAACACTTTCAAATAAACCTCCCTTAAGAAAATCAGTGCGCTATGATTGCAAACTTGTAGCCTATTTAACATAAAAACTGCATTTAAAAAATTTTTATATCCAATGTTTTTCAGATTTTTTTCCTTCCTATGTAAAGAAACAAACGAAGAAGTAATCTGCGATGCATCAAAAATAGGTTTAAAGAAGCTTGAGAATTATCTCTGGTACCTTAGTGAGTAATATTTCCTGACATGTATAGATAAATTTTCAAAATTTGCTATAGTGAAGCCTATTACATCGAGAGCTGCAGTAGATATTAAAGATGCATTATTAGATATACTTCTAAATTTTAAAAACACCAAAATAATTGTATCTGATAATGAAAAAGCCTTTAGCTCTAACATCATTAAAACACTTCTAAGAGACCATTTTTTAATTAAACAATTTTTTATACCAACACTTCATAGCGAAAGCAACGGACAAGTGGAGAGATTTCATTCCACATTAAAAGAAATTGCACTCTGTCTTAAATGTCAACAACAGGTTAACGAAACCAATGAATTAGTATTATTAGCTACACATAAATATAACAATAGTATTCATTCTGTGATAAATGCTAAGCCAATCGATGTTTTTCATAACTATCCAACGGACAAATTTTTTGAAATAAAAAAAAAGATTAGAACACATTCAAGAAATAAATTTAGAAAGAATGAATAAAAATAAAACTACTAAAAGGTATTTTTAAGAAGGAATAAGCGATTAGGAAACAAATTTAATAAAGTTTTCATTGAAAAGACAATTGAAAAAGATTTGGGATCCAAAGTTTTGATTGAAGGAAAAACGATTCATAAAAGTAATCTACGAAAAGTATACCTAAATTGTCAACTTAAGAAACTATCACAATTGCAAATGGGTTTAAAATTTTGCGGACATCTAAAAATACCTTAATAAAAAAAAAAAATAAAAAAATCTTGAAATATTTTGAATATTTACCATATTTACATAATAAATTGTTATCCATTTAAATAACTTAAAACTTAATTCACTCAAACATAGTAAAATTATTGAAATTCTTTTTCAACCTAACAGTCAACACCGCATTAAAATGTGCATAAATTTGAGCAGCATCATACACCAAATCATCTTAACAATAATCAAAAAATCAACAAAATCATCGAACCGAGGACGTTTTCGATCATCGAACCGAGGACTTGAGAAGGGGGATAGTTAATAGTTACTAAATATTATCAATAATTATTATAATATTATTGAATTGAATTATTGAATTAAGTACCAATTAACTATCGATTGTTTCGTTACTTGTTTAAATTTGAAACTTGCTGATTATGAATTTGTTTGTTATCATTTTTTTTATTGTTTGAATTGAAAATTTGAAAATGAAAAAATAAAAATTCTCAGAACAAATCGAGAACTGAAAAAAGCAAGTCACTTTGCTATAAAATTGAAATTTATTAATCAGAACCTTCCTTGAGTTCTGAAACAAACAAAAAATTAAAAAAGCATTACGAAATAATTTAGGAAAGAAATTATCGACCAAAGAAGCTGCGCGAAAATGTTTGTTTTCTACAATGAAGCTTAAAGACTTTGTGACAATAAACACACAGTTTTTCCTTCAAGTTCTCAAAATATCAATGGATTTTTGTAAAGTGTATCCGTTGACTGGAATTGCGAGCCATCATACATAAATGGGCTAAACTTGGTCTTTATGTAAAACAAAACGAGGGCTGAACGCAGTGCGAGACACGATAAGCAATAAAGTACATATTTTCTTCGTTTCGTTATACATAAAGATGTAGTAAGATACTAACGAATCCTCTCGTAATAAATGACGTAGTTGAGAGGGCCTTAGCTCTTATCATGGAGCTTAACCCATCGTTAACCTGCAACAAGGATTAAAATCAGTATCTGTTACAGGTCGAAATCACGAACAAATTTACCAAAAATTAGATTTTTAAGAAATAAAGTCAACAAATATTTTAATTATTTTGTGTTCATATATATAAATAAAAAATATAAGAGAGGTCTTGAAAATTTGTAACAAAGATTTTTTAAATTTTAATTTATATAAGTGTTTGGCATCAATTAAAAGCTTAATCTCTATTGGCTTAATCTCTATTGGCATCAATTAAAAGCTGCATTTTTCAAAATTTGAATTTTTTCCAAAAAAAAAAATTCTTCCAAATTGTTGAGGCTTGAACCCACTAACTTGTGGTTACAAATCAAGAGCTTTTCGCTATGAGCTACAGAACTCACACCAAAACTTTTACTAAATGAGGTAATAAATTCACTTCAGTTGTGAATTTTTGAAATTCAAAAATGCCAATGAGCTTTTCAGTATTATTGTTTGATTTTTAATATGTATGTTTGAATAAAATAATTTCACATTTTAGCCAAACAAATAAACGATCATACAAGAAAATAAGTTATTATTGTGTTGTCATCCAGTTCTGAACTAATTTTAAGTTTCAAAATTCTAGCTCATCGTTAAGTTGGTAAAAAATGGATTTCAAGGCTTGTACTGGACAGACATGAAGTAAAGCTAATACAAATGTGCTAATAATAAAATAAGAAAATAAATAAGAAATATAAGAAATCTACAGTCAAAAACAATATTTCAGATAAAAATTTTTACTTCAAAAAGCTGTAAGTAAGAATGAGTTTAAAATATTCAAAAATTTACTAATATTCCTTGAAGTATATAATGTTATCTACAAAAAAAGTTGTGCTGATTTCTCTTTTATTTTGGAAGTTATATAAAATTAATTGATTTCCAGTATTTAAAATTCTAAAAACCCTTTAAGCTCTTCGAGCGACATCTAGCCACAAATGTATTTTTAATTTTTATCAAATATCGTAAAAGCGGTGATTTCCATTAACCCTTTGTCTGGCCATGTAACAGAACTGTTACCAACCAAATAAGTCACAAATTGAAGAATATGTTTCTAAGACAGAAAGGGAAAAATAACTGGAGTTTTTTTACTAATCATATAAAGTTCGTATTCCATTAAAACTATGTGCAAAAAATAAAGAAAATTAAAAATAATAAAAACAAAATATTGTGATAAGATCAATACTGAGTGCCGTTTTCTAAGTTTAAATAAACTTTGAAGTGTTCAAAGACTTCCATATAAAAAACAAAAATATAATTAAAATATTAAAACAAGTAGATTCACTTTGAAAAAAACCGTCGAATCTCGTTAGAGCATCTGTCAAATGGAATGAAAATTTTAAGTTCTATGTTTTTATATGTAGATAGTTCAATAATAAGCTTAATTTTCTATTGAAATCAACCATAAGTGGGTCTCTAGTACAAGTATTGCTAAAAATGCACAAAAATGTATTTTGGGGGACGCCAAAATTGATTCAGACCAAACAAAGTATACCCATCGAAAGGATTTTTTATGTACTAATCCATTTTGGTACTGGAATTGGGGATCAGATTTTGCCCCATCAATTCGATATACTCTATTGTATGTGGGCATTTCTACAGAAAAATCCACCGTGACCAAGAAAATTAAAACTTATTTAAAACTAATTATGTTATGATATTATCTAAGACAAACTTGTTAATTTTATTAATTTAAGCAAGTTAAACATAAATTCAGATTATGAATTCATCTGCACTGTTTCAGAAGTGTTGTGAAAAATGGAAGGCATTAGCTAAAGATAATGAAAAAATGGTTGAGGCAAGGAGAGAAAAATATATTAGATATGTTTTTTTTTTTATTCAAAATTACATAATTACTTATCAACCTATTTACTTAACTTCCCTGTTGAACTACAATGGAAATTTAAGAAATTTAATGCCAAAAAAAGCCCAATAAAAAAAAACAAAAGATTTTTAAATATGATTACTAGTAAAATAAACTTGTATTATTTTAAATCCTTCTTAAAAAAAGTTTTATACAAAAAGTCTTGCCCAATTCAGAGAGTTCTGCTAATTTTGTAATCCAAGTCAAAAATCACTTGTTTTTGTAACGTAACGCCAGTACATATTTTTGCTTATAAAATCGATTGTTGTCATTATTTTTACTAAGTATAGTGCTACTTTATTATTGTATTACGCAAACAAAAAAAAAACATTTTTAAAAATAATACTTTTTTAATCTTTTATTAATATGTTTTTCGTTCAAATCATACGTAACGTCAGTTTGGAGATGACCATATGTGTCTATAAACTTACCATCTTTTTCACCCTTCCCTTTAAATCCTTATATAAAGTGATAGACATGTGATCATATTAGTCAATATAAATAGTAAGGTGGTAATGACAGTGACAGTGATCATGATAGTGGTAGTGATAGTGATAATGGTAATAATATTGATATTAATATTAACTTCTGATTGTCCTCAAAATTCGGGTGGGTTAAATATAAGCTTTAGGGCTCCTGTCGTTAGTTTAGTGACTGGATTTAATAAAAACCTTTCATATTACACATGTCTAGACTCTAGAGCGTGGTTTTTCTTCAACAATATTATTTTAGTTACTTTTCGTTAATTAGCTACTACAAAAAATTTTAATATCGCAATTTGACAGTGATACCCTTAAATCCATTGTAAAGCAAAGTTACAAAACTGTAACTGGCCAAATAAGTTGATAAGCTTACTTGCGATAAATCAACTTATGATAAATTATTCATTTGACGTAAAAATATTAGAAAAATTAAAATTTAAAAGTAAATGTTCCTAATGTTTTTAGTTAAATGTTTTTTGATTAAAATTTTAATTGTTTATTTACCTATAAGCAGTTTATAATAAGCACTTTAAATGCAAAAATATTATACTATGTAGATAGCTATATATATTTCGTTTGTTTTTAAAAGTATGATTACAAGTTAAAGTTTTTCTAATATCGTATTTTTTAAGAGTGTAATCAAGTTAGTCTATACGCCATCAGAGAATCAACTACATTCTGTGTTCCTCCAACTCCAATGCTATAACGTGACATTTTTTAATCCCCAAGCCTTCTAAAACTCACACCTCTTAAACAAAAAAAAAAGGAATCTTTTATCAACAACCTCATCAACGTTGTCATCAACACCATCATCAAACGAAGCGGAAGTGCACCTTCGTTGATCCCATTTGTTTTAAAAAAAAAACACCAACTCCATCAGGACGAATTCGGTCGGTCGCTGGTGTATGCAGGTGTGATGGGTAAAAATATGACAGACAGTTCAAACGTGTGAAGAGGGACACCACACCCACTCACTCACGGACACCTAACAGCTTATATAAACAAACATATATGCCTGTGTGTGTGTGTGTCTGATCCAGATGTGAGTTTATGGAATGAGGTGATTTTGTTTGCTTGTTTTTCCGATTTTTTTTTAAAGTAATGATAAAAATTAAATTAAGCGTACCATCATTGCTTGAGATTGACGATCCATGTTTGTTTTATGTTTTTAAATTTTTGTTTGATTTTTTTATAATTTAAGTTTTTAATAACGGTGATAAGAGTTGGCTTGGTTTTTGGAAATGTCAGGACATTTCGTTAAGATGAGTACATTTAGATAATGTAGATCTTAATTTAAGTACCTATTTTTAATTTTTTTCAGAAAATTTTAGCTGCAGAGAAGCAAATTAAACTCTATTTATTCTTTTTTTACCACCAGCAAGTTTTACTAACTATTAAAATGTTATAATTTATTTTGGAAGAATTCACTAAAAATTTAAACTAGCCTGTAAAATTTTATTTTAGTCACATTTCGTGTGCTTTTTGTGCTAACTGCAAGTAATAAATAATAGGCACACATGATGTAGCATATGCTGCAAATATCTAGCAAATACTGGAGCCAGCACCGTAGACAGGATTTACCCATTGGGGGGGGGGGGGGGGGTAAATTTGATGAACATTTATCTTATTCATGTATGTTAGGGATGCATATCCGTTCAAACGGTTTTCGCCCATTGAAACACGGAGGTATGTTTTAAGAAATTTTAGGTATGAGAATGATGTCTCATTTATCTAAAACTAAGAAAATTGTAAAGTCAGAAAAACTTTTACATAAATTTCATAAATCTAAAAACCTAAAAATTCACAAAACTACTAAAACGATTGACTTAAAACTTTTCCTCTGGTCAGAATTCTGAAAAATTTATGTCAACTTTTTATAACTCATGGGCAACTTCAAACATTCCTCAAAAATTAAAAAAAGGTTTAGACTCATATTCTTAATTCCAAAGTTAATGGTTTAAATACAATAAAAAAGTGACAGTGAAAGGGGCAGACAAATTTATTTAATAAAAACGTTTTTGTACCGTAAATTTCGAAGAAGCTGTTATGCCATGCCGCCATAAGCAGAGCTAAAGAAAACGCAGAGCTTACAATAACCTCATTTGCATATTTATAGTAAGCCAACCAACTCCAGCCGCAAAACCATGGATGCTGAAATTTATATATTCGAGAACCGCTCGAGGAAAAATTAAAATCAGTTGTTGGCTGAAGTATGATTTAAAATCTTTCCAGGCGGCTCTACATGGTTAGAAATTTTTGAATACATTTTAGTCCCACTAAAATATTACTGCATTTACTTAACGATACTTCAACCTTGTAAAATCAAATTTTTTAAATGCAATTAAAACAACTTTAATTCATTATTTCGTACCGACGTTTCGTTGAGTTTTTGTCAACATCTTCTGGGTACCATGTTTAATTGAATCGATAAAAGTTTACAAGTTCACAAATTATAAAAATCTTACAAAACACGATATTTAACAAACTTAATAATAAGTATAATCTTGATTACGATAGAGAATTTTTAAGTTAAACAATAATAAGACAAGTGTGCACTTACAAAAATTGTTAAACACTCTACATTTAAAGAAATTCTAAGCCTTAATATTTAAACTTTTCAATTACTTACTCATATTTAAAACTTTTCTGTACTAGAATTTAAGCCAAAAGAAATACTACAGCATCCATTTTAGCTTTTAGGTTTAAATTTTAGCTTTTTAGTTTCAATTTTAGGCTTTTTGGTTTGAATTTAAGTGCAATTCTGTATTACTTTTTATTTTTAATGCAATTTATACTAAATTCTAGTAAATTTGGATACTAAATTTGGATTAAGAACTGTAAAAAGTTAGCCTGGCAATGCTGCGACTCATTGTTAGGCGACTCGGTTCATATGTTTGTTTATCTCGCTTTTTATGTGCATGCTAATAGCCCGGTGGTAAGAGTAGTAAGTTTACAAACTTAATGTCGTGTGATCGAATGCAGTGTTGTTTTTTTTTTAGAAATTAATAAACAATTGTTTTAGTATTTTGCAAACACTGGATTTGAAATCAAAGCTGGTGTTGTCTT
The DNA here is from genome assembly GCA_963920525.1 of Dichetophora obliterata. Lineage (NCBI taxonomy): Eukaryota > Metazoa > Arthropoda > Insecta > Diptera > Sciomyzidae > Dichetophora > Dichetophora obliterata. The sequence goes on along the minus strand of OY986436.1, from coordinate 50,808,995 downwards.
ATATGTAGTACAGAAAAGTTTCAATTTTAGTTCAAGATTTCTAACCGTGTAGGATACGTAATTCTTGTTGGCTTTACTGTTATCATCACTACCATCATCTACTACTGCTGATCATCTACAAGGGCAGTGAAAGCAGTAGTGATGGTAATTTTGAATGTATCACGTTTGATCCGATAAATCACGTTACATTTCTTTTCACTATTATTGTCTTCAACGCAACTTCAGTATATGATTTTTTAAGTATTTTCAGAACATGTTAATATTATACAATGAAATAAATATTTAAATGCATTAATTTTTATTAAAATTTCGAACCTCAGGGGGGCCTTGAACCCCGAAAACCCCTTTGACTATGGCCCTGGTATGAACAATTGAGGTTAGGTTGTGGGATTTGTCAATTTTGCGCCACCAGTGAGCAGTGTTTTTGCTTCAACAGAAGTATAGTCTGTACATCTGGCTCGGCGTGCCTGTGCTTTTCTGTCTGCCTGTCGTTTCGTCTGAATGAATAGCTTGATGTAGCAAAGTGTGACAATTAACTGGTTACATACTTCAACTTTGTATGACACTACGTTGATCACAGAAAACATCTACCTCTTCACCGCCAACCAATCGTCTCTTTCAGCACACTCACCCAGCCACACATCTTCAGTCTATTTAGTTATGTGCTTAAAAAGGAGTTTCATGTTTTTGCAAAATTTGCTCATCATCATAGCTACAGCGTGACTACACACAACATGCTGCAAAATGTTGAAATTATTCGTCGCAGGTGAGTTAATACGATTTAGTTGCATACTTTATGGCATAACGTTTTTCATCAAAGTGTAGGTAATATTAAGAGCATTCATTTGTGTAACAAAAACTTTAGGGGGTGCTGAAAACGTGTGTGTGTGTGTGTGTGTGTCTTGCTTTACAAATTAACAAAGTATTTTGTAAACTTACCAATTATTGAACAATGTATTTTACCATCTGAAAATAGACAGAAAAACACAATTATAATAACAGTTATCAATGTTATTGTGTGTGTTAAATCAAAGTTAATTATAATTTGAAATGGTTAGTTAAAAAATAATTGTGTGTTTTAGATATTTATTGCTTAATAGTAGCTTTTTCACTAGCTAGCTGTTTCACAGCTGCAACTTTTCATTGCGATCGTTTGCATGAAACACGTTTTAGAGTTAATAGCAGTATAGAGCAATATCCATCCATGCAAACATATGAAAGACGATTGGAAGAGAAGTTAATTTGGCAAAGCACTTGCGATTCGCCTAAGGGTCCTTTGGAATATGGATCGCTTTTCGATATCCCAAGCGATGAGTGCGCGATTTAAGAAAAATCTTCAAAGTCTTCCTTCACTTATTCCGGCAATTGTTTATTTAAATTTATTTCATCAATGGAATAATTTTCTTACTGACTACTCAATTAAAATATTAAAAATTTAGTTAGATAACAATTGGCTTACACATAAATAATAACAGTATATTTAAAATATCAGTGGCAGCATGTTGTAACTTCGAACTTTTCGAAGTTGTCGAAATTATCGAAATTCGGTATGATGTAACGCTTTCGACAGGCGATTTTTGCGCTAAAATATCACTTTGATATTTTATGGCAGTGACTGAGAAGCGAAGCAAATAAAAATGTAAATATTTATTCATTTAAGCGTTGTTTTATATATTATTTATCATTTATTTAACATAGAAATGTTAAAGTATGATTTAAAGTTACTTAAATAAAAGTCTTGGCTTTAATAGAATTATATGTTTTAAGATACACTTTCCTAACCTTACTTCCAGGAATTAAAAAAAAAATAACAATATCGAAGCAGTTTGAGCTGTTGCTGGAGTTCCTGGAGCGGCACCCTGATATGGTCAGTGGGACGTTTCTGCGTACAAACAATAACCAAATAACACAATCTTTGTGCAGGAAATGACTGGTTTATTGAATGCAGTAGGGCCACCCACTAGAGACGAGGATAGCTGGAAAAAAGTAAATAAATGTTTTAGAGATTAAGAATAAATTTGTTATCTTAAATTTTTCTTGCAGGTTTGGGCTGATTTAAAAAACAAAATAATGAGAAAGTCCTACACAGAGAGCAGAAAAACGGGAGGTGGTAGCAACAAAATTATTTTCAGTGGTTTTGAGGAGAGGATTATTAACCTCACAGGGATTTCCACATCCGTATTTGGGTTGGATGGTAAGCGTTTTGGTGCTGCAAAAGAGGAAGACATTGAATCTGTGATAATGACCAGCAATGACATGGAGGACTCTGTCGGTTTCAAGCCAAGGATCAGCAGCTTGCCAAGCTCCCGTGGTGCAAGTTTAAAAAAGAGATCGCGACCAACTACTCAAAGCTTAATATACAAGGAACTTCGAGAACCAAAAGAAAATTGTAAATTTCAGCAAAGTATTTTGTCTCTGTTGAAAGAGTCAAATGAAATAAATGCGAATAGACTAAAAGTTGAACAGCAAATCCTCGCACAAAAATGCAGAAGGAGACAATTTATGTATAACACTCCTTTACAGCTGAAAAATACCAAGAACGGCATATATGTGGGTATGTTAATTTGAACATCCTATTAACAAATATCGCTATAATTTTTGTAGTTTTCATCACATGACTTCATTTGTAGCTAAAACTATATGTTCAAAGAAAAATCATACTGTTGGAAAGGTAAAATAATAACCTTTCATCCATACATTGTTTGTTTCGATCGAGCAGAAAATGGTCAAGTTACAGGTCATCATAAAAACGTAAAAATACAAGTTCTTACTATTTACGATTTCTTAAAACAAATTTCACAAAATTTCAATTGTGATGAGACATAACTTGCCCATTTTCTGCTCGATCAAAACAAACAATATACGGATAAAAAGGTAATTAATTTACCTCTCCATCAATGTCCTTTATCTTTCCATTGAACAGACTTAATAAGCTGCAGTAAAATTTTAATGAAGTCATGTCATGAAAACCACAAAAGTTTTTATCTAAAAAATCTCACAAATGAAAAAAAAAATTGCAATATTTTTGTTCAGGAGATCAAAATCAAAAATACGCCCATATATATATGCCGTTCTTGGTATTTCTTCAAAATTTTAATTTGTAAACCCTTGTATTTTATTTAAACTCTATTTCTTATTAGAAGTACCTACTTTTTTCACCGAATAATTACCTGAAAGCTAAGAATATACATTTTTTATGACTATTATATAGTTACCTTAGAACTGTTCGTTCCTTTTTTTCCAAACAATGTATTTGTTGAAAATATTTAATTGATAATTTTTAGTTTAAAAGAAATTTTTATTAATAAAATATTTTTTAAAATAGTGATTGACGTTTATTTATTTGATTATTATTTGTATATATTCCATATGAAAAATATGATCTATATAACAAAAATGGTTTTTGATATATCCATGTTTAAGTTAAGTTGTTAATTACCTTCTCACCGAGGAAAACTCTAAAAATTGTAGTTTTTTCTATCAAAAAATTAGAGTCTTTGAAAACTCTTTTAAGAGTAAGAAGCGTTTTTCAAAATATTTGTTCTATACGCACTTTTTTACGAATCTCTTGTTGTTTTAAAGCATATAGAACAAAATGTAAAAAAGTGTTGTGAGAAATGAAAAGCAACGCGTTTTCACGCAACAAAAACTTTTTCAAAAAATATTGAGTTCATTTTAAAAGTAATCTTATAATTATGTTTTTTAAGTTCAATTAATGCAATACTTGTTAATATCTTAAAATAAGGTAAAATAACCAAAAAGTTAAGAAATTTATTTGACTTCGACCCCACGAAGTTCATGCTTGATTTACGCAACCATTTGGAACATTTATTATTGGAACGTTAGTTTGAGTAAGCTTGTTGAAAAAATAGACAAAGACGAAATTTGTACCTATATTTTAACTTTTATTAAACAAATTAATATTGTATGCCAGTGTATCTTGCGATAAAATGTTTTATTAACTTTTCACATAAAAAGGGACGTTTTAAAAATCAATTTTTTTTTATTTTACTGAATATACTTGAAAGTCTTAAATTGCAAGTTAAATGAAAATGAAATTATAAATGATAAAGAATTCTAATACAAAAATTAGTGTTGTTATTATAGGTAGTCAATGATATCAAAAAAAAGATGGTACAATAATAATTTCTTGAGAATAATTTTCACTTACATGATGAACTGTTCTTAAAATAATTTAAAAAAATATATATGAAATAGTGTTTTTACAGTAACCCTTCCATTAATTTTTGACGAATTCCAACAGCTTCCTCATCATCTCGAATTTCGAGATACAAATCATGTTCATTAATGTGGAAGTCATCTTCAGCTATTCCATCATCCCTATATTCTTCAAGAAGTTGAATACCATTAGCAATACAACTATTGAGTAATGCGCAACAAATATTTGTAATACGATTAACTTTTTTTGGCTCGTATCGAAGCTTTCTTTCGCCAAGAATACAACGAAATGTTCCCTTTAACACTCGATAGCATCTTTCGATAACATTTCTTCCTTGTGAATGCACAAAATTAAACTTACGCTACTCTTCTGTGGAAGGGTTTTTAAATGGGGTCATTAACCATTTCTCCAGCGGGTAGCCAGAGTCTCCAATCAGCCATGTATTTCTTTCACCGTCCTGAAAGTTTTTATCCATTTTCTCCCGTTGAGCTGACATGCTCCAAATAGCTGCGTCATGAGTAGAGCCAGGGAAGCGAGCATTTACGGCAAAAATTTTTAAACTATAGCCACAAATCTAGAAAATATCGTTTCAGAAGATTTCAAATTAATACAGAAATTATAATAGCAGCTGAACACTTAAGGAATGATTGCCTCTTCTGTCCACAAAGAGATGTTCGTTCTCAGTTGGTGCAATAATATCAATATGCGTTCCATCAATGCAGTCAATAATTCCCGGAATTTTATGTTGTTCATAGAAATGTCGCTTATTTGCTCTCTTATCTTGATCACTGATAAAATTAATCCATTTTGGGCAAAGTTTTTTTTCCAAAGCGCATGTAATTTCATCGACAGCTCTGGAAATCATAGATTGGTCCATGGAATGTAGCATAACGTCACCAATTGTCCTTTGATAAGAACCCGTTGCATAAAAATTTAGCACGGCAGCCAATTTAATCGAAAGTGATATCTTCGTTGTCCTTGAGGAGATATCTCTTCGGGGAAATTCACTTTCTATTTCTTCCAATATTTTCAAAAACACTTGCTTGGACACACGAAAGGATTGCTCAAACCTGTGATTAGAGATAAATTAATTATATATTTTGGCTTTGGGATCACTTTGTAAACATTGCACATTTTAGTTATAATTAATATCGGAATTATTGCATTCGCCCACGCGTAAATCATTTTTTTCTTATCTTTAAACGTATTTGAGCCTTCTTAGTCTAAAAGTGTAAAAATAAACTTCCTTCGTTTGGCACTTACTTCTATGAGTTATATTTTCAACACTTATCTCACTTTTCCAATTTCCTGCACTGAATTATGAAACTTTCGCGAATTTTATCTCCTAAGCCATTCCAGACAAACATTTTATTTTTGCGCTTTTGGACAAAGGAAGCTAAAATACGTTTAATAAAAATAAGAAAAAATTATTTTCGAGTGGGCCGTAAACTGCACTTATGCCTTTATTTCTTGCACACTATTAATTTTTATTGGGCATAGCCATAATATTAAAGCGTTGCCTTAAAAATATTCTCTCTGACAGATAGTTAATTAATTCTTCTTCACTTTCACTATCTTCAATAAATAAAGCAATAATAACACTTGAAGAACACTTGATTAAAAAATTTATTATAAGTATGTGTCACATGTTCGAACATAACTTCGAAACAATCCAAACCGCCTGTCGAACGAAAATTTTACAACATACTGCCAGATCGAAAACTTCGCTTCGATGTTCGCTTCGATAGTGATGTTACAACATGTCGCCGCAGCTTAAATTTAAATAGCTAAGCGATAGAAATTATTTAACTAGTTTTTAAAGACTATTTTAGAGCAAGCAAAATCAATTTCAATGTTTTAAGATAATATTTAATTCAATTAAAAATCAATTGATAGGAGCATTTAATGCAATTGTTGGAAGATGAATCGCTTTTCAATCGCCCAAGTGATGAATGCGCGATTCAAGAAAAATCTTCAAAATCTTCCTTCACTCATTCTAACAATCGTTGGAAGATGGCTATTTTAAACATTTTTAAAATTCGAATGTTGGAATACAAAATGGGCTATTTTATATACTTCTCTTCTAAAAATAATCATCGAAAAATTTTAAAAAATTATTTTTTGTATTGAATTGCTATATGAAAACTGAAAATATTCATATCAGCACGATTTTCGGTGGTCGATTTATTTGATAACCGATTTCACAAAGAATGCCAACTATAAAACAGCTTGAACGTTCAACAAACACGCTTCGCAACAAATCCCTGAGGAACTCTAAAAGCGATTTGTTTGTCATTCTTGTCGGCGAATCGCTTTATTCCAAGTTTATGTAAAACAAAACGAAAATGAGCGTCGTGTAAGACACGAGCAATAATATTTTTTGATATGGAAAAATGTATTGCTTACCGTGTCTCGCACCACTCTCAACCTTCGTTTCATTTTGCATAAACATGCAGTAAGACTTCTTTTTCCGATTTGTGTGCGACTCTTATCGCAAATCGCTAAGGACTTCTCTTGGTGATTAGTTTGAGACTCTTCCCAGCGAATCGCTTAAAAGTGCTCTCGGCGACTCGTTCGCGAATCTTCCCGGCGAATCGCTTAAGATCCCTCTCGGCGTTTCGTTAGCGACTCCTCCCAGCGAATCGCTTACGCACCCTTTAGAAGATTCGCTAGTATTCCTGGCGAATCGCTTTTATGGCCTTAGCTGCTTACAGTCGGCGATACCCGGATGACTCCCAAATGAGCTCGCCAGCGATTGTCTCTTCTTCCAAGCCATTCGCTGGCGGCTCTGAGGCGATTAAAAATGTTTGCAGTTAGAAACATATATGTTGCTGTGAAAAGCTGTATTAATTTTTTTAATTCATTATTGTATTCATAATAAAATACTAAAATATCAATTTTGTAACAAAATTTTAAATCTGAGTTAAAACATATTATACCTTTAACATGTTCATTGCTTAAAAACTTGCTTATTTTTCTCTTTTTTACGTAAAATTGTTAAAATTATTAGAAGCAACTACAAGAGATGGCAAACTTGGTAGAGTTGATGGCTTTGATCTATAAATAGCTTACTGCTGTAAAATTTCATATGATTTAGTAGCCGATTTGAAAGTAAAATTCTTAAGAATTTGTTCAAACATCTATGAAAATCACTCACTATGTTTAATCACTCGAAAATTACTAATTTTCGAAAATTACTTATTTCCGAAACAGACTGCATAGTCAGCAAAGTGATTGATTCTATACAGAGTTGTTATTTGTTGTTGTTGACTTCTTATAATTTTACTTGATCTAAAGCTAATAACTATATTCATGTAATAATTTAAATAATTATAATAATAATAATCATCATAATAATAATAAAAATAATAATAAAAATAATAATAGCAATATAAATAATAATAATAATAATGATAATAATAACAATAATAATAATAATAATAATAATAATAATAATAATAATAATAATAATAATAATAATAATAATAATAATAATAATAATAATAATAATAATAATAATAATAATAATAATAATAATAATAATAATAATAATAATAATAATAATAATAATAATAATAATAATAATAATAATAATAATAATAATAATAATAATAATAATAATAATAATAATAATAATAATAATAATAATAATAATAATAATAATAATAATAATAATAATAATAATAATAATAATAATAATAATAATAATAATAATAATAATAATAATAATAATAATAATAATAATAATAATAATAATAATAATAATAATAATAATAATAATAATAATAATAATAATAATAATAATAATAATAATAATAATAATAATAATAATAATAATAA